>CM076584.1:1512068679-1512626637 GCA_034641835.2 Pinus albicaulis | reverse complement strand
GCCCTTGATGTCAAAGGGAGAGAGTGTGTTGGTTTTTGATCCGAGTGTGTTGGTTTTTGATCCGCCCTTTGCCCTTGATGTCAAAGGGGGAGAGTGACATGGTGTTTGAATGCAGATAATGGTGTCAAAGAATTGGAAGAGTGACATGGTGTCATTGTATTCTTGTTTGAATGAAGAGACAGAATGGTGTCACATATTTGGGAGAGTGACATGGTGTCATTGTATTCTTAATGTATCTGTCTGTTGTGGTAACCAAACACCATCGTGGTTGCCATCAAGTCCAAAGGGGGAGATTGTTGGAAATATGATGCAGAGTGTTGTCCTTGATGGCAACCCACTGAATGAAGATGAAGACATGTGACTGTTGACATGTGTTGTCCTTGATGGCAATCCACATGATGAAGTTATGCTTGACTTGATGGACTTGGTAAATGATGTAAATCTGATGTGATATGTTGTTGAGTGTTGTCCTTGAAAGGCAACCCACTTGATGAAGATGATGAAAACTTACTTGATGAAGTTGTGCTTAAGAGAATGTGTTCCTGATGAAAAAAATATGATGTTTCTACAGTGTGTACAGAAGGCTATGAAGAAAGGATTTTAGAATGTACTCAAAGTATGATGAAAAAGAGTATGTTTCTTGGTATACGCGGATTGGCCTAGGGGAAGTCGCGTATGCACACGGAAAGGAACGTGCCAAGTAGCGTATGGGCTAAAGCGCTCAAAAAGTGCAAAACCAAGGGTAACCACCATGGTATTGACCCATTGTATTGGGTAATGATCCGCCTAATTGACCCCGTCCAGGTATTTTTGGGCTTATGGTATTGTTTTGGTCCATGGTATTGAAAAAGGGGCTCATGGTATTGAAAAAGGATGAACCTATATAAGGAGAAGAAATTCATTGTGCAAAACATGAGTGTTGGTGCAATATGTCTGAGCTTGAATGAATACTTCTCTCTGAAGTAGATCTGAATGGAAGGGTTACACTTGAAGACAAATCTGAAGGTATGATGCACCAATGATGAAGAAGGGGATCTAGATCTGAAATGCACTTGTATCTGCTAGATCTGCTTATGGAAGGCCTATATCTGTGATGAGGCGAACATCTAGGCGAACATCTGACTGAAGTGAAAAGGGTAAATCTGAATTGAACATCTGATCTGATGAAGTATGCAGCTCTGTAATCATTGAAGATCTATACGCTACTTCGCCGCGGAGGAAGCGCGTATACACGCGGCTTCTCTGAAGTAAAAGCGCGTATGCGCAATAAAATATACACTGAGGTATACGCTGGTTTGTGCGGACGGAAGCGCGTATATACGCGACATCAGTAAAGGGAAAGCGCGTATTCAAACTAGGGTTTGCTGAAGCAAGGGGTATGAAATATCTGATCTATTTTGCTGTGTTTCCACTATCTGATCTGTGTTGATAAGTATCTGTTGGTGATGTATGTTTGTGCTTAAAAGAATGGAAAGGGTCCAGTTTGAAAATATGATGAAATGTGGCTTGCAAGTGTTGTTCTATTGAAGTTGTTGGATCCAGTGTGAAAATTGATGAAACGTGGTCCAAGGTGGTGCTGAGGGTTGTAGCCTTCAGTCAGGGGGTTGTAGCTCCCTTCCAGGTGAGGCTGGAAAACGAGATCGGGGGGTCGTAGCTCCCTTCCAGGAGAGGCTGGTAAACGAGTCAGGGGGTCGTAGCTCCCTTCCAGGAGAGGCTGGTAAACGAGCGCAGGTGGGTGCCTGCGTGCTGGTCAAGTCTGCGCCAGCACATATGTTGAAAGATGTTTTCTCTATAATAAAATATTGAAGGCTGAGCAACTGCAGCGGTGGTTTTCTCCCGATTTGGGTTTCCACCTAAAAATCCTGGTGTTCATGTGTGATGCTTTGTGTGATGGCTTATTTTGTTCTTACTGCACATGTTTACTGTTTATTAAACATCTGATGAATGAATGATGGAATAATAGGAGTGAATATTTAATGACATATCTAGATCTTTGTGTATACGCTAGTTTCATAAAGGGGATCCGCGTATATACGCTAGTTTACTGAAGGAAAGTAGCGTATGGGTTTTAAGGAATGAAAAAGTAAAAAGATTTTATTACGCAGTAAATACTTATTCACCCCCCCTCTCAGTATTTTTCCCAACAATCTTCCACTGGTGAAGTTTTCTTATAATAATGGGTATCATGAATCCTTGAATATGAGTCCATTTGAGGCTCTCTATGGGAGGAGTTTTAATACTCCTATCAGCTAGAGTGATCCAATGAGCAGGGTGTTGATTGTACCTGATATGTTGAGAGAGATGGAGCAAGATATGCAAAGTTATCAAAAATGATTTGAAGGCCGCTCGCAATAGACATACACAAATCAACATAGATTATTCAATTAGTTTTAAGTTGGATATCATGTGTACTTCCATATTAATCCCAAGAAGGTCTCCTTGAAGATTGGCTCATGTGCCAAGTTGGCACTTCTTTATTGCAGACCCTTTGAAATCCTTGAAAGGATTGGGTCAATGGCATATAGGCTTTCGTTTCCTCCATTAATGAAAATCCATGATGTTTTTCATGTTTCTCTACTTGAAAGATATGTACAAGATGTTGATCATGTGATTGATTGATCGATATTATAGGTGGAACCAGATGGAGAGTTCCTTCGAGAGCCTTGAGGCATCATGCAATAGAGGAATCTTTGAGAAATAGAGCAATTTAAAGTGCAATGGAAGAACTTTGGTCCTAAGGAATCTACATGGGATATGGTTGATCAGATGTGGGAATTATATCCTTCTTTATTTGTTGGTTGAAGAAAATGTGCTTATGTGTGTGTGTGTGTGTGTGTGTGTGTGTGTGAATGTCAATATTATTTCGAGATGTTTTTATAAAGCTCAAATAAGTAGCATTTTTTTTCATGTTTTCAACCGTTTTTTCTTATCATAAGATTCATAGAACACTGAGGACGTTGTTAACCCAAGTGAGAGGGGTTTGTAACAACCCCAGGTTAAATCTCCATGTAAACAAATAATGTATGGACATTATAAAAGAAAAAATAAAACCAAGGTCATGGGACATGTATTCCAATTTGAATGAGGGGAAAAACATTACATTGGGACCCACTTGTAGTTAATTATTATTGGCTATGGAAATTGGCATTTGCAAGAGGAAAAATGAAAAAAATGGAAAATTAATTATTATAGGCCAACAAGGATATGAGGAAAAAATGAAAAATAAATAAAGGAAAATAAAATGAATTCCACTTCATCAATCGGGGAAGAGGAAGATACAAGAAAAGGATAAAAATAATAAAATAATATGCATGCAAGGAAAATGAAGAAAAGGAAAAAGAAAAGAAAAGAAAATTGGACAGAGAACATTCTAGCAATCTCTTTGGGTAAAGATAAGAAAAAGAGAGAGAAGTTACAAAACTTGGGCACAAGGGAACATAAACAAGACAAGCAAGGAAATCAAGTAGCATAAGAGGAATTCGAGTAGCAGCCAAGAAGAAGGTTTGGATAGCAACTAGCAAGGGTGGAAAAGAATAGAGAAAAGAGCAGCCAATAGGAGGATTTTTGCAGGTGACAATGTGCATATTTGATAATATTGTTGGGATTTGAATGCATGGTTCATGCATTGGTTTTTTGGTAAAAATTTTTGTCATTGGAATGCATATTTTCCTATATTGACATTCATGTATAACCTTTCCTTATTCCATTTCCTGGATAGATATGGTGTAGTGGGTTCCATATTTAGTTAAGCTTTGGATGCCAATAGATTTTGGATCCTGGTTGAGGTGGTATCAGGAAAATACCAAGGGGGTAGGGTGGAAATGGTTTTCTCTGGGTGAGAGCTTGATAGGTGGGTGGAGACAGGAAAAATCCTCTAGGTATGGTGAAGATATTCTGAGGAATTTAAGCTTGTATTGGTTTTGGTGATATTTGGACATGTTGTTAGGTGAAATCATTATGGCTTGAGGGTGGAGGTAGTTTCCTTTGGATTCCTTTTTTGGTTATCTTTTGGTTTATCCCATGTAATCCAAAATTTAGGCTTGGAATATGGCACGAAGGTGATTGGGCTAGAAGAAAGGATTTCTTCAACCCAATCTATGGTCAAGTGGAACATGGAAGTCCCTAACTTAGTTGGTACTATGCATATTATGTTAATATGTGTTATTATTTAATGAGATCAATGAGCACAAGTTTTTATTTAAAGTATTGATTATATGATTGGTTTGTCATGGCTACATTACTAGTTAAGTGTATATTACATGCATAGTGTATTTCTTGTTATATGAAGTGCTCTTGTTATTAGTTTGCTTCATGGTTTGACAGGATCTTGGATAATTTATATGGATGGATGAGCTAATATGTGTTTCATTGTAACTAGTATGAGAGGGAAACAAGCCTGTTTGATGAACATATGATGAAAATAATTAAAATTTTGAACAAATTGTTATCACTGAGTTGGTACAAATACTATTTCTCCACTAGTCAACTTAGAGTAACTCTTTCAAACCTACTTCTAGCTGAAAATTAGCCTTTGCAGCCTGAGAGGGATCTCTCAAAGATAAAGATGATTTATTCAAATGAATTTCAACAGATGGATAACTCTAAAATAGTGTTTTAAGTTTGTTTGTATGCAGGTGAAATATGTGGAGAAATCACTACCATTGGGTAGATGGAGTCAGTGTAAAGAAACTCAATGACATGGGAACTCTTCTTATGGAAGCTGGGGCATATAGATGCTTTGATGAATAGATAACATACACAAATACATAGTAGTCTAATGTTTGAAGGAATTTAGAGCATGATATACATGAATTCTAAGTAATCAAACATCAGAGTACTGAAGATAAAATAGCAGAATACATAAGACAAATGCTCATGAAAACATCAATGAATATCAGGTGAAGAAAAGATTATAGCCACCGTATATTACTAATAAGAAGTTTTTACAATAGTATCTCTGTAGTCAACATCAATCAACCCTCTTTTCTTCGATAATCTGCCTATTAATAGGCCTATTCATCTTTACAATGGGTCTACCAACAAGGATGGGCATTCGAGTCTCTTTGATGACACCTAATCTAACAATAAGAAAATTACATGGAGATAAAACTGAAAAATACTAATTTTAGGACTTAGAAGCCTAATACAACTCTATAACCTATTTATTACACTAAAAAAATTTAAGATTGCATATTTACTTCGAGAAAATTCATGTGTCTGGGTGGCACTGACCATGACCAAAACATAATTACTCCCACAAAGTCAGGAGACTTGTCTTCCTACTTTTTAGGAGGTGGTGTCATGATGGTTAATGAGTGTCTTCATGGTGAGTAGGTAAACTGAAAATCTTTGTCTAATACCATGCCTCCACCAAAAAATTTCTCTGATATCCCCTGAACTTTCCATGTGGCTGGCTTATCCCAAATAGACCATCCAAATTTGAAAAATCTCCAAAACTTCTTCGATGCAGAAACAGGGTACTTAAGGCAAGTTCGTAGCAAAACTCTGCAACACTTTGACTTTGACCATATCTGCCACTTGTTTTCTTCCTTTACTGATCCAAGGTTGTTTATAAGTAAAAATAACTAAACACCAACCTTTACCTGCCTCCTTCATGAAAACACCTATAATTTATAACAAAAATACACCTACAACGAGTTCGTAGAGATTTCTGGGCTTAAAGCCTGAGATACGCTACGAACTTGCCTAATTGGCAACAGACTTGAAAATTGTTCTTTCCTTCTTCAAAATTTTCCTATGGCTCTACAATTCATGATTCAAAATGATGAAAAAAATATCAAAAGGGTAATTTATCCACTTTTCAAGCTTTAGAAGCTTCACCTTTGAAGCAAGGGCTTCAGTCTCTGCAGGTTCATCTATGACTGTAATTGTTAAACCTTTCTTCTTGAGCTCTGATTGTATCATCTCCATCTACTCTTATAGCTCTTTCAATTGATTTTTAAGTTTCATTCTCTCTGTCTGCAACCAAATATTCCTCTTCCTTGTATGTTTCATTACCCTGCATAGAGGAAGGGTTATTTTCAACAGTTTCTTAGCATTGGTTAATGACTCATCATAGTGATTGATTTGCTCATTTACCTTCTCTTTGGATTCCTCAATCAGTTTTTTGTCTAGCTTGGCTTATTCTAATTCCAACTTGGTTTCAATCACTTCTTTTATGGCTTCTCTTAACTTCTCCTTTAGAAGCTGCACTTCAGTTTTTTTAACTGCCTTCTCTTTTCCTTTCCTCTACACAATGATCTCTTCTTTTGCTGGAGACAAATCAATGATATCCTCTACCATAGGTTGCTTTCCTTTGTCTTTAACTTTTGTCTATTTACTAGCAATGACACCTTTGGCAATTTTCATCCTAGTGAGTGGTTTTCTTGGTTGGAACATAAACCCTACATCTTCTCCTGAGAAATCAAGTTTTTAGCAGTGAGACCCTTCTTTTTCTTCTTGCTTCCTTTGATATCTACAGCTTTGACCACTTGAGTTTCTTTTATGTCTATGGCTTGAATACTATCCCCAAGTTTGCCTTTCCCTAGTGTTTGGCTTCTTGTTATCCTTCCATGACTCTTCTTTCTGATATTTGGCTTGCTACTTGCAGGAGTAGGCTGTGGAACTTCTGTTTCTTGTGCCTTCTCTACTTCAACATCCATGGGCTCTACAATGGGCTCCATTTACTCCTCATTTACACCCTTTGTTTCAGCTATAGGTTTGTCACTCTTGCTTGAAAGAGTAGATTTTGATTTAAGTGTCTTCTTGGGCATTAAAGTATCTACTTCATAACCACTAAGAAACAAGAATATAGCCCAGCTTCTGTTCAGTTTTTTCAACTCCTCCAACACTAGTAGCTTAATCAACCCATGATGAAAAATTAAGGTCTCACTACCTTCTGGCCTAGCTTGAAATTTGTCTGACATCTTGCCTAGGCTCCTAAATAAGAAAAATGGAAGGTCTAGAGATCGCTTACTAGTGAAATGTATCAAGAACCTAAAATGATATTGATAAACCATATGGAACCTCCCTTCACATGTGAAGTATTTTTGAATTACAAGTAGTAGTTTGGAGTAGTTTTATTTAAGGCATCTCCTTGGTAAAGGAATCCAACACTGCTGAAGGCTTCTGCAGAGCTAGGGTCCTTATTGAGGAATTTTAGATCCATGGGTTCATACCTTACACATGAGCCCCCTTTATTATTCATCTTCTGCATGGCCATCTCCCTTAACATTTTGTTGGCCTCTTGATGCTATGACACCTGCAAAGAAAAGAATTGCATAGAAAGAAGCTTGCAAACAAAGCTGGACTTCTTAAGAGTGACAACAACAACTATACACAGAGGTAGAAATAAAGATGACAAACAACAACTTTGAAGGTGAATTTAAAAGGTGAATTTTGAATATGGGAGGGATAAGACAAATGAGAGATGTTAAGTGAAATTATGAGTGACCACTTATGATTGTGCATGTTGCATGACTCTTCTAACTAATCACGTGACCTCATATTGACCTTGACCCTCTAAAGACTCGACACCTCACCATTTCCTTTGTTGATGCAGAAAAACATGATTTCGTAGAAGTTTCTATTATAATTCTACTAGATTCACTACGGATTGGTCAGGTGAGTCCGTAGTGAAAACAACATTTTTTTAGTTAAATTCGCTATAGACTCAGGAAAAGACAGACATGTGGCCACTACCAAATTTTAAACCAATTCATAGAGACCTTTGGTGGATTTTGATAGATTTGACCATGATGGCATGACAAGTGGGACTCTCTAAACTTAGGATAATGACTCATTCATAAAATTTCATCAATTTAATGAACCAATTTGACAAGACAATGAAACCTATGCTAAATGACTCTACTAATAAAAATGAAATTTCATTTGTGATAACACAAACTATGCATTTATGACTAACATATACCATAGTTACAAAGTGTTTGTATAAATAAATAATGTGTTGTGAAAGCATGAACCATAATAGAGCCTAAGAAAAAAACATGAATAATTATACATATTGTTGATAGATTTTTGGAAAATTCTGGGCAGTTGGCTTGAATAATGGCCCTAAAAATATGGAACAAGGTCCATGGCTGTACTATCAGAACGAGGAGATATTGGTCACAGCCGCACTTAGGATGGGTTATATGTGTATTTGGAGGCCTCTGGGCACACTGACAGGAATGTATCCATATGTTTGAGTAGTAATATAGGTCAAGGAGTGGTCTAAGATTAGGGAAAATGATCACCAGGAAAATTTAGGTTATTAGCACTGCGATCATGTGTCTGTGTTTTCAATCAATTATGGACAAGTAAACCCCATTTCTGTAACTGCATCTTGGAATTTGGGTCATGCATAATAACTCTCAGATGATGTTTACCCTGGTACGTATGTAAAAGTGGGTAAATGTAGGTTGGGGTGTTACAAATGAATAGGGGGAGTTCCTTTTACAATCACAAATGTGGGTGAAGGGGGGTTCATTACATTTCATTTTTCATAGTGGGAGCGAGAAGAACCTAATATTATCCAAGGTCATTGAGCGATTAAATTTTCCAACAGTGCCACACCCCCAACCATAGAACATTGGTTGGTTGATCATGGATGAGATATGTATGATAGCCAACAGTGCTAATTATCTTATAGCATTAAACCCTTCAAAGGTTAGGAATTATGTGATGTTTTCCCACTCAAATTTTGTGATGTTATTTTTGGAAAAACTTATATGTAAAAACACCATGTTTTTTATGATTCCCTTATATGTAGTGTCATTATTACTCTAAGGGGTCAACTCTACATGGTGCCAAATATAGTTTCGACTATCAAAATTTCATTGATATCAACAAAAAAATTCCAAAAAATAATATCTCATACTGCAAAGTTTTTCCTCTTCATGGTTTGATCAAAGATGAAAAGGAGGTCATTGAGACCACCATAGTCTTATAATAGGGGCTCTTTATAGAATAGGATAAAGTGGACAATGTTTTAGAAGCATACAAATATATGTTCACTTCACCTGTGGGGGTGCCTTTGCATCGCCATGTCAAACACTCAATTGACTTGATACCTGGTGCTAATTTACCTAATGGTCCAATATATAAACACTCTCTCTTATAGAATAAGGAAATATAATGTGATATTCATGAGCTCATCCAAACAAGCCACATTGATGGAGCTCCTCACCTTTCGGGATCCCAATTGTGTTGGTGTAGAAGAAGGATGGGACATGGAGGTATTGTATTCATTATAGAGCCTTAAAAAAATCAAGCTCAAGAATAGATACCTGATCCCCAAAATTTATGATCTTGTTGATCAGCTTAAGTGTCCCAAGTTCTTTAGTAAAATTGATCTGAATTCACGCTACCACTAGGTTCCAATTGAGAAAACCGATGTATGGAAGACAACCTTGAAATCCAAAGAAGGAATTTTTGAGTGGTTGGCATGCCCTTTGGCTTGACTAATGCTATAGAAGCATTCATGAGGATGATGGATGATATCCTATTGTTAATCACAAACTATTTTTTGGTTGTGTATTTGGATGACATCCTCATCTTTCATAAAACCTAGGAAGAACATTTATGACACATTCAATAGGTCATGAGCACCTTGCAACAACACAAGTTTTATGCCAATCTAGAGAAACACTCATTCATGATGCAACTAATTTAGTATTTAGGATACATCATAAATGAACATGGGGTGCATGTGGACCTAGGAAATATCTAATTCCTTCGATATTTTCCAACCTCGAAATCCATAAGAGGGATCCATAGCTCCTTAGGCCTTGCTAACTTCTAGAAAAGGTTCATGTTGGGGTTCTCTAATATTACTTGGACCTTAATTCAAGTGACCAAGGGAAAAGCTAAATAAAAATTTTCCTAGTCAGAATCAAAATAGAAACCATTTGAATATTTGAAACATTGCCTCTACTCAACACCAATCCTCACCCTGCTAGACCTAAAATATCCATTTAAAATTGAGACATGTGTCTTTTTTTATGCTATTAATGAAATCTTCACTTAGCAAGGACATCGTATAGCCTATCATGGTGAAATCATCTCTGATATTGTTCGGTGATAGTCCACCTATGATTGTGCATTTCTTGTGCCATTGAAAAACCAACCATCAAGAAGAAGGGGTTGTGCGTTCCTCTACCTACCCCAAACAAGCCTTAGGAGTTAGTCTCCATGGATTAGATTTTATGTTCACTTTTTACCACGCATGTTAATGATTTCGTGTTTATGGTTTTTTATTGGTTCCCTAAGATGGCCATCCTAGCACCGTACAAGAAGAGTATCATAGTTGAATCCACCATTAAACTCTTCTTTGAGCGTGTTTGAGTTCATTGTGGGCTACCTCTAACTATTATTTCAAACAAGGATAGCATTTTCCCCAATAATTTTTGGTCCAACCTGTGGTATCTAATGGATACCAATCCGACCAAATAGATTACCTTTCATCCCCAAACAAATGTACAAACAAAAGTGGTCAGCTGGATTATTATGCATATCTTACACATGTAAAACTCCAAGCATCTGCATAGGTGGTATGAAATTTTCCACATGTTTAGCATAGCTATAACTGAGCCCTCCACAACTCTATTGGACATATTCCTTTTTAGGTATGCCTGGCCAACCATTCACCCCAATTGATGTAGTCCTTCCCATTACATCTTCACCAACAAAGTTTTCCATCCTCAAGTTGAGGATAACAGAGCAGCCATATTTTTGGAATGGATACAACACCTCCAACAATAGGTTCATGATATCAAATAAAAAGAAAATGATGAATATAAGCAGTGACATGACTAGCATCGGGTTCCATACAAGTTTCAGGTTGGTGATAATGTGTGGTTGCATTTACAGTAAGAGCGCCTCAAAAGCCCCCATAACAATATTAGACCACTCTGATATGAGCCTTATAAAATAACAAAGGCTATGGGTGAAAATGATTTTGAATTGAGTATTCCCCCCTTCCTTGGCCTATACCTAGTGTTTAATCTGGAGTTTATTTGACCAAAATTTTCACCTTTGTTGGAAACCTAGGAGGCAACCAAGAAATTGGCCCCCATATAAATCAATCCCAAATGTATTGAATATACTACAATAGAACAAATCTTGGATACCAAGACGAAGAATACCCACCAACAAAACATACAATGATATTGAGTTGTCAAAGTAAGGCAACATCTTCACCAAGGAAAATGGGTCACCAGGAGCCAAATTCAACAAAATTGTATCCATGTGATTAGGTAACGTGATGTAATGGAGACCATTTCTTCCTAAGGGGGGAGGAATGGTCTAGATGGATATCAGTGGCCACCCATCTCTTCCACTAGGTCAACGTTTCTCTATCTTCTTGGATTTTTTCTATGTTTTTTTGGGCCCCAAACTTGCAGGGTCATTTTGAGGCCCTAAATGATATTTTTCAGTGATTTGGGGGCCTATAGTTGTCATGGAATGCCTTAGCCCCAATCAAGTTGTAATCCTTAGATATTTATTTCCAATGGGCTACTATGCACCCAAAATTTACATTTTAATGCAAAATTTGTGCCCTCGAGAAGTTGATGTACCAACTAACCACCTTGGGACCCACAAAAATTTTGGCACTTCTGTTGAGAATGCAGCAAGATGATGGAGCTTAGTGAAATGAAGTTGCCTTCACTAAGTGGGCCCGCAGGCAAATTCTGGCACAAAGTCTATTTTTAGACTATGTCTATTTTTAGACATACAGAGCATAATTTGGGAATTCTACTTGGAGATTATTAAAGTATGCGACATGTCGGTAAAAATAGATGAGACCCTTATTTTTAGGACCCGGGCTATTTTTAGACTGATCTCCTAAAAATATGGAAGTCAAATATTATTTACCCTTAATAATATTTTGACTATAAACAGCAGTTTACTCTCTTGGCGCACTTCAGTTTGAGTCATGGAGGTGGCTCATGCAACTGACACAAGGAATCACGTGTTTCCTAGGGTTTGATGGCATCTTGCATGGTTGGCTTCAGTTAGACTTCAGTGGCAGGAGTTTTGGAGGAGTTAACGGGACAAGTAGTGGAGCTGTGTTCTGTTTGTTTTAGTTGAACTAGTTGGGATTAGTTAACTAACTAATCAACTAGATATGAGTGGAGTAAATTAAATAATATTTAATTTACTAAATATTAACTCATTAGTCAACTCAAGAACACTTCGGTTCACTACAGTGCATGATCAGTTCAGTGGAGACCAGTGGAAGAGGTAGATGAAAGGGTGAGTAAAGCTATCAGTTGGTAGATTTGTTTTGCATGAGATTTGCATTACACTTGGAGGAATTGTCCATGACAATTACGCAATCAAGGCAAGGGGATTTGAACCTTGAACCTCTTCATATACAGGCCATGATTGCGCAATAGAGGCAAGGCAATTGGCGGGGAGTTTTGAACCTCAGACTTGTTCAAAACTGAGTCAGATTGTGAGTAACTTCATGAGAGAGTACTGAGTACTTGTGAGGAGTATTATACTTGTTTGGTTACTTGATTTCTCCATTATAATATACACAATAGCTGCGGGGTTTTCAGCTATAGGCTTTCCCCATACATACTGAGTTAATGTGTGATTGAATTGATGTGAGATTGCTTCTGTTATTTCCGCATGTGACAATTAATTGTAAAAGAAGGTTATGTGTTATGTATGCAATTCGAAATTGATATATGACCAGGTTAATCTTCAGTGAATAAGTGATTTATTCAGCTAATTTCTACATGGTATCGGAGCGAGATTAATTGTCGAGATCTATTACGGTGATTGGAAACTTATTTCCTCGGACAGAGTCTGCATGCGGGCCAGGTAGCCTCCGGAATATTCATCCTTCTTTGTAAGGTGAAAGATCTGGTGAATGCCCTTTGCAGTCAATCTCTGATTTGGAAATAATTTGTTTTCAAGTATAGATCGGAAGCGATAGAGCTTGGAGTTTGGAATTCGAATTTTGCCGAAGGTTGTTCTTCTTGGTGCCGGTGTTGAAAGATGTCTTCTTTCAATGGTTTGCGACTCGAATATGCTCTTGAAGGCAGTTCGAACTATATTGCATGGAAGGATCGAATGGAAGCAGTGTTAGAAGATAATGGTCTGAAGGAGTTCGTGGATGCGGATGTCCCAAAGCCCACTGATGCAGCTCGGGTCGATGCATGGCAAAAGAATATCGCGAAATGTCGAAGGATCCTGTTGGAGGGCGTCAAGGATCATATTGTATCCAGCCTGCATGGAAAGGCTACTCCATATTTAATGTGGAAAGCTTTGACGGATCTATTCCGGAGTAAGAGTGACCAAAGGAAGCTGGCGCTCAAAGACAAGCTCAGGAACATCAAGATGGAGAAGGGCGACAGTATCGCTAAATACCTCACGAAGTTCACTCAATGCAGAGATGAACTGGGAAGTGTGGGAGTTACTGTCGATGAAGAGGACATGGTCGACCTGGCTCTCCTTGGTCTTCCCAAGGCTTGGCACTCATATCAAGATAGTGTCAATGGTCGGGAGAAGCTGCCGGGATGGGAGCGCCTTTGGGCGGATCTCATGCAGGAGGAGATAAGGAGGACTACTCGAGATGGATCTTCATCAAAGGGAGCTGATGAAGAAAACTGCGCTTTGGTGTCCAAAGCTAAGAAAAGGAAGGGTAAGAAAACCTCTCATTCTGGAGCTAAGGGCAAGAAGCAGGATATGGCGAAAGTGAAGTGTTTTCACTGCCATGATCACGGACATTATGCTACCAATTGTCCAAAGAAGAAAAAGAACAAGCAAGCGGGAAGATCTGCAGATGGAGAAGCTTTGGCTTCACAGTTCGAGCTTGACTTTTCACTGATTGCATGCTTGGTTTCAAGTGTGATGGGATCAGTGTGGTTCTTGGACGGCGGTGCGTCATTTCATATGACGGGAGATCGGGAGTTGTTCTCAGATCTGGAGGACAAGGATTTGGGTATGCACATCGAGATGGGCGATGACGGAAGATACAGTGCGACTGGTATCGGTACCGTATCCTTTCAGAGGGAGTCTGGTAAACCCTTTGTCTTAAAGGATGTCATGCATGTACCTGGATTGAAGAAGAACCTGATTTCGGTAGCGATGTTGGAGGATAAGGGTTATGATGTGGTCTTCAGCGAAGGAAAAGCCTTCCTGCGCAGTAAGACTACTGGAGAGACCCGGAAGATAGGGGTTCGAACTCAGAACCTTTATCAGTTGCAGGTAGATGACTGCGCAGCTATGGCATGCAAGGCGGGAGAAGTGGTGAGCCGGGATGATGAGGGCGAACTATGGCACGGGAGATTGGGCCATCTTCACCATGGAGCTTTGAAGATTCTGCAGCAGATTTCTACTGGACTTCCTAAGGGCACTCTTGCGCAGTCAGATCAGTGCAAGGGGTGTACTTTAGGGAGGTATGTGAAAGCCACCTTTCACGAGAAGGATAGTCGCGCCACGACGATCCTTGAGAGAGTTCACACAGACGTGTGTGGTCCTTTCTCAGTTGCTTCGACAACAAAGCACGGGTATTATGTGATCTTTGTTGATGATTTCTCTCGAAAGTGCTGGATCTTCTTCATGCAGAAGAAGAGCGATACATTCGCGAAGTTCTGTGAGTTTAAAGCACTGGTCGAGAAGGAGTTGGGGAAGAAGGTGATTGCTTTAAGGAGTGATAACGGTGGTGAATTCATCTCGGCTGAATTCAAGGAGTTCTGCAGCGCAGAAGGGATTCGGAGAGAGCTCATCGCACCCCATAACCCACAGCAGAACGGGGTGGCTGAGCGGAAGAACAGAACGATCGTGGGTGCTGCACGAGCGATGTTGCATGATCGGGGCCTACCCCTTCACTTGTGGGCTGAGGCATGCAATACAGCAGTGTATGTGCAGAACCGTTGTCCTCACAAGGTTCTTGGCATGAGTACACCGGAGGAGGCTTATTCTGGCAAGAGGCCCGATATTTCCCATTTGCGGATTTTTGGTTCTCCTGTCTACATGCATGTGACGAAGGATGCGAGAAGGAAGCTGGATCCAACTGCTGAGGTTGGAATATTTGTGGGGTACACTGATACACCTCACAACTATCGGGTGTATTTTTTAGACAGTCGAAAGACTGTTGTGCGACGGGATATAAAATTTCAGGAGGAGAAAGCCATGCGGTGTTCGCTTGAGAGGGAGCTACACTTGCATGCAGATGAGGAGCTGTTAGTTCCTAAGGAGGAGCTTCCGGATGTGGATCAGCCACAAGAGGAGGTTCAGGAAGTGGAAGAAACCACCCAGGCAGCGCCAACCATCAGAGGGCGCATGCGCACTACAGAAGCTGAGCGACTGGCTCGGGATGCAGAGAAGGTTGTAGGACCACCTACAGCACAGCGCAGACAGAGACAGTCACCGGATCGGTACACTGGATACATGGCTCTTAGGAGTCAATGTGTTGTGACAGAGCCATCCTCTTTTGAGGAAGCTGTGGAGGAACCCGCATGGGTTGATGCCATGATCGAAGAATATGATTCGATCATCAGGAACAGTGCATGGGAGATTGTCCCAAGACCGGTTGGGAAATCAGTTGTAGGTTAGCGATGGATCTACAAGGTGAAGCAGGCGGCTGACGGGAGTGTGGAGAAGTACAAGGCGAGATTTGTCGCCCGTGGCTTCTCACAGATCGAGGGGATTGACTATGAGGAGACTTTTGCACCTGTCGCAAGGTACTCTTCCATACGGACGATCCTTGCTCTCTCAGCGCAGATGGGGTGGCACATTCATCGGATGGATGTGAAGACTGCGTTCCTCAATGGAGTTATTGAGGAGGAGGTGTACATAGAGCAGCCTGAAGGTTTTGAGATCTTCAGCAGTGAGTCGCATGTGTGCCGACTCAAGAGAGCACTGTACGGGCTGAAGCAAGCACCTCGTGCTTGGTACACTCGGATAGACAGCTACTTCACAGGGCTTGGATTCTCCAAGAGTGAGGCGGATCCAAACCTGTACCAGATTGTGGTGGAGGGGAAGCTGTTGATCATCATACTGTATGTAGATGATCTGATTTTGACTGGCGACGAGCAGTTGATACTTTCATGCAAGGAGGATCTTGCACGGGAGTTTGAGATGAAGGACCTGGGCATCCTTCATTATTTCCTGGGATTGGAGATTTGGCAGCGCAGTGGAGGACTGTTTGTTTCTCGGGGCAAGTATGCCCGGGAGATTCTGGAGAGGTTCAACATGCAAGGCTGCAAGCCTGTTGATACCCCTCTTCCTGGAGGTTGGAGGAAGGGAGATGCTACTTCGGAGGAGGTAGTGGATGCCACTGTCTATCGACAGTTGGTGGGGTCGTTGATGTATTTGGTCAATACTCGGCCCGATATATGCTATGCAGTTAACCAGCTTTCGCAAGCTATGGTTAAGCCTACCAAGCTCTTTTGGAAGGCGGGCAAGCATGTATTGCGCTATATCAGAGGCACATCGGGATATGGTCTATGGAACAGACAGGAGGATGGAGTGAAACTTTCTGGTTTCACTGATGCAGATTGGGCAGGGAGCCCAACAGACCGGAAGAGCACTTCTGGAGGAGTTTTCAGCATTGGGTCGACAGCAGTTTCCTGGTACAGCAGGAAGCAGAGATCCGTTGCACTCAGTTCAGCAGAGGCCGAGTACATGGCAGCAAGCTTGGCTGCATGTGAGGCTATTTGGATGAGGAAGATCCTCGCAGGTTTGTTCAGGTTGCATTTGGAGCCTACGGTGATCTACTGTGATAACCAGAGCTGCATCAAGCTCTCGGCTAATCCAGTATTTCATGATAGGTCCAAACATATCGACATCAGGTACCATCACATCAGAGATTGTGTTCGGCGGAGGATCATGATGCTTTCATATGTTCCCACGGAGGATCAGGATGCCGACATCCTGACGAAGGCGCTCACCAGGAGCAAGTTCGAATTCCACAGAGGCAGGATAGGGATTGCAGATAATCCATATCTTGCTGAGAGGGAGTGTTGAGAATGCGGCAAGATGATGGAGCTTAGTGAAATGAAGTCGCCTTCACTAAGTGGGCCCGCAGGCAAATTCTGGCGCAAAGTCTATTTTTAGACTATGTCTATTTTTAGACATACGGAGCATAAATTGGGAATTCTACTTGGAGATTCTTAAAGTATGCGACATGTCGGTAAAAATAGATGAGACCCTTATTTTTAGGACCCGGGCTATTTTTAGACTGATCTCCTAAAAATATGGAAGTCAAATATTATTTACCCTTAATAATATTTTGACTATAAACAGCAGTTTTCTCTCTTGGCGCACTTCAGTTTGAGTCATGGAGGTGACTCATGCAACTGACACAAGGAATCACGTGGTTCCTAGGGTTTGATGGCATCTTGCATGGTTGGCTTGAGTTAGACTTCAGTGGCAGGAGTTTTGGAGGAGTTAACGGGACAGATAGTGGAGTTGTGTTCTGTTTGTTTTAGTTGAACTAGTTGGGATTAGTTAACTAACTAATCAACTAGATATGAGTGGAGTAAATTAAATAATATTTAATTTACTAAATATTAACTCATTAGTCAACTCAAGAACACTTCAGTTCACTACAGTGCATGATCGGTTCAGTGGAGACCAGTGGAAGAGGTAGATGAAAGGGTGAGTAAAGCTATCAGTTGGTAGATTGGTTTTGCATGAGATTTGCATTACACTTGGAGGAATTGTCCATGACAATTACGCAATCAAGGCAAAGGGATTCGAACCTTGAACCTCTTCATATACAGGCCATGATTTCGCAATAGAGGCAAGGAAGTTAGTGGTGTGTTTTGAACCCGAGACTTGTTCAAAACCAAGCTAGATTGTGAGTAACTTCATGAGAGAGTACTGAGTACTTGTGAGGAGTATTGTACTTGTTTGGTTACTTGATTTCTCCATTATAATATACACAATAGCTGCGGGGTTTTCAGCTATAGGCTTTCCCCATACATACTGAGTTAATGTGTTATTGAATTGATGTGAGATTGCTTCTGTTATTTCCGCATGTGACAATTAATTGTAGAAGAAGGTTATGTGTTATGTATGCAATTCGAAATTGATATATGACCAGGTTAATCTTCAGTGAATAAGTGATTTATTCAGCTAATTTCTACAACTTCATCCTCTAAGGTTAGAGTCTTGGACCCTTCGGGTTATTTCTTTATGTTAAAAGGTCATTCTTTTGATCTCTTGTAATATATTTTACCAATGCATGTAGCCAATTTTTGTTTCACAATATTCTATTATTTTATTTATCAATAGAAACTAGGTTTTTATTATATTATTGTGCACTCTACTATATTTATCAATGTGTGTTTCATTTCCTTTCCTACCTTTCATTTCATTCCTTGTACAACTTGGATGATTGGGAGGATTTCTTAGAAGGAATGGAGAGGAAGGGAATCCTCCACTTCTAGGAGGCTTCTAGGAGGCATTTTTCTAGATCCATTTCTATACAAAAGTGGGCACAAGAGAATATTTTGTCTTTGGGATAGCATAGTCAATAGACATGCCTAAGGAATTCCCCATTTTTTTTTATGGTTTTCTAATTCCAACAATAAAGAGGAAGATGGGGAAGATGGGCCTAAACAAGAACTATAGAGGGAATGTCATTTTCAGGACTAAAATCAAGGATCTAATTATTCATATACAGACCTTCAATGACATGAAAATAAGGATTGCTTCAAAAATTTAGGTCTTGGAGCTCCTTAAGTTGGAATAAAAAGGAAAAATATCCACATCGATATAATTGAAATGATATGTTGCCTTGGACAAGTGGTTCCCAATTCTTTTGAACCAAGATGACCATGACCTTTGGTGTAAGCCATAGTCTGATAAATTGTCCAATAAAGCACTTTTTTAACATAATCATGACCATTTGGCATGATTTTGATAACAAGGAAATGAGACGAAGCTCTTCAAACTTTTTAATAAAATAAATTGAAATCATTTTTTGTTGTATTGTCTAAGGTAGCCACTAAACAATCAAACATAGCCAAATCTAAATCAAAATCTAAAAAAAATTATCTCCCTTTCAGTTATCATTAACCCAAAAAAAAACATCCAAAACATATCAATAAAATTTTCATATTAAAAAAAACCCTTGAAACCCAAAACTAAGAAATTTTTGTATTGACAATTTCCCTTCAAGTAATTTTTTTTTTACCCTCTTAAATTTAAATTATATATAGCTTACAATTATTATAACTTATTAAAAAAATAAACTATTACAACGGACTTGTAATATAAATATTAGAGAAAACTATTTATTAAACATTAAATCAAAATTATCATCATTACTCCTATAATTAGTATATTATGTCGTTTCGTTTTCTTCTCACCAGTACTTCCATAATTAGCATGATGTGATGTCCGTTTCTCTTTCATAAAAGACGATACAAAATCATTTTGTTTTTATTTGGATTTGACTCAAAATTCTTAGCATGCGTGGCTTTAATAATTTTTAAATGAGGTTAAGGTTTGATAAGAACCACATTTAAATTAATTATATTTTTATTTAATTCTGGTACAAATTTGTCTCCAATAGAAATAAATATTACATCATATGAAAAAATTAATTGTAATTTTTTTTAAGATGTAAATTATTTGGTCAAACCTGTTAGGTTAAGATTATGAAATTATTGGTTTAAATTTTGATTTACTTGTATTTACATTATAAAGTAAACGTATTGTATTTAGCGGTTATAATCATAGTGGAGGGGATTAATCTTGTAGTAACATATAAATACGAAGAATTAATATAAAATATAAAATATATGCATAATTTTTTATATATAATATGAGATCGTTTTATTTGTGAAATAAAAAACTAATTTATATAATTTTATCAGTAAATTTATAAAATATACCTACTCTATTTATTTAAATTTTAACTTTATAATTTAAAAATATGTATATACATATTTTTAACCTTTAATATATATTTAATATTGTTTTAGTTATATTGTTATAAAATGTACTTGTTCTCATCCTGAAAATGGAATTTATTAGTTTCATTTGTATATTTCTAAGACTTTTGGACAATGACTTGACCATGCTCCTAGATAAAAACTTTGGAAGTGCATGTATAAAGTATGATTACTAGCCATCTAAAAGTATATTCATGGACTATATCGTTATGAAGTGTATTTAATTTACTATTAAAAATGGATTTTATTAGTTTTATAATTTTTATGTTTTTGGATAATAAAGTGACCATGCTCAAAGATAAGAAATTTTTAAAATGTATGTATAAAAGAATGATCAACAGTGACATAAACAGAAAAAAATTGAAATAAAAAATAAATTAAAAAATTAAGGAAAAATAATATATGTGTTTTAAGTTTTAAATTTGTAATAAAAATATTTGTTAAAAAGAAGTGTGTGAGAATTGAAGATAAAGAATAACCATGGTGTTGGTAGAGAATAAAATAAAGATACATTATGGAACATGGTCAAATTAATATTGTATAAAAACAAAAAAATATATTGAATATTTAAATTGGTAAAGAAAAATAGAATATTAAAAAAAAAATTGATAGATAAAGTGATGCAAGATCAAAATTTTGAAAAAAGACAATGATCAAATGAAAATTCAAAAAAAGGAAATGGAAATTAATTAATCAATCATGAAAATACATTTTATAATTAAATTAACCAATTAATATATAAAAATTTAAAATAAAAAATTTATTTAAATTTTTTTTTTTTGTATTTGGTAAAATTGGTAATTGAGGCATGCTCATTCGAACATGATAATAATAATGGGTTGATTACGTGCTTTACCATGTAATCTCCAAGCATATAATTTAGATTTGAATCAACAATTTACTACTACAATCTTTAAGCATAAAATTTAGATTTGAAACCACTATAATCTCCAAAAATTTAAGTTTGAATTATAACTAATTTACACTCCAAAATATTTAAAATTAAATTTAACTAAAAATAATAATTATAGAGTAATTATAAAAAACTAAACAATTATAAACTTTAAAATATTATAAACTTTAATTTCAATATTATATTAAAATATTTGAGTGTGCTACATGTTTTAAGTGACATTGGTGTATGAACATAAATTTTCAAAATGTGGGTGCTTAGAACATTAGAAAAAAGATGTTATAATATTGAAAAACATATGTATGTAAACATATGTCGACGTAAATTAAGACTCTAAAAAGTGGTGTGGTTCCACGTTAATTGCTAAGTGCGTGTTGTGGCGTTCATTACACTTAAATATAGTTAATGTTGGTTGATAGTGTAGTTGATTATTATTTAAAAAATAGATTATATTATAATAATATAGTGAAAACATAAATATCTCATGCTTTGGGTTACATCACACAGAAGTTTATTATTATTTTGTAAGAAATGATATTATAATGTTATATTAGAAAAATATATATGTCGACATATCTTAACAAGAGGGACTAGAAATTTTTTAATTATAATTCACTGAGAATTGTCATATATTCATTTTAACCAGGTTAAGAGCTACACTAATTGGTTGTTTTTATTCTATGATTATTTGGTTATTTTAAAAATAAATAATATTATAATAACACAATTAAAAATATATATGTTTACATATCTCAAGGATCTAAAAATGTCGCAAAACAAAATCTGTTAGGCATTATATATTAATTTTAATTATATGTACCTAAGTTTGGGGTGTTTCACATTACATGTCTTGAGGTTGAGATTTGAGTTTGTTGAGGTGTCATTTTGGAGTTTTTGCTTTAGCGTTTGGGTTTGAAATATGATTAGAATATATATTGTATTTATGGGTTAAAGGTACAAGTCTCCGAAAATATGTTGTAATTGGTTCATTTATAGTATTTATGAAAATGTTAGATCTAAGGCTTTTGTGATCTATAATGTAGATGAAATGTCTTTCGAATTAATCACATCTTGATCAGGTGATCATGTCCAAGAGGAAAAAAATGCTCAAAATTGGAACTGCTCGGAATTTGTTGCAAACTGAACGACCAGATAGGCCTCGTCATTACGATTCAGGCGCCGTGAACGGGACCCAAATCCAATGTCGTATGAGGAAGATATTGAAGTTTTAAAGCGCCCAATAACTTTCAAAACAGGACCTTTGAACTCAGAAATTTTGTCATCTTCAGAAAAAAAAAATTATGGCGAAAAAATTTCATTATTTAAGGTTTTATGGTGGCCTATCAGAGGGTGCCACATGGCCTGCCCGAAGGCTGCTACGTGGCCCCAGGCCAAAGGTTCAAAACTATTTGAAAATTTGTGTTGAGGGCAGACCGATCCGAGCTGAATGCATTCGGGTCAGTCGAGCACGACCCGAATCGAACATTCATGGGTCATCCTGTAGCGGTCTCGTGCAGAGCTAAACGTGAAAGGGTCAGTTGGGCGGAGGTCGACCCGACCTGCATGCAAATGGGTCAGCAGTCGGGTCGACTGTGGGTGGTGCTAAACGGAGGTTGGACAGAGTAGGGTAAGCCCCCAAGGCTAAAGACATAACGTCGTGACCGTCATGCAGAACCGTGGTCTAAGCCCAATCATCCGGCGGAGTTTTGTTAAGCCCTCATAGCTAAGGGTTGTAGCCCCCGCGACCTCGCGCCAGGACCAAGGGAAAAAACCTTAACTGCCAACGCAAACGGTTGCCGGAGATTCCACATGTGATTGCGCTTCCAACTGGCAGTTAAATTTATTACAGCCCCTAAATTAGCGCGTAGTTCCGCCTGTTAGACCGATCCAACTATTTTGGTGGGACTAACTGAAGTTAGCCAATTTTAATGGAGGATTTCTAGTGCCACTAGGCAAAATACAGTTTGGATCATAACTTTCACCATTTTCGACCAAATTAGAAAAAATTTAGTCAATTTTGAGAATTCTGAGCATTTTGGAGCCATTGGAATAGATTGCAAAGCCAACAGAGGTGTTTTTCAACCATTTTTTCTTTAGGGAAGCTTGGAGAGCCATCAAGGCCATGAGGGAAATGGAGCTGCATTGGGCTACACTTCACTATTTGAGGTGAAATAAAAGCCATACTTAGCTTATTTCTGTCTTCTGAATTCATTTCGACAGTTTTTTTAGCCTGTTTAGGCTTCTTTCTCACTGTAAAACCAATTTGAGCATCATAATATATCAAGGACATGCCCATTGGGAGCCTTGGACCCAGCAGATGTAGCCCAGGAGGGGTGAACTACCTCATCATGTTGCTGTGTGTTTATGGTGAAGTTATTCTGCTGTGTATTTCAGATTCAAGAGGTTAAACAGTAAATTTAATTAACATTCCCTCACACTTAAACTCATAAATGGTTACCAAAAACATTTGTTTTTCTTGCAAGACATTACAAACATTTTGCACACTTAATTAAATGGAAATGAATACTTTGAACAAGAAATACAAATAGTTTCATTTTCAGATCAGTTGGTATCAGAGCTAGAGTTTTACTCTGCATTTGTTTTGTGCAAATATATAGTTGATTTCTTGCAAGTTTTGATGCTTACTAGGCTTAAACTCAAGAGAGGCTAGAACATTTTGGTTGGTATACAGTAGTCCCCCAACCGAAAAATTCGACCACCTCCGAAGCCATGGAAGCATTTAAACATGTCTTAGCTTCAAGAAGGCTCACGAAAATGTGGGTCCCAAAAAATGATAGGTGCAGAAAAGCTGTGGATGAACGGAGATGGTGAGATGTCTACCCAGAAATGGACAAGTAGGCTTGTTGGAGAAAAGGGTCTAAAAACGGAAAGAAGGTGTGAGGAGAAAGAAAAGTGATGACAAGTCAAAAGGACAGACGGTGAATGCCATCCTCCCCATCCTCTACATCGTCATCCTCAACTTCGGTGAATCAATCTCACAAGTCTAAAACCACTGGTAAAAGTCCATTTTTAAAGCTTGATGTCAAATTTGAGTTGCCTATGTTTAATAGTGAAGTCAATGCAGTGAAACTTGACAATTAGATCAAACAGTTGGAAGTTTACTTGAGAATACAGAACCTTCATGATGACGACACCAAGATACAGTTAGCCTCGCTGAGAATGGATGGAGCAACATTGGTATGGTGGGAAGCCAAGAAGGGTCAGAGAGCCACCTCCAAGAGCCATAGAAGCAGCTTCAAGCATGTCTTCAAGAGAGGGAGAAGCTCCTGAAGATATGGATCCCAAAGAAGAGGAACGGGTGTTTTGAAATGCTTTCTTGGATATGAAGGAGATGGTGAGGATACTCTACCAAGAAAGGAATGATAGGCTTGTTGGAGAAGGGTCTAAAAACCAGAAAGAAGGAGAGGGTTCTTTAGGAGGAAAGAAAAGTGATGACAAGTTAAAGAAAGGACACGGAGGAAATGGTGATCCACCATCCCCATCTTCATCCTCTTCCTCTACATCGTCATCCTCAACTTCGGTGAATCAATCTCACAAGTCTAAAACCACTGGTAAAAGTCCATTTTTAAAGCTTGATGTCAAATTTGAGTTTCCTATGTTTAACGGTGAAGTCAATGCAGAGAAACTTGACAATTGGATCAGACATTTGGAAGTTTATTTGAGGATACAGAACCTTCATGATGACGACACCAAGATACAGTTAGCCTCGTTGAGAATGGATGGAGCAGCATTGGTATGGTGGGAAGCCAAGAAGGGTGAGAGAACCACCTCCAAGAGCCATAGAAGCAGCTTCAAGCATGTCTTCAAGAGAGGGAGAAGCTCTTGAAGATATGGATCCCAAAGAAGAGGAACGGGTGTTATGAAAGGCTTTCTTGGATATGACGGAGATGGTGAGGATACTCTACCAAGAAAGGAATGATAGGCTTGTTGGAGAAGGGTCTAAAAACCAAAAAGAAGGAGAGGGTTCTTCAGGAGGAAAGAAAAGTGATGACAAGTCAAAGAAAGGACACGGAGGAAATGGTGATCCACCATCCCCATCTTCCTCCTCTTCCTCTACATCGTCATCCTCAACTTCGGTGAATCAATCTCACAAGTCTAAAACCACTGGTAAAAGTCCATTTTTAAAGTTTGATGTCAAATTTGAGTTGCCTATGTTTAACAGTGAAGTAAATGCAGAGAAACTTGACAATTGGATTAGACAGTTGGAAGTTTACTTGAGGATACAGAACCTTCATGATGATGACACCAAGATACAGTTAGCCTCGTTGAGAATGGATGGAGCAGCATTGGTATGGTGGGAAGCCAAGACCAAGGATGAAATTAAAAAACATGGTAAGATCACTTTATCATGGGCTGAATTTATTACTACAATTAAAAAGCAATTTTATCCATTAGCTCATTTACAAAAGGCTATCATGAACTGGCAAAACTTCAGACAACTTAAGGGACAAAATGTACAAGACTACACCCAAGAGTTTAGGAGAAGAGCACTCTTATTAGGGGTAGACTTACAAAGCCAAGATATTTTGCTGAAATATATAGGTGGTTTGCATAGCTACCTTAAACATACTATCCTTATGTTCAATCCTACTAGTCTAGACGAAGTTTGTGTACAAGCTACGAATTTAGAGGCTAGAGGGAAAAACACTTTTGATGAGAGTAGAAACAAGCATTTTAAGGGGAAAACCAAAGATAAAACCTTTAAGGGAAAAGGCAAAAATAATGCATCTGTCAAACAAGAGGGCGAGAAAGTGATATGTAAACACTGTTCAAGAGAAAGCCATGAAGAGAAAAACTGTTGGAAATTACATCTTGAAAAAAGAACTCAGTTTAACAAAAACAAAGGAAAGAAAAAAACTGCAGCTACTACAACTACACCACAAGACTTAGGTGATGATGCACATGACAAAACCAAAATTAAAGCCATGGGTTTGAAAAGTATGAAGGGAAAGGAAACTGAAACTAAGCCAAGCACTAGTACTTCAAACTGTCATGTACAAACTCCAAATGAGGAAGAAAGAATTGAATTGTTCCATGTGAGGGTAGTCTCAAAACATACAAAAATTAACACACTGTTTGACAGTGGGTCACAAGAAAATCTAATATCAGAAGACTTGGTCAAATAGCTTAAACTTGAGACCATTCCACATCCAAAGCCTTATCCACTTGGGTGGATATACAAGGATGCAAACTTACAAGTCTCAAGAAAGTGCATATTGCGATTCGCGATTACTACACACTTTATTGACACAGTTGAACTTGATGTAGTACCGCTTGATATATCAGAAATTATTTTGGGAAGTCCTTACTTATTTGACAGGAAAGCAATCTTCCATCACCATGAAAATAAGTATCATCTCTTTAAATATGGCAAGGAGTTCATTGTTAGAGAACATTGCAAGAAGGCAAACATAGTGATGGTAAATGCGGGACAGGTAAAAAGACTAGTGAATTCTAGTAAGAGTTTTGTACTTCTTATGGTTAAGCCCAAGGTTGATCTGAATCATGAGTCATTTGAAAATTGTGATTCCAAGCTTAAATCAGATTTAAATGATGTAGTTGATGCACATCATGAGATGTTTTAGGAACCGACAGGTTTACCTCCTAAAAGGGAGATTCAACATGAAATCCATTTACATCAAGATTGTCCTCTTCCTAACATAGGCATATACCGCATGTCTATCATGGAGAATGCTGAAATCAAGAGGAAAATTAAAGACTTGTTGGACAAAGGATTCATAAGACCAAGCACTTCACCATGTGGGTCATCAATAGTGTTGATTCCAAAGAAAGATGCAACTTGGTGCATGTGTGTGGACTTCAGGGCATTGAACAAGATAATGGTAAAGAATCGTTACCCACTCCCAAGGATAGATGATTTGTTAGATCAACTGAAATATGATAAATATTCAACTAAGTTAGACTTACGTAGTGGTTATCATCAAGTTAGAATTGCAGAAAGTGACATTTGGAAGACAACATTTAAAACCAAACAAGGACTCTTTGAGTGGCTTGTTATGCCGTTTGGTTTATGCAATGCACCTGCAACTTTCATGCGGGTAATGGATGATGTCTTACGTCCTTTTCTTGATGATTTCGTTATTGTCTACTTAGATGACATCTTAATTTTCAGCAAGACTAGAGAAAAGCATGTCATGCATGTTAAGAAAGTACTTGATATTTTGAAGAAATCAGTTGTTTCTTAAAATGTCAAAGTGTTAATTTGGAAAGACTTCTTTGGTTTATTTAGGACACATAGTAGGAGAAGTGCTTGCAGAATTGGACAACCTAAGGCAAAGCCCATTGCCGTTAGCCTTCTCCCAGAATCTGCATTACGATGAAAGTTTCTTGGATGCGACTCCTGCTATTGGAGAAGCTTGTTCTCACTTCCTACTGTACCATTGAAACTCTGCATGCAGTGACAAGTGTGAAGTGTGCTTTCCAATGGGGAGGAAAGCAATAGAAAGCTTTTGATTCTTTGAAAGAGAAGATAAGTTCAGCTCCAATCCTTGCATTACCGGACTTGAGACAACGATTCGAGATTCAGAACGATGTTAGTGATTACGCCATGGGTGTAGTTCTCTTACAGCATGGTAAGCCTATCGTATTTCATTCTGAAACATTTAATGGTGTTGTTGTGAATTATCATACATATGATAAGGAGTTGTATGCGTTGGTACAAAGCGTCAAAAAGTGGAAACATTGTTTGATGGGCAAAGAAACAGTTGTTCATACCGACCATTAGCCTTTATAGTACTTACAGTCGCAAAGTAAATTGCATCAGTCATGACATTTCATATGGATGGGTTTCCTACAACAATTTCACTTGGTAATAAGGTACAAGAAAGGTATTTACAATAAAGTTGCTGACATGCTTTCAAGGCCTATTATTAGTGCTACTATTTTACTTAAGAATGATTCTATAGTACATGAGAGCTACATAGAACAATATGCATCAGATGTTGATTTTAAGGATGTGTATGCTAACTTGAGTGAAGGGAATCATGTTGAGGAGAATTATTATCATTTGCATAATAATTTGATATTTCATATGGGCAAGTTATGTATACCACAGGGGGAGAGACTAAGCATCATGAGAGAAGCTCATTCTTCTCTTATTGCTAGACATTTCGAGGTAAGAAAAACGGTGGCACATTTACAGAGGTATTGTTAATGGCCTCGCATGGTAGATAGTGTTTCACGTTTCATTAGAGGATGTTCATTATGTGATACAAGCATGCCTAGAAATAGGAAGCTTGGTTTATATACGCCATTTTTGGTACCTTCTAGACCATGGGAAAGTGTTTCTATGGATTTTGTTGGAGGTCTACCATTATCTAGAAAGCAACATGATTATCTTTATGTAATAGTTGATAGATTCAGCAAGATGTGTATTCTTATGACATGTAAGAAATATATAACTACTGAATAAACTGCTGATTTATATTTTCAACATGTATGGGTTCATTATGGCTTGCCTACTTCTATTGTTAGTGATAGGGATTCCATATTTGTTGGGAGTTTTTGGTCCAATCTATGGAAGATGATGGACACCAAGTTGAAGAAGAGTACTGCTTTCCATCCGCAAATAAATGGCCAAACAGAGGTAGTGAACAGAACCATTTTACATATTTTGAGAGGTTATTGCAGCAAGCAGCCCAAGCTTTTGGATGAGCACTTGCATTACATTTAGCATGCTTACAACCGGGCCAAGCACTCTTCTACAAATACTTCACATTTTGAAGCTTGCTTTGGGTATTCGCCTAAGTCACCTTTAGATTTCATTTTTGAGAAGGATGTGGCCATTGATGGGCAGAGTGACATTGACAAAGCTCGCATGTTCATTGAAAGAATTCATCTCATACATCAGCAGGTTCAAGAACAGCTTGAAAAAATTCAAGGCAAGTACAAGGAGAGGCATGATAAACACAGAGTTGGTCATAAGTTTTAAGAAGGAGATGAGATATGGTTTCATATTAGTAAGGAAAGAATGCAAGGAGAAGGTGAAAAGATGAAACCTATTTTTTATGGTCCATTCAAGATCCTTACACAAGTTTGAAATAATTCTTTTCAACTAGATTTTCCTTCATATATGCAAATGTATTCCGTTGTGAATGTGGAAAATTTACGTTTCTATGAACCTCCTTTAATTTTTTATTATGAAAGTGACATTCGGCTACCATACATAGAGGATTTCTTGCTAGAATTTTTGGATGAGTTGAAATAGGATGCTATCCTTGACAGAAGAACACGCACTTCGAGGAGGGGAAATGTTGATTATGTTCGGGTTGGTCTTAAAGGCAGCAAAATGAGTAAGGAAAAGTGGATTGAGGTGGAAAATATGAGGGATCTGTACCCTCATATTCTTAAAAGGTAATTGAAGGATTTTGGGGTCCAAAAGCTTCCCAATGGGGAGGTGTGATCAGGTGATCATGTCCAAGAGGAAAAAAATTCTCAAAATTGGAACTGTTCATAATTGGTTACAAACTGAACCACTGGATAGGCCTCGTTGTTGTGATTCTGGCACCATGAATGGGACCCAAATCCGATGTCGTATGAGGAATATATTGAAGTTTTAAAATGCCCAATAACCTTCAAAACAGGACCTTTGAACTCATAAATTTTGTCATCTTCAGAAGAAAAAAAATTATGGCAAAAAAATTTCATTTTTAATGGTTTTATGGTGGCCTATCACAAGGTGCCACATGGCCTGCCCAGAGGCTGCCACGTGGCCCCATGCCAAAGGTTCAAAACTGTTTGAAAATTTGTGTTAAAGGCAAACCGACTCGAGCTGAACGCATTCAATTCAGTCGGGCACGACGCATCCCAAACATTCATGGGTCATCCTGTAGCGGTCTCGTGTAGAGCTAAACGTGAAAGGGTCAGTTGGGCAGAGGTCGACCCGACCTACATGCAAACGGGTCAGCAGTTGGGTCGACGGTGGGTGGTACTAAACGGAGGTTGGGCGGAGTAGGGTAAGCCCCCGGGGCTAAAGACATAACACCGTAACCGTCATGCGGAACCGTGGTCTAAGCCCAATCATATGAAAAAATTTTGTTAAGCCCTAAGGGCTAGGGGTTGTAGCCCCCGCGACCTCGCGCCAAGACCAAGGGAAAAAACCTTAACCGTTAGCGCAAACAGTTGCCGAAGATTCTGCATGTGACCGCGCTTCCAACTGGCAGTTAAATTTTTTACAGCCCCTAAATTAGTGCATGGTTCTGCCTATTAGACCGATCCGAATATTTTGGTGGGACTAACTGAAGTTAGCCAATTTTAGTGGAGGATTTCTAGTGCCACTAGGAAAAATACAGTTTGGATCATAACTTTCACCATATTCGACCAAATTAGAAAAAAGTTAGTCAATTTTGAGTATTCTGAGCATTCTGGAGCCATTGGAACAGGTTGCAGAGCCAACAAAGGTGTTTTTCAGCCATTTTTGCTTAAGGGAAGCTTGGAGAGCCATCAGGGCCATGAGGGGAAGGGAGCTGCATTGGGCTACACCTGTTTGAGGTGAAATAAAAGCCATACTTAGCTTATTTTTGTCTTCTGAATTCATTTCCACAACTGTTTCAGCCTATTTAGGCTTATTTCTCACTGTAAAACCAATTTTAGCATCATAATATATCAAGGACATGCTCATTGGGAGCCTTGGACCCGACATATGTAGCCTAGGAGGGATGAACTGCCTCATCATGTTGTTGTGTTTTTATGGTGAATTTATTATGTTGTGTATTTCAGATTCAAGAGGTTAAACAATAAATTTAATTAAAATTCCCTCACACTTAAACTCATAAACAGTTACCAAAAACATTTATTTTTCTTGCAAGACAGTACAAACATTTTGCACACTTAATTAAATGGAAATGAATACTTTGAACAGCAGATACAAATAGTTTCATTTTAAGATCACATCTTTAGGATTTGGTCAACGTTTCGAACCAACTAATGTGGTTCATCCTCAGGACAAGGTGGAGAAACTAATCGATATTGATGAATAAATAGAGGAGATACATCATTGCCCAAAAATAGCCGTTAATAACTAGTTGTTAAGAGCTAGCCGTTAAGACTAGCTGTTAAGAACTAGCCAATAGAAAGTTATTTAGGAACGGCTAGTCTTAACGGCTGGCTCTTAAGATTGATTAATTTCTCCACCTTGTCTTGAGGATGAACCACATTAGTTGGTTTGAAACGTCGACCAAATCCTAAAGATGTGATTAATCCGAAAGACATTTCATCTATTTATGAATTTTTTTTATCTAATATAATAATTTCAATGAATATTTCGAAGCTATTGATTGTATATAAATTTTCATTCTGTTTTATATGTATATGTATATGTATATATAGCTTGCTCTGAGCGTTAGCTCAATTGATTGTCTCCCCGTCATTAAAGCACCTTTGCTATTGAGAGGTCATTGGTTCCATTATCTTTACACCCGATGGGTCAAGCTCTGTGGTCGAGACTGCAAGAAGTTATCATTTCAAATGGATCTATCTCATACAAATATTTCGAGGACATAGCAGTCATCAATCTCTGGAGTCCTCAAACCACGCACACACATATATATGATATATTAAGAGGGAACACATGTCCTTGACCATTAAGCTGTGTGTAAACAATAGTCAACTGAGTTTACTCCAGGTGTTTGGGCAGAATAGTTGTTAGCCTCCCCACCTAGGTTCAAGTCTAATATGTTGACATGTTTATGATGAGGAATACAATAAATTATTGCACTCTTAAGTAAGTCTATATATAGGGTTGGACTAGTACTAACAACCTCTCTCTTTCCTTTGAGGTAAGACGGAGACTGACTTGCTTTCATGGGTGATCCCTATATATATATAGACACATAATTGTATTCATCATAGGGAAAATAAAATTGCATTTCACATATGTTGTAAGAATCCCAAAAAAAAAACATCTCTCGACATTGAGCTATCAAGAAAAACTAATAACTATGAGATACAAACAACAAAAGAAGATAGAAATTAAATTTGTCATTTTGTGTTTATCTTTTTTTTTTCTTTTCCTTTTTTTCACTTTTTGTGAATCATCTCAATTTAGTTCAAAGGAACCAAAGCCATTTATCGACCTACTTCCATATGGGAAATTTCTTTGTTTTAATTTCAGTTCTCTAAAACATGAGCTCTTTTTGTGCTCTCATTCCCGTATGGTTCCTGAAGACCTTCAAATTCAGTACCCTTCTTAGAAAGGGTGATAGTTCTTAATTGTGCCACAACTTCCCCGTCCATTTTGATTCCGGCTTTAGCCAAAGCATCCATATCTAAATGAACAAGATTATTGTCATTTATATCTTCTTCCTTGTCTTCTAGAAGGTGGTGATCTAAAAATTTCCAACCTTTTGGCCTATTGGATTTCATCTTTTTCTTTTTTTGGATTCTTCTTCGCTTTTGGACATGTGTTCTACAGGTGTCATGTTTGAAAATGAACTCAGCTTTGAAATGCCATTTTTCATAATCTAAAACTTGGGACCATTGAAAATTTTTGTGTTTCAATATTATGTGACCTGGTAGACCTTTGCTAAGGTTTATCTCCACACATATCTTGGAAAATGTGAAGAGGCCTTTATCTTTTTTTCCAGGTCCATTTTTTTTAATTTTCCCAAATTATTTCCAATATCCTCAAAGAATTTATGATTTTAGAATGTGAGGGGGAGGTTTTGAAATCACACTCAAACCAGCGTAGTTGAGACCACCATGGATGTGGAATTAAACTTTGGGAAATATGGAGTGATAAATAGTCCAACTCTTCCCTAGAACCAAGGCCCTTCATTTAGAACAAAGTCTAAATCATTTTGAGTTTCAAATTGGACTATGAAGAATCCTTTGGAGCACAAATAAATTCCATATTTGGGTGTCCAAAAGGAGAAAAACCACTAGAGTAAAGCTTCAGGTTTTTGCCAAAAACCATCAAATATGCATATAATAAATTTAAAATGGAGAATATAAAAGAGGGAAGATACCTCAGAAATATTAACTTCCATAGTATGCACTTGCTCCATTTGATCTATCATGTAGGGACCTAGAATGTTTTGGTTCATTAATTTTATGGCTCAAGGCTTCCCTTGAACTGCTTCCTTGAAAGAAATAGTTATGTTTGAAATCCTAACACCTTGAGCTCCCCCATGTAGCCTTGAGGTCAAGATTATGGTAGAGTCTTTTGTGATATTGTAGTCTTTGAGATGACAAGGATCTTGGAGAAATTTCCCTTCGTATTGCAAACATAAATATTTTTCAAACATGCCTCATTTATCTTCAATAGAAAGCTTCAGAGAAAAACAAAGGATGAACTTTTTTTCCAAAAACTTGAAGTTTTCCCATTTGTATTTCTAACAAAAATCTAGAAAATATTGCTTCTGTTCCTCTTTTTCTTAGAGGAAATATTCCCAGACCAAGGAAGAGAGGGAGATCTACATAATATTTTCATAAGAGTGAGGATAGGAACCATGGATTCCCCCTTCTCCACTTATCGTAATGCATAGAAAACATTTAAAAATGAAGGTGAGGGAGTAGAGTTTGGGATAATTCCCTCTATTGAGCACATCTACCATGCCTAGCTAATAAAAACAGATGTCAGAGGAGAGGTAGGAGACGAATGTCCTTGGGAGAAAAACCCATCGATTCGTTCTTGACCCCTATCTTCTTACTTCATCGGTAGATAAAAGGGCGTCTCCACAAATGAAAGCGTTGATCAATGTAGGTGAGGGACGAAGAAAATGACTATCCACATAAAGAAAGAAACCATAAGGCTTGTAATTTCTCCATGGCACGTCCATAGAGAAGCTAATTAAACCTTGGTTCTATAGGTTTTAACCTTGTACAAAAATTACCTGTAAACGAATTCTTAAAACAAAAAAGAATATACAATGGCGAGAACACCAAAAAATATACACAGAGATTTTCCCCTGGATCCTAAAACCAATACTACCAGATTTATTTTTCATTATATTCGTTTCAATGTTACATTACATATATATACATGTTGAAGCATTCATAAACCCTAATCTACTAACTCTGGATTAGAACATAATCGTAGTTCCCTTTATTGGATCTACAAAATACCATGTGGATAACACCATCATGCCCAAAACCATGTGCAAAACCCATGCACAAAACCATGGGTAGGTTTGCCGACTATTTTTGGGTCTGCCCCCCATCCTTAGGTCTTCCCAACTATTATTGGGTCAACATAAAAAATTCCCTGGGTGCTGCACCCGACCCAACATACAATGCCTGAGGCTAGTCGTGGAAAGAATATAACACATACCCAACATTCTCCCAATTGTCATTTTATTTCCACATAGTGGGTCATAGGAGAGCTTAGTCATTGGTCCTAGTCTGGAACACCGATTGTTTCTCTAAACCAAGAAAACTTCTTAGTGCTCACAGACTTCGTCAATGTATCTGTAACATTCTTCAAATTGTCCACCTTTACCAGCAACACCTTTTTGTCCTCAACCATATCCCTCACAAAGTAATACTGAACATCAATGTTCTTTGTCTTTGAATGATAAGAAAGGTTCTTTTCCAAGATAATTGCACTTTGGTTGTCACAGTCTATCCTTATAGATCGTTGTACCAACCCCATACTTGAATGCAATCTCTCCAACCAAATTGCTTCCTTTCTCTGATGGGTGGTTGCCATGTATTCTTTCTCTGTAGTTGAAAGTTCCACTACATATTGTCTCTTGTTTATTCAACTGAATTCTCCTCCAAGTAGTTTAAAAACATACCCACCTGTATATCTTCTCTAATCCAAATCTCCAACCCAGTCTACATCAACAAATCCATGAATGTTTGAAACTATGCCCAATATTGGTCTTCCTTGGTAGCACAAACCATTTTAATTAATGCCATGCAAATACCTGCAAACCCGCTTCATTGTTGTCCATTGCTCCTTCCCTGTTTTTGATATAAACTTGCTCAATACTCCCACTGCATGTGCAATGTTTGGTCTAGTACAGACCATTGCATACATTAGGCTACCAACTTCACTCGCATATGGAACACAAGACATGTCCTCTTCCTCTTCTTGTGTTAGTGTGAAGTTTTCTAGCAAGTGTATCAAAAAGGCTTCACTTAAGCCACGAGTGATTATGAACCTAACAATAGATGTGGTTATTCAACACTTCAGATCTGCAATAGAAAGTTAAAAGAAAACCTACAAAACAATAGATCTATGCAGCAAAATATTTTAAACAACAAGAATGAAACTAATTTAAAACCCCAAATCAAGGATAAAACAATTTAGAAGGAAAAATATTTTATTACACCTGGTAAAGGAGACTTGTACAAAGGTTTTATATCCCCCTCAAATGGGATGGGTCCTTTGGTTGTCCTCTATGCTTCAGTATCTAGATCTCTCTCTCTCTGATGTATGAAACCCAAAAATGTGTTTTGAAGTAAGATCAAAGCTCGATTGCAAAAAGAAGATAATAACGACGATGATAGTGATCATGGTGAAGAATGGATGGAAAACCCTCTTATATATAACAAAATATTGGGTTATTCTCAAAAATGGAAAATAATAAAATATTATTAACCACAATCTAGAATTTAACTGCTTGGAATATTTTATTATATTTTTTGGAGGGAAAAGATATCTAAATTGGTTAAATACCTTTATTTATAAATAATAAATAAATAAATGATTTATTTATTAGTTCAAGGATGCGGTTAAGGAATAATAAACAAATAATGATTTTTTGAATCATTCCTGGGTGATATTGTCAAATTTGACAATGAATATTAACTAAATAATGATATAATTAATTATTCCTAGAGAAAAATCAAATAAATAATGATTTATTTAATTATATCTCTTGATGGGTCAAATGAGATATGGAATATTAACTAAATAATGATTTAATTAATTATTCCTAGAGGAAAATAAAATAAATAATGATTTATTTAATTATTCCTGATGGGGTTTCTAGTTTTAACCTAAAATAATTTAATAAAATATGGTTTATCAAATTATTTCCTATAGTGAAAGCAATTTTACTATGGTAAAATTGGTCTTACATGGTGTATTTCGATCCACCTAGTTAGAAATCGGTAGGTGATCATTTTTTGGTGATAATATACCCCCCCCCCCCCAACGTACAAGTGTTAGGAGAAAATCGTATGACCAAAATACATTGTAAGAACATAATCACTAGACACCAAAGGGGAGTCGAGGAGAGAGAGAGACATAACTGAAGCGAAGCGAGTAAGGACACAAATAGAGGGGGCGACACCTACTAACTTATATAAGTCTCCTTTTATTTTGGATTACATGATCTCAATGAACTGGGGGAGGCATACCCATACCCGCCGAGATAACTAAAAAAAAAAGAATATTGAAGAGCCCAACAATGTGGGACTGAGCTACAAAGTACATGATACATGGTACATGATATGTTGACATCAGTGGGCCAAAAAATAATACAATGAATCCCATATACATAATGTGCCTGGGAAAATATAGGTCACTGAATACAATAACATCTGAGTAAATGAGAAATAATTCCCCTCCATGTGTCATGGGGAGGGAGGACCATAACCAAAGAAGCCCTGTTGAATATGAAAGGGCTTTGAAGATCTGAATGGGTCATCTAAATAAGACATGCATGCTGTGGACACTGTAAGTCATTGGAACCGAACTCATCAAATCTGTGGAACTGCATATAAGGTTGGAGCATAATCTGAGGTCATCTGGACGGGGTTACTTGAAGGGCCACCTGCTCATGATGTTTGAAACATCTCACAAACACCTGGGAATCACTGGTACAATCTACTCGATCAATGGATCATCAAGTGTATGATTCTTAATCGTGTGATAATGAGCTTGAGTTGAGCCCATGATAAACAACCAAGTCAAAGGGAAACGATGATTCCCTTTGCTTGATTTGAGGCACTTAACAATGATGAAAGTTGGAACCAAGGTACACCGCCCTCTAGACCGTTCTTCTGGAATGAATGTGTTGAAGTTGAAAGAAGAGGATCCCCTAGAGTTGAGGCAATGGGGAATCCTCAACTAAGGCATGAGGGATCATGGCTAAGTGGTTGGTGGACTGACACGAGGGATGATGATGGAAGGATGGAAACTGAGAGGCATACTAACGACTTCCCTTGTTAGAGCACAAAATTCATGGTTTAACTCGCAGTGTCTGACTCGATTCCATAGGGGATGATGATGGACAATATATCTAAAGGAAAAAATGGGAAACATTAGATGAATGCGGTGCAATTATGGATGGAATATTGTAACAGGTCATAATGGGACTCTGAACAGACTCCATGAATGCAAGGATGACTCATCTCGGATGTTATAAACAAGGGTGAATCGATGATGTTTCCACAGAGGATAGGTCTAGGGGGACCATAAAACATGAGCAAATAATGGTTACTCATGAAAAAAATTGACACACGAGGTGAAAGGTACCAAGTTAAAGTGGTACCAAAGTACAGGCGGCTCATGTGAAGAAATTATGTTTGAATTGGCCGCAAAGTGAAACCTCATGGAAAAAATGGATTCTGGGTGAAGTGTCAAATTATCAAAAACAAAGAAAAGACCCATTATAGTTCTCAGTGAGAGATTCCCAACGGTGTTGACGGTTCTTAAAACTGAGCTATGGTTCGGTCAAAATGGGCAACGAAAAAACTATGGTTTTTCTTATAAAAGGGCTTTTTTCCTCTAATTTGAATTCATTTTCTAAGTGAGTTGTGGTGAATTTGGAGAGGAGGATAAGGCCCTAAATCTTGTGGAGATTGTATTAGACAAAACAACTGTCGGAATCAAGATCTGTTAGTTGGAGGTAGGTAGCCTAACCTTACTCTACATTTCCATTGGTTTACTTTTTCATATTAGGTTCTCAACTAATTTTGGGAGACTATTTCCCATCCTCGCCACCGGAACACGGTTTTCTGGCCATGTTTTTCATTTTGGAATGCAAATGTGGGCCCAGGAACTACATTCATGTAGTTATTAAGGTATAAACTGTGTTTTGGACTGGAGAGGTGGGTAAGTATGTTGATATGGTAAGAGATGAGAATAATTTTGTTTAATGGTTGTATTTATCTATAAACTAACAAAACATTATGGTGCTTGCAGGTATGGCAAAGTTAAATACCAACTGGTGTGAACGAGACTTGGACACTCTTCAAACTAAGATTCAGGGGAATCAAGTAGTGAGAGGAGCATTGGCTATTATGGGGCTCTCAAGTTGTTGGAGAACCCAATTATGAGGGTAGGTGTTCCCTTACTAGCAGCATAGGATCAAGCTCACGATCCAGGATATCTATTTTTTTACCGGACTTCCCCCAGGGTGTGGTAGGGGATATATATCTAGTACTGCCTCATGGGTTGAAGATAGGAGAGTTTGTAGAGTGCCATTGTCTACTTGGTGGTCGTGAAAAATTCATGACCATTACGATCAATGACTTGGAGTGTTTAGAGACACAGGTTGTCACCGCAGAAGTGGTGTGGATCTTGGGAAGCCATGCTTTTCATCACATCACTTGAGGGTAGATGATGTTGGTAGAGATTGTATTAGGAGAGACCTACTAAGTGTGGGCCCAAATGATGTTGTCATAGTTGAAACGACATTTGACACAATGCAGGTGATAGGTGAATGAGAACTTTTCATTTGGGACAATTGTGTGCTCCTTCTTCTTTGAGAAGATCCCTACCATCCGTCCACATGTGCATATCCAGAATGGGGTCCCACAGGAGCCTAGGATGCATCGATGGGGGAAGTTATTGCGAAGAGGTAGAGGAGGGGGAGTCAGATGAGTGTTCTGACCAGATTTTTTTTCTCATTGGGATCAAATGTTGCTCTACATAGATGGCTATCCATACAGTGGTATGAACTTTTAGGTTTATCCTGACTTGCCACTTTCTATGAAACTAGCATGGGGTCCGGATGGTAAGTGAAAGTTGATATTTTGGTTGCATGTAAATTTTTTTAGAATATGTATGTGGTATTTATTCTTAAAATTATGGTAAGTAGATATAGCACCAGTAAAACCGACAGGATATGGAGGACGAGCCATAACACCTAGGGTTGCAGATCGGGGTGGATCGACATCACACCAGAAACTAGATATTGATGCTCTGTTGGAGGACCTTCGTCGTAGATGTGATTGGTACTTACCGAGTAATCAAAACACATGTGGCACGAGCTAGAATATTGGTATATGGATTACTGTACGGGTCTTCCCTCAAAGTGGTGAAGCATCATGTGGTGCATGGTGATGGTCGGTCAAGATGTTCGAGATATACGAGCTGGTGGTATGCAGCCATTGGCTTGGGAGTCTCTAGATAGTGATTAGGGATAGGGACATGTGGATTCACTTTTTTGGTTATGTAACATGTTATGGGCATGTCAGATGTATTTAGAGTAGTGGACTCAAAACACTTATGTTTTTTACGTGATGATACATAATATGATTATGCATATTTTTTATATGACGATTGTGATTCACCATTTGATTATATTATGGTTGTATTGTTTTATATGCATGTGATAAATGTAAATATAGAATGTTATTTGCAATGGTATCTACATAGTTATTTTGGGCTCTAGGAACATGACTGAATGTAATGGATTCAAATTCACATGCCAAAATATTAACTAATAGATATTTTCTAAATAGGATATGATTATGCACATAATAAACACCATTCAATTGCATGACAAGTAGCAAGGAATCTAGATGAACATGAATATTAAGGATGCGATGATCAAGGGCATCGGCTAACAAACCTATCGCAACGTCGTATCCGGATTGGTTATTGGTGGAAAATCCAATGCAGACACCATTGGAGTGAACTAACAAATGCAAAGGGGTAAAAATGGCCCAGGCTGCCAAGGCTAGATTCTTGGAGAAGTGACTCACACCATCGTCATAGCCGATATATGGTGTGGATGATGGATCCATCTAAAAGACGCGAGAAGACAACGAATGAGATGATAGGTGTGAATTCAGGCTACCTAAATGCATAATGGAAAAAAATGCACACATTTTAATGGGAAATTCTATGGGTAAAATTTCTATAAGTAGACTGAATTACGAGGGTTAGGAAGGATTTGGCCTTCAAAATCCTCTAAAATCTTTTCCCCCTTGCCCAAAATTGGGTGTCAATGTAATTGCCACAAGGTGTATGTGGTTCGAATTCATGGGTTCAAAGTAAGGGGTTAAATAACCAATCAAACTCACAATTTATGAATTATTTGGAATCTGCATCATCTTTATCATGGGCTTATTGTGGAAGGAAGTATGTACAATGGTGTATATCATCCCAGAGAAAATCAGGGGTGGTCATGGCTTCCATAATGTCTTCACCTAAATGTAAGATGGGATAACTAGAGGAAGGGATACCACATGATGCAACGAAGCTACTTGGTGCATCATCATGAGATATATGGTTTACATACACATCGTCATGAGGGTTAGACGAAGAGCTAGTAGGTGAAACATCTACCGATGTTGAGACCAGGGTGTTTGACGAGGGAGATTCGACATAAACACTAGAGGGAACTCTAGGGGGGTTATCCTTCGAGGATCTCATGGATGACGATAGGTAGAGAATAGTGAGTGTATGTTCTGTCATCTCTACATCGGAGGGAGGGATTACAATTGGTGCATTAGAGTCCTCATGTTCTAGTGTAGTGGTGGAACCAGAATTCGCAAGTAGAGCATTAGATGATCCACTATGAGCAACCTCTATTTCGTGAAGCACCTAAAGGGTATCATGAAAATCATTGAGATGAGGAAAATGATGAGAGTAATGGCCATATTTATCGCAAAATGAACATGGGTGTTTTTTACGTAAAAAAATATTTTTCCTAAAAATTTTAGGTCAGTCGATTTGGACTTCTAGAATGTTGGAGTCAAGAAAAGTATCAACGACCACAGGTTTGAGACAAGGCATCTCAGGATAGTTATTGGTGGCATGTCCAAAAACATCACACAAAGCACAATGTGGAGTAGGATTTGGAGGCTTAGGTGGAGCTCGATTTGTTTGGGGAGCCCTGTCCTTAGCTTCATTCTTTTTGGATCCCTCACCAAATGCTTTCGCAACAGGATTAGGTTCCTGTTGAGGTTGTTGTGGAACTAAAGCAAAGGAAAGGGTCATAGCGACCGGTTGCACTGGGGTCAAAGAAGTGTATGGTTTAAGTTGATCTGTTGGAGTTTTTGTTGGGGGATCGGTGTACCAGATTGGGATCCCCAGCGTCATATTTGGTAAAATCAATGTAGCCATGACAGGAACCGAAAATATTCCAGGTGGAGAAAATAGAAATGGTATCTGACCTACAGGATAATGGCCTGGCAGAATGGCTCCCAGATGGTTAATGCCTTGGCTAATAGTTCTAGGTTTAAAAGGAGGAGGAGACACACCAGTAGAAGGAGAAGGTCCTTGAGGAGTTGATCCTGAGGGCTAGTTCGAGTGAACAACAGTGGATTACAGGGGTGTAGGTTGTTGAGTGGGCATACTAGACTACTTGTGAGTAGCCCGTGAAACTTGCAACATGCAAACACTAGACGAGTTTCGATTAGGAGGGGTAGGAGGTGGAAAATAGTATGCACCAAGAAATGTGGAATCTTTATAGACTCATGGAGAGACATTTGTGAGAGGCGAGTCAGGTTGATTTCCAATCATCGATGAGATGGTAGACTGGGTGATGTCTCAGACTTATGATCGTAATATGTCAATTTATCAATGGTGAGGATCTTTCCGTTATGGGGGAAGCACATCCTATGATGAACCACATATGCAACATTTGAAATTGCATAATTATATATACGACCCAAAAGAATATTATAAACCAAGGGGGCATCAATGACTTTTATGCCAATGCAAACAATCTTACCAGCAATTATGAGAGGAAAATTTCGATACATGCCAATGGGTTGTGAAGGGTGACCGTTCCAAGCATGTAAAGTGATGGTGGATGGGGACAGATAAGGTGACCCGAGTTGTTTCCAAACACTAGCTTCCATCACACATGTGGAGGCACCTTCGTCTATAATACACCGTTGGACAGTGGTGTTTCTAATGGTGACTGGTATTTGGAAATCAACTGATGAGGGTAGAGGAAGATGTTTTGAATTTTCAACATCAAATACGAACAAGCAATCATCTGAAGGGCCCACACCACCCAAAGTAGATAGTAGAGATTTCCTTTGGGATGAGCACATATGGATAACTTCCAATGTTGACATGGTGGTAAAATACTGTGCCAATTCATCTACTATGTTGTATGTGTGGGCGGCTTTGGCTGAAGCAACATTACGGTGTAATGGCCCTTTGCGGATATTTGGTATAACCTCTCCCTTAGGTTGAGGGATCTATAAGGGACCATTTGGTGTTGGAATAGACTCAGTGGACACCATGGTTTGGGGCTCGGCCATAGACGTAGTAGGTTAATTTTTGTACTGGTGTGACTGGGACTAGAGGTTGACTTGGGTGGTATTGACCTCGTCAACGTTCATCATGAGAACCTGGTGATCGGGGTGACCAGAATACTGAAGTGGAGGAACATACTAACCTTGTGGAGGTTAGGTAGTGAGGTATCCTTGCTGAGGGAAATGATTAGTGAGCACAATTGGTTGAGGTGGAGCATTGGTATGAGGAAGCGACAACATGGGCTGTTGTCGTTAAGAGGTTTCTTGGGCATCCCACATTTGATGCATTTGGGGTAAAAGGGGAAAATCATGTGTGTAATGGCCATATACACCACAACATGCACAAGGAGTATTCATATGAAGAGCCTTGTTCTTCTTAGATTGATCGCCCTGGTGTTGGCTTGCAGTATTTTTTCAGTTCCCCTCGGGCGCATTTGGTTGAGTACCTTGGCTACCCTGGTTACCCTTTGGTTGTTGGTTCTAGTTTCCATTCCCCTTATTCTTTTTCTTCGAATTGGGGGGATTTTTTGCACTCTACTAAACATACACTTGACCTTGAGGAGGAGGTGGTTATTGTGGCATAGGTTGAGGAAGCATGGGAGGTTGAGGTGTTGATGCCTAAGGGGTTGGAGCACTTGGAAGTGCATAATGATAATAAGGATATGGGGAAAAATTATGGTAAAATTTTCGAGCAATATTTGGCCTTGACATCTATTGATGCGGTTGGAAAAATGCGTAAGACGTTCTTGGACTGGGATACAAGTTTCCTGGAGGAGGTGGATAAATGTTGGAGGAACTGGTCCCCCCCGTAGGGTGACCATCACTCATCTGAGGAGGAGAATATGACAATGGGTGTGAAATTGATCCAACGATACTGTCACCGGCATGATATTCCCCCGGTGCAGTGGCACCACCAGGTCTAGGGAGGTACAGTAAAACGGTATAAACATAACTTGATTAGGTGTATATCAATTCATATTTTAAGGCCATCTGGAGAGATTCTTCCTCGGTCTGAGGAAATTGATATGTGAAATATCTACTTATGGGGGCTAAGAGAATTCTAAGAAACCAATCCATATAGACACCGTCATCGAATACAAGAGCTCTACACATTCTCCTTCTTCTACGCCATTCTTGTACATGGTCATAAAGGCGGGTGGTAGAAGTTTGACGAAATGCGATCAATAATTCAGTAGCAGTATTGTAACAGAGAGGTAACTGGAAATATGACAAAAACACTTTAGAAAAGGTCACAATGGTGGAATTAGAGGCATAGGGCTGGTCTATATACCACTTCGTAGCATCTCCAATGAGTGTGTATTGTAATAACCGAAGACGTATGGATTCATTGGTGATATAATTTTATGAACACCACGTGTGAAAGGAGTGAACGTGATTGGTGGGATCTTCTCCAACATTTCCCTCAAAAAAAGGGATGTCATAAGGAATTTTGGTTGGAATAGCTAGATAACAAGCATCATGGAGAATGGGATCGTTCATTAACTGGTTAAAATCCAGGAGACTTAAACCAGCCATAAAGGGGAGCAATGGAGTAGCAGTGACCATAGTTGTAGTGGTTCCGCTGGTGGTATTACCTGGGTTGGGACCCGGGTTACCACCTTGGTTTCTTGCACCTACTTTGGTTCTTGACATGGTGCCATTACAAGGCTGAGAAGAAGCAGAATCAGAGGAAGAACTCGATGAATCAATAGAATGACAGTCGGAAGAGGGACTCGATCGAGGATTAAGAGGATTAACTCGAACCTGATGGGGCAGAGTAATATGTCCTAATGGAAACCGAGGATGCAGATCTTGTATTATCCACGACAAACTCCTAGCATGTGCAATGATGTCAAGACACAAATGGCATTGAAGGATAAAGGATTATAGAGATAGAAGAGAAACAAACAGCAAGCAAACACCTAGTGCAGTGCTGCCAAGTGTAAACTAACTATTCTATGAGCTAATCTAATGCAAGCAAGCACGTCCTATCAAAATAAAAAATACCTATAGCCTAGAGGTTATCTAAATTCTCAAAAAAGCCTAGAATTTATTCTTTAATATGGCCTTTCAAAGAACTTCGCGTTCATAGGATCACATCCCTAAAATTCAAAGCCGCCTAGAGAAAGGTAGGGTAGAGAACCAACTTCTTCCCACATCCAATCCTATAAGGATTTTTCTTAATATAGGCCACTAAATATTGTCCCATGGGGTGGTCGAGTCTTGAGATTCTTGGTAAATTAGACGATGCACATAATTCCCTACCACGGGCTGTGTATCCCCAAGGAGAACCGCTCACACAATTTCCTAGCCTAACCCCCTCTGAAACGGGTTTTGGACACACTCTCACTTTGACCGTGGAATGGTGAAGGATTTTAAACTCCTTATTAACTCAAATTTCTATGTCACAATGTATGCGATTGATGGGTGCTATTGGAAGCCTATCCCATTGATCCTACACCTAACTACAAATTTTGTTTTGGCCTTGATGCCCAAGTGGGCTTAATCTATGTGAGTTAGATTTATTAAGTGGCATGTTTAATTATTGGCTTGGCGATATGAACCAAGCTCTCATTCGCTTTAGGTGTGAGTGTGTGAAAATAAGTGTGTATTGCGGATGATTAATTAAGCTTGTTTTATGATGATGCTAGAATGTTGTTGAAATAAAATTTTGAAAACTTTAAATAAAACTGAAATAATGGTAGTGAAATATACAGTAAATCAAGCATAAGCCCAACCCAAACAAGGCTCTCAAACAACAAGACTAGGAGAGGAAAACAAGCAACTCAAAACACACTATAAAGCTCACAATATCTAATGTATATGGGACTAGGATCTAATGACTCTATGCTGTTGAAAACGGTGCAGAAAAACAACAAAAAACAAGAGGGGAAAAAGTTACAAAATATTGGGCAGAAGTTTTAGAACCTAGGGAAAAAAATGGGACCCTAAGGGGGAAGGCCAAACAAAACTCAAGAGGGAGTTTTATATGCTAAAACAACCTATCTTAAAGGTCTACAAAAATAATGGATCAGACCTTGAAACAATGGCTGAAAGTACTGAAAATATCAGACTACCTACTCAGCTGAACCCTTCCTAAAAAGGTTGAAGTGAACTGAAAACCTATGGGGTTTATTTCTACTTCAAAGAGAAAAACTAAGAATATAAAGGCCTAAGACGAGTTGAAACAGTGGTCAAACAACCCAAAACAATACTCTCAGCAAACCTTGAAAATTTTAGGAAAAAAAAACCCGAAAAATTCTGAAACGCAATTTATGACCTAACACTAAAGGAAAACATATTTTTTGGGCCAACAAGTGCTTTTTGGACGTCCAAAACACACTTTTTGGGCTGAACAGTTCATTTTTCTCTCCTCAATTCTCAGGCGGCAGGTCTCAAATAGATTTTTTGTCTCCTGTTTGACTATTACCTATGACTTGTGGAAAACACTAGAAATTTACCAGAACTCGGAATTTTAACTAAATAAGGGAGTAAATGCTGAAAATAGACATCAAGAGATTGGAAAACGGCTGAAGAAAAACCTTTATTGTTGAATTTTTTGGTCACCCAGGAATCTTAATTACACCAGTGGATTCGCCATTTTTTGACGATAAACGTAACTAAAAACCTAGTGGAGTCATCATTTGTTGGCGACAAATGTAACTAAAAACCCAGTGGAGTCGCCATTTGTTAGTGTGAAGTTTTCTAGAAAGTGAACCAAAAAGGCTTCACTTATGCCACGAGTGATTAATGTCTGTAGCAATAGATGTGGCTATTCGACACTTCATATATGTAATAGAAAGTTAAAATAAAACTTGCAAAACAATAGATCCATGCAGCATAATATGTTATAAAACAATAATAAAACTAATGTAAAACCCCAAACCATGGATAAAAAAATTTAGAATGAAAAATATTTTATTACACCTCGTGAAGGAGACTTGTACAAAGGTTATAGACCCCCCTCAAATGGGATGGGTCCTTTGGTTGTCCAATGTGCTTCAGTATTTGGATCTCTCTCTCTCTCTCTGATGTATGAAACCCAAAAATGTGTTTTGAACTTCGATGGGAGCTCGATTACAAAAATAATATAATATATATGATGATAGTGATCATGGTGACGAATGGATGGAAAACCCTCTTATTTATAACAAAATATAGGTTTATTCTCGAAAATGGAAAATAATAAAATATTATTAACCACAATCTAGAATTTAACCGCTTGGAATATTTTATTATATTTTTTGGAGGGAAAAGATATTTAAATTGGTTAAATACATTTATTTAGAAATAATAAATAAACAAATGATGTATTTATTAATTCAAGGATGTGGTTAAGGAATAATAATAAAATAAATAAATTATTTTTTTAATCATACCTGGGTGATTTAGTCAAATTTGACAATGAATATTAACTAAATAATGATTTAATTAATTATTCCTAGAGAAAAATCAAATAAATAATGATTTATTTAATTATTTTTCTTGATTGGGTCAAATGAGGCAAGGAATATTAACCAAATAATGATTTAATTAATTATTCCTAGAGGAAAATCAAATAAATAATGATCTATTTAATTATTCCTCGTGGGGTTTTTAGTTTTATCCAGAAATAATTTAATAAAATATGGTTTCTCAAATTATTTCTATAGTGAAAGCAATTTTACTATGGTAAAATTGGTCTTACATGGTGTATATCAATCCACCTAGTTAGAAATGGTTAGGTCATCATTTTTTGGTGATAACATCTTATGTCTTGGGACACTGTTTAGCATATCACTTTACACCTACAAGAATAGGAACCTTCATCAGTTTACTATCAAGCATATTAGCTCTCTGCAATATTGTCTCGACATACTTCCTCTGGTTTAATCAGAGCTTCCTCTTTTCCCATTCTCATTTAATTTCCATGCCCAAAATATAGTTTGCCGCACCAAGATCTTTCATGTCAAATTTGGAGGACAATTGGTTCTTCAAATCCTGGATAATTTATTTTTTATTTCCAATCAGTAACATATCATCCACATAAAATACCAAATAAATAACATTATCACCAATTAATTTAAAATACACACAGTGATCCACTTTTCTCCTTATGAAGCCAAGTTCCCATATATATGTATCAAATTTTTGATACCACATCCTTGGTGATTGTTTTAACCCATACAGAGACTTCTTTAACCTATGTATTAGTTCTTTCTTACCCTTCACCACAAATCCTTCAGGTTGCTTCATATATAGATCTCTTCTTCTAGATCCTTGTGAAATTTTTTTATCTTCACATCCATCTTTTTTACCTCAAAATCAAAAGCAAGAGCAACAGATAAAAGTAATCTAATAGAATCTAACTTGGAAACATGAGAAAAGATATCACCAAAATCAATTCCTAGCACCTGGGAATAACATTTTTCTACCAACCGAGCTTTGTATTTCTCCACCTTGCCTTATGCATTCATCTTATTCTTAAACACCCATTTTCTTCCAATATGTTTCCTTCCAGCTGACAACTCCATTAGATCCCAAGCCTCATCTTTGTCCAAAGATGCCATTTTATCAACCATGACCTCTTTCCAAAGTTTGTTATCCTCTGAATCCATTGCCTCCCTGACAGTTCTGGGATCATCATCAGTAATAGATAAAGCAAAATTTTAAGAGAAAGCAGATGGAATATATCTCTCTAGTTTCCTTCTCTCTCAAATTGATCTTCTCAAAACTAGAGTGTGTGGTTCTTCCTCTTCTGATTCTTGTTATGTTGTAGATTTTGATTCTTCCTCTTTAGTTCAAACTTTGTCTTCTTAGGCTCCTTTGGTAGGACTTCATGTTTAGTATTGTATTTCACCTATCTAAACACCACATCTAGGTTGTACACAACCTTCCTTGTTTCTAGGTTCCAAAGCTTATAACCTTTTAAACCATCCTTATACCCAATAAATATGAACCTTTCATATTTACTATCCAACTTGGTTCGTTTCACCTTTGGAATATCTACATATGCATCACATCCAAATACCCTCAGATGTGAAATATATGGTTTCTTACAATTACATACCTCATGTGGGGTATTATACTCCAGTAATAATGAATTTGATATGTTAAAGAGGTAACACACAATATCCATTGCCTCTTCCCATAATTCCTGCCCTAATCCAAGACCACTGAGCATGCCTCTTGCCTTTTCCATCAACGTCTTGTTCATTCTTTCTGTAACACCATTTTTTTGAGGTGTGTATGAAGTAGTATTATTTCGCGATATACCACACTTCTTATAGAACTCTTCAAATTCCTTATTTCAAAACTCTCCACCATTATATGTCCTCAACACCTTAATCTTCTTATCTGTCTGATTTTCCACCAATGCCTTAAATTCTCTAAACTTGTCAAAGACTTCAGATTTCTTCTTGAGGAAATATATCCATGTATTCCTTGAGAAATCATCTATAAATGAGACATAGTACACAGAATTACTCATTGATGGAACCAACATAGGTCCAAACACATCACTGTGCACAAGCTCTAATATCCCTTTTTCCCTCTTAGCACCAGAGGGGAAACTCACCCAATTATGCTTTCCATATACACAATGTTAATAAAAATAGAAATCCAGAGAGAATTATACATACCATTACCATGTAGTATTTGTAGGCCCTTCTCTCCAATATGTCCAAGCCTTTGATGCCATAGCATGGTATTTTCTCCAGATACCACTAGATTTTTAGCTCCACTTTTAGGAACCACGGAATTGTTGCACCCATCAATAATAGTGCTACCCAGAAGCTTGTACATAGTTCCAATATGAACTTCCTGCATCAATACCAATGCCCACTGAACCATCTTGCATTTATCTTTCTCAAAAACTATTTTTACCCCTGCATCATCCATATTTCTTATAGAATTCGGATTTCTGGCCAATGCAAGAATATGTAGAACACTAGGAAGTATTATAATCCTTCCACCTTGAAAATTTAGATTGAATTTTCTATGTTTTATGATTTTGGCATTCCTTTCATCCATAAGAATACATAACCACCACCATATTTCTCATACTCGCAAAACCACTCCCTAAGGGGAGTGAAGTGAAAGGATGCACCTTATTCAATCAACCATGCCTCATGATCTACCTATGTACTTGAAGAAGAATCCAAGTATACATCCCCACCTTCATTTGAGGTGGTTTACACCTCTTTGGAAGGATCATAATCAGATCCCTTTCCTTTCTCAAAAGTGTTAGAGATACAGTATTTATTGTAGTGGCCTTCCTTTCCGCATTTCCAACACACCTTTATAAATTTTCTTGGAGATTTAGATCTCCCTCTAGATTTATATCTCCCACTCAAGGACTTATTTTTGTTTCTTTTTTGGGACCTTCCTCTCATATATAAGGAATATCCATTATGGCTCTCCATATTTTTCCATCTCATTTTCTCCTACAAAAAATATGATACTATTTCATCAAACTTTAAGGTATTTGTAATGCTACCTATTGCAACAACCGGACTATCCCACGAATCTAGTAGAGAACACAAAAAATTGATGCACTTATCTTTGTATGAAATTTTTATATAAACAAATAACAATTTCCTTACCACAATATTAAAGGTGTTCATATGCTCTATCATTGAGTCTCCATCCTTCATCCTCAGGTTATATAGCCTTTTCCGCAGAAACAATTTTTTCACCAGAGACTTATATTGGTACAAAGTTTCTAATGTGTCCCACAAATCCTTTGTCGTAGCTTCTCCTAATACATTCAAAAATATTGAATCTGGGAGACACAATAGTATTTCTCTCTTCGCATTTTGGTCTAACTTCATCCAGCCTTCTGTTAACATTATTGTTGATCTCATGCTTGGATCTACAAAAATCCATTGGTCTTAGTCCACCAATAGATCTTCCATATTGAGCTTTCACAGCTCAAAACTCTGACCATTAAATTTCTTGATCTCTATATTTCCACTATTCACCATATTCTTTCACTACAAGAATCGATCTTGCAAATCTCCCATTGAACAGGGTCAACCACAGGCCTGAGTAAAACCCCTCAGTAGCAAAGGTTTCCCCTTGAAGCTGAAACAACTCTAATACCAAATGTAGATTTTAACCTTGTATAAAACTTAGCTACAAAAGAATTATTAAAATGGAAAAAAATATGCAATGGTGAGAACATAAAACAAATATATACAAATATTTTCCCCTCGATCTAAAAAACGGGATAACCATATTGTTTTTTGTTAGGTCCCTATATTACTAGTTTAGTCTCTTATTGTTATTAGTGTAGCCCCCTTATTATTATTGTTGTACCCCTATAACCCCAATATTGTTATTATTGTGCCCTTACATTGTTATTGTTAGGTCGGCTATGATTATATTATGGGCCCATGGACTCCTATATATAGAAGGAGGTTTGTATCATCCAAGAATTTTTCATTTATGTAATGTATTGGAGGTTTCCCCCTCGAAGTGGCTTATTTCTAAGGCATTGGTCTCTCTTTTCTTCTACTTTTGGAGCTGGTTTCATAACATTTGGTATCATAGCTTTGGATTCTAGGGTTTCGCTACTCCAAATAGGTCATCGTGGAATTTTCGCAATAATGTTTTTTCTACAAAGGCTCAGAAGCTAAAATTTGTACAGCATGAAGCTGAAATCCTGAGGAACCTTCTGTAAAAATTTCAAATCTTGGTTCGCAACATTTTCGGAGATATGGTCTAGGGAAGTTAGGGTATTTTCAGGCTCCCGAATTTCAACTAAAATAGGTCATCGTGGCATTCTCACTATAAATTTTTGTATACGAAGTTTCAGAAGCTAAATTTTTTACAGTGTGAAGCTAAAATCCTGAGGAACCTCATGTAAAAATTTTAGATCTTGGTTCGCAATATTTTTTGAGATATGATCTGTGGAAGTTAGGATTGTGTCAGGATCCCGAATTTTATCTCAAAGAGGTGACCGTGGGAAAAACGTCATAACTCTCTCTCTCTGTGAATCGGGTTGGGATTCTATAAAAATTAGCCACAAAAAACGGACTTTAGTTTTTGGTATATTAATTTCAGAGCCGAATGAGGAAACAATGACACGTGGCAAATCGTACAAGTTCACTCTACTGAACCAGTCCATAATTAGGTCATTGTGGGAGATTGGGCATAAATTTGTCTTGAAGAATCCAAATCAAGTCAGACCTATGGCATTCGAAAGAAGATTCAGAGGGCTACTTCAGGGCTGAATTTTAGATATTGAAGATCCTAAATCACAGAGATAATTTAGTTTCCATATTGAGCTCCTTAAAAGCAAGAAAAAGGTGTGTATTTTTTTCGAATTACATAAGTCTCGTTTGAAAAAAAATTAGTTTGAATTTATTCCAAGGGCATATTGAAGAATAGATATATGTATTAGGTTCTAAAATTCCCCCTAAAAGGAATTCAACACCCATTAAGCCTTCAGAAGTCTCTACTATGACTCATGAAGACGAAGAAACACAACATGAAATATCAAAATTACAAGAGCAAGTGCACCAAATTTCGCTATCGCAAAGAGAAACAAAAAAAAAAATGGAAGCTTTGAAGAAAAACGTGGAAACTAAGATGGATGGTTTGAAGAAAGCCATGGAAGATAAGATGAATGGTTTGGAAGCTAAGATGGATGGCATGGAAGCTAAGATGGATGACATGGAAGCTAAGATCGATGAAAAAATGAAAGACAACATGGAAAACATGAAGATTGATCTAAAAGTAGACATCGAAGGTTTGGAAAAGTTGATACAATAAATGTTTCCTAATGGCGAAAAGATAGTAGAGGAAACTCATGATGAGAACAAAATAAATGTTAATCGTGACTTCATAAACTCTAATGTTGGATGGAAGAACCACCATATTCCAAAGATTGATATGTGGAAGTTTGATGGAAATGATCCCGTAACATGGATACTACAAATGGAGCAATGTTTTGATCTCAATAATGTGCAAAACACACAAAAGGTATGCATTGCAACTTTACATTTAGAACAAAATACATTTGTATGGTATCGATGGCTTTGCTCCAGTAAAAAAATTGTCACTTGGTCAATTTTTATGGAGGAAATGATAGCACATTATGAGGATACAAAGAGCAACACCTTCTTTAGCCAATTGATAAATCTCAAACAAAAGGGTTTAGTGGGGGAGCACATTGAGGACTTCCAAAAAATTGAATATAAGGGTAACTGATATTCCAGAGGAACACAGGATTGATCTCTTCATAGGCACTTTAAAGGATAACATCCAACATGAAGTTCGAGTTTTGGAACCTGATTCATTGGAGAAGGCATTCAGGTTGGCAAGAAAAATTGAATGTAAAATTATGGCGACAAGGAAGCCTACCACTCACTTCTATAAAGATGGAAGTGTTACTACTCCTAGATTTCCACAACCTACAAGGTTGACACCACAACAATTGGAAGAAAAAAGAGCAAAAGGGATTTGCTACAGTTGTGATAGCAAATACACTAAAGGTCATAAGTGTGCTGAGAAGAAATTATTTTACATAGATTGTGAAGAGGAAGAAGCAAATGAACAAGAAGAGGATATACACCAGGAACCAGCCCTAGAAGAGGAAGAAATGAATCCGACCATATCGTGTAATGCACTGGCAGGAATTACCACTCCTCAAACTCTCAAGATAGAAGGACATATCAAGAAGAGAAGGGTAATAGTGTTGATTGATTCAGGTAGCACCCATAATTTTATTCATTGTAAGGTAGCCAAGGAATTAAATTGTTTCCTATACCCAACACCAGACTGTCAAGTGATGGTTGCAAATGGAGGAACTATAAATTGCTCTGGAAAATGCCATAATATCAAGCTAACCATGGGGGAATATGTATTGACTAGTCCAATGCTTTCCATTCCTATGGGAGGTGCTGATGTTGTACTAGGAGCACAATGGTTACAATCTTTGGGGACGGTAGCTTTTAATTTTCAAGAACTTTTCTTGAAATTCTTTTCAGAAGGAAAGGAAGTCGAATTACGGGGTATTGAAGGGAAGCCAGGAAGGATAATAAGCTCTAATGGCATGACAAAGCTTCTAAAGAAAGAACAACGAGGCGTAATTGCACAATTATGCTCACTAGAAGTTCCAACAGCAAAATCATCTATTTCTGCAGATCTCCAACAAGTCTTGGACAATCATTCCAAGGTGTTTGAAACTCCCAAAGGACTCCCACCTATTCGTGATCATGATCATGCTATTCATTTGACTCCAGGAAGTGTTCCTCCAAACATCAGGCCTTATAGATATCCTTGTGTCCAAAAGAGCGAAATTGAACGTATGATTGCAGAAATGTTAGAGGCGGGTATAATTCAACCTAGTCAAAGTTCTTTCTCTGCTCCTGTAGTATTGGTACACAAGAAGGATGGATCATGGCGAATGTGTCCGGATTATAGGGAGCTCAATAAGCTCACCATTAAAGACAAATTTCCCATTCCTGTGATCGATGAATTATTGGATGAATTACATGGAGCAATTTATTTTACCAAGTTGGATCTTCGTTCAGGATATCATCAAATTAGAATGAAGACTGAAGATATTCCAAAAACAACATTTCGAACTCATGATGGTCATTATGAATTTTTGGTCATGCATTTTGGCCTTACCAATGCACCTTCTACATTTCAAGGGTTGATGAATTCCATTTTCAAACCCTTAGAAAATTTGTGCTAGTATTTTTTGATGATATACTAATCTACAGAAGGTCTTGGAGGATCATTTTCAACATGTTGACAAGGTGCTCAAACTATTGCAGGAGAAACAATTATATGCAAAAACATCCAAATGTTTCTTTATAGTACAAGAGGTGGAATATAATTTGGGTCATATTGTATCTCACGAGGGTGTTAAGGTAGACCCTAACAAAATTAAAGCCATTAAGGAATGAAAAGTCCCCACAACCATAAAGTAGTTCGAGGATTTGTCATGTTAACAGGGTATTATCACAAGTTTTTTAAGAATTATGGGAGAATAGCAGCACCTCTAACAACATTATTGAATAAAGATGCATTTTCATGGACTCCTAAAGCAACTAACGCCTTTGAACATCTTAAAGAGGCAATGTGCCTAGCACCAGTCTTAGCTACGACAGACTTCACAAAAACCTTTATTGTGGAATGTGATGCCTCAGGAAATGGAATTGGTGTTGTTTTAATGCAAGAAGGAAGACCCATTGCTTTTGAAATTCGTCCAATCAAAGGAAAGTATTACAAAAAGTTATTTATGAGAATGAAATGTTAGCAATACTACATGCACCAAAGAAATGGTGACCTTACCTAATGGGAAGACACTTCAAGGTAAAAATTGACCATGATAGTCTTAAGCACTTTTTGGAACAAAGACTGTATTCAGAAGAGCAACAAAAATGGGTCACAAAGATGTTGGTTTATGACTTTGAAATAATCTACAAAAAAGGGAAGCTAAATGTTGCTGCAGATGTACTCTCAAGAAAGAATGAAGAGGTGGAAGCATTGCTTTGTGCCATTTCTATTATCCAACCAGATTGGATAACCGAAGCAAGGGATGAATGGAAGAAGGATGAAGAAGTGTGGACACTCATTCAAAAGCTGCAGCAAGATCCTAGTACATCTGATACATTTAGTTGGAAAAATGATTCCTTATGGTACAAATATCACTTATATCTTTGTAAGAATTCCCAACTAAAACAAAAGATTCTTCTGGAATTGCACACTTCTCCTTTAGGAGGACACTTAGGATTTTTAAAAACTTACCACAGGGTGAAGAAAGAATTTTTTTGGGATGGCCTTAAATCTGATATTCAAAAGTTTGTGGCGGAATTTTTGGTTTGCCAACAGAATAAAGTGGAAACAATTAAGACCCCAGGACTTCTACAACCTTTATCCATTCCAGGTCAACGTTGGGAGGAGATTTCAATGGATTTTATCACAGGTTTACCTAAGTCCTAAGGAAAGAGTGTCATCATGGTGGTAGTTGATAGACTTACCAAGTATGCACACTTTTGTGCATTATCTCATCCATTTAAAGCAAGTACAGTTGCTACTACATTTATGGACAGAATTCAAAAGCTACATGGAAGCCCAAGGGTTATTGTGAGCGACAGAGACCCCATTTTTACTGGAAATTTTTGGACAGAGTTATTTTCTTGTTTGGGTACTCAATTAGCTCATAGCTCATCTTATCATCCTCAATCTGATGGTCAAACTGAGATAGTAAATAAATGTTTGGAAGGATATCTTCATTGTTTTGTATCCGATAAACAAACACAATGGGTCAAGTGGTTACCTCTTGCTGAATGGTGGTATAACACTTCCTTCCATACTGCAGCAAAAATGACCCCATTTATGGCACTTTATGGATATCATCCACCATCCATCACATCATCTTTAAGAGAAAATTCCAAGGTTCAAGCAGTGGAAGATCACATCGAGCATCAGCAAGAAGTTCTCCAACTCTTAAAGGATAACCTGAATTTGGCACAAAATCGAATGAAACAACAGGAAAATCAACATCGCAACGAGAGAAGTTTTGATGTAGGAGATTGGGTATTTTTATGGCTACAACCATACAAACAAATGTCCCTCAAGCAAGCTAAGAAGGATAATAAATTATCGCCAAAGTACTATGGTCCTTACAAGGTGTTGCAGAATATTGGTACTATGGCATACAAATTGGAGCTTCCTGCTTCTTCACGAGTGCATCCAATTTTCCATGTTTCATGCTTAAAGAAGGTTATAGGTGAAAATATTCCAGTTCAAACAATATTTCCAGAACTTGATGAGGAAGGAAAAATCATATTGGAACTCGAAGCGGTCACGGAAACAAGAACTCGATAGCTACGAAATCGATCAATTTCAGAGTATCTCATCAAGTGGAAGAACTTACCCATTGAAGATTCTACATGGGAGGATGAGAATTTTATACAGAAGCACCCAGAGCTACTCAAGCGTTGAGGACAACACTTTTTTGAAGGAGAGGGGCATGTTAGGTCCCTATATTACTAGTTTAGTCCCTTATTGCTATTAGTGTAGCTCCCTTATTGTTATTTTTGTACCCCTGTAACCCCAATATTGTTATTATTATGCCCTAGACCCTGTGCAGGGGGGCTAAAGCCCCCCTGCAAACCCCTCGACAGGGGGGACTTCCACCCCCCGCTACACCCGACACAATGTACACCATCTACAACTAGTTGTGCAAATAATATAGCATATACCCAATAGGTTCATTGCAACAGAAAGGAAAAATATAGAACATATAAAAACCCTAAACACAATCGATAGGGTGGTACCCACATGTGTGTGTGTGTGTGTGTGATATTGAGGCTACAGACAAAATTGTGATGTATGTCTTCTTTGATGTTTCAAAATTGTAAAATGGTTAAGTGTATGTCTTGAGGTTTATTTTAATTAATAATATTTTTGTATTAATTTATAAATAATTTTATGTATAAAGGATATATATATTTAATTGATTATTTGATTGATTTTGTAATATGTTAATATTTAAATTAATTATATATTTATAAGGTATTTCCTAAAATGTTGTGAGATGACATAAATTGTCATCATTTTTAAATTAAAAGAGTTTAAAATGCAAATCATCTCTTCTAAAAATGTTTTTAAAAATGTTGAATTGGAAAAAAACCATTTATTTGACACTAAAAGAGTTGAATTGAAATGTTTTCAATACACCCACGTTGATTCACAATTTGAAAATATTTGTTGCAATATTGAAAATCCTAACATTTTAACTCATCAAAATTACATTCATTTAGGAATGTTTTTCTTAAAGATTTTCAAAGTCATAAATACAATTATAAACCAAATCAAGTAATTCATTGCCTTTATTAAGATATAATAAATCAAACTTTGTCCCAAACCGGTGCTGCTCTGAGGTGGCGTTGTTGTGCCTGCGCCTGCGCTGCTACGCCCTCAGCCTCCTGTCCTTCTGATCCACACTCTGCCTAGTATGGCTCCTCCGGAATCCTCCCCGGAGGCGACTGCTACACAACTTGCCTTTCCATCTCTTGTTAACTCCCTCCCGCCTCCGTGTCCTTGTCCAACAATCTCCAAGTTTGTGAAGAAGCTCGACGATCTGCAGGAAGTCATTCTTCCTCCTTCGTTCCCTCACATGGCTGCTCTCTCCCTTGTTGAAAAGGGTCTTATTGGCCAGTTTACTGGGCTTTGGCCCTCTCCGAAGACTGTTCAAAGATGGGTCGAATGAAATTGGTCTGATAAGATAAATTGCAAAATCTCTATTTGCTTTTGTGGGAAAGGATATTTTACCTTCCATTTTGAATCCAAAGAATACAAATATCTGATCTTTAGAAATGGCCCTTATTTCATGGATACCAGAGGGTTGTATCTCAAAAAATGGAAGCTTGACTTCGACCCCGAGCTGGATGTTCCTAGTGCTGTTCCGATGTGGGTTCATCTTCCTCACCTTCCCCCCCCCATTGTTGGGGAGATGAATCAGTCTGTGCCATTGGGAATGTTGTTGGAAAATTCATTGATCGAAGTGGACCAAAAGACAACATCCAAGTCTATGCCAGTATCTGTGTCGAGGTAGATCTTGGCAACGGTCTACCTGAGGCCATCAAGCTCAAGGTGGATGATTGGATGCATATTCAGCAGCTGGATTATGAACAGATCTCGTTCAAATGCAAGGTATGTCACGAATATGGCCACTTTGCAAATCGTTGTTCTAAAATAATTGATGTTGAAAGTCCAGATACAGATACTCAATGGGAGACGATAAAAAGAAAGAAAATAGTCTCGAACCCTAATGTTAACCCCACTGTTGCTCCTCCTCCCAAGCCCAACCCTCTAGCCTCTTCCTCCCCCAATTCTCTGGATCCTTCCCTTCACCTCTCTGTGCCCCCTGCATCTCCTTCTCCCCCTCCCAAGACCACCCTGGAATCTTCCAACCCCTTCTCCTCCATCTCTCCTCCCGATGATGATCCCCCCCTTCCTATTCCTCTTTCCCAACCCAACTCCCCTCGTTCCTCCCCCTCCCTTCCAGATCCCCCCTCCTTCTCCCAAGATCCCCCCTCCTCTCAAACTACTAGAAAGTCATCAAAGTAACATGGAGCAACTCTTGAATCACATAAAAAACAAGGTCTAGGAAGGAAATCTATAAAACAACACCAGGATGAAAATGCGCAGAAGGACATAGCAATGGGTACTCAAAACCCCATATAAACCTACATATTGGGGCAGAAAAACAAGGAGGCTGGGCAAAAGGATCATGGAGGGCGAGCATCCCTTCAGACCACCTCCCCTCAATGATGAAAGTCCTTTCATGGAACAACAAGGGACTAGGGCACCCCACCAAAATAGCTTCCCTAAGAGATCTGATAAACCAAGAAAAGCCAGAAATTATTCTCTTGCAAGAAACTAAGCAAGGAGAATCAGAAATGAAGGAAACAATAAAAAAACTAAAACAGTATGAAGGCACCCTCTCTGAATCAAGGGGTGCCTCCAATGGTCTTGCCACCCTCTGGAATCACAGTACTTGACATATTAAAAGCCACACAATCAATCAGAACTGGATCAAAATTACATTAGAGAACTGTAGAGATAAAAAAAAAATCATCATTTATAATGTTTATCCTCTGAATCATTACAAATATAAAGAACAATGTTGGAACTCCATCAAAGAAGATATTGAAAAAGAGGACAATAGTAGTATTTTAATAGGAGGAGATTTCAATCTTATCCTGCATGCCAATGAGAAACAATGAGGTTTTTTCAGTCAAGATCCATTCAGGAACCAGCTTGAAGGTATAATGCAGGACCATTATTTTGTGGACATAGCACCTAAGAACCGCAGATACACCTGGAGCAATCGTAGATTAGGAAGAGACAACATCATGGAAAGGTTTGACAGAATCCTTGTTGATGTCTCCCTCCTATCAGCCTTCTCTACTACCTCTTCCTGTGTTCTTCCCTTTTCTTCCTCAGACCACTATCCAATTACCCTCACCTTTGAAGACCATCGATCGCTTGGGCCCATCCCTTTCAAATACATCCCTCTCTAGAATAGCATTCCTGAAGCAAACCAACTTGTCTGCAACACTTGGATCCAGCACGTTGAAGGCTCCCCATCCTTCATATGGGAAACTAAATTGAAAAGAACCAAGATGGCACTGAAAGAGTGGGCGAAAAATCATTACAAAGAGCTAAAATGGATCCAATATGAAATAAAATGCAGCTTGGAGGGTGTCCACAGAAAAATTGAAGCCAACGGTCTTAACCAAGATCATCGCGCCCTCGAAAAAGATCTCTATTGTCAGCTCTATTGCGCCAAAAGAGAGGCGGAGCAAAAATGTCGCATTAAGTCTAGGCATCTTTGGCTGCAAGAGGGTGATAAGAATACAACCTTTTTTCATAAACAGGCGACTGTCAAGAAAGCTAAGAACAATATCTCTTCCATAATAGATGCGGATGGACACCTCCAAGATGACTAGGAAATAATAAAAAGAGCTGCCTTTGCGCATTTCCAAGAGCTTCTCACATAAACAAGAGGCCCTGATGATTACTTTGATTTCCTCCAGCATCTCCCTACCACGATCAATGAGGAAATAAATAGTATGCTCAACAGGAAAATTAAAGAAGATGAGATTAAAAGTGCAATATGGACCCTGTACCCGGACAAAGCTCTGGGTCCAGATGGCTTCTCTATTAGTTTTTATAGAGCTTATTGGGACATGATAAAAAAATATCTTGTAAAAATGATACAATGGACTCAGTGCAAGAGAAAAATTGGGGGCTACACCAATGCTACCTACCTCACCCTTATCCCCAAAAAAAATTTTCCCTCCTCCTTTACGAGATTTAGGCCTATTTCACTTTGAAACTCCTCTTATAAGCTACTGACCAAAATTCTTGCCTTGCATCTCAAACCTCATCTCCATAATCTCATATCTGAAAACCAAGGTGGTTTCATGTCTCATAGACAAATTACTGATTCCATCCTCCTTTTCCAAGAGGCAATTCACTCTAGTATATCCCAAAAAGAAAAAGGTTTCATCTTAAAGCTAGATCTCGCCAACACATTTGACAGGTTCAGGCACTCCTTTCTTTTTTCTGTCCTTCATAAAATGGGATTTGACTCAAAATTTCTTGCTCTTGTTAATGCTTGCATCTCTGGACCTTGGATATCCCCTCATCAATGGAAGACCAGCCCCCTCTTTTCAATCCTCTCGAGGTCTAAGACAGGGATGTCCTCTATCTCCCTACCTCTTCATCTTGATGGATGAATCCTTCAGCAAGGCTTTGGACCAGATGCAGCGTGTGGGGCTCATCACTGGCATAAAATTTGGCAACGGAGTTATTGGGGTTCCCATGTTTTGGCAAGGTTGGAAATACCAAAAGATGAGACAACATAGAACCACTTTCAGACCTTAGGATCTAGCCCTCCTAGGTCCAGAGAGGGATCTCTCTATGATTATCAAAGGATATATATCTTTGAAGTTCTCAGTTGTGATTTTAGGCTAGTTATAGGCTCAAGGTTGTTTGTTTGATTGTTTGAGTTTGGTTGTTGAGAATCAAGAAGGAAGGTTTCACCATAAGACAAAGATAGGTAAAGAAGGAAGCTAGGCAAGAATAGATAACTCAGGGAACATCAAGGCCATTGGGCAATGGAGTCAAGAAAGGATTTACTTATGTTCAATGTGTAAGCTTCAGTTGGGCTAGTCATCTAGAGCATTTGGATCTCAAAGACTGATTGGTGGGATGGAACATTAAGAAATGAGAATGAAGGATGGAGAACCATCTGATTCCGTCTATAGATCAGGCCAGAGGTCATTTAACTCCAGGCCTGCTTGGACAAAACCATAGGCAAAACAAGGGATCTTGAAAAGGTTTATATGGAAGGGGTAGGTTATGAAGAGGCAGCGACAGGCTTTACACCTCCCAATGTTCCTAACCTCTTTCAATTAAATCTTAACAAAAACATCTGAACATTGATTCTATTAACTTGCACATCAGAGAGCAGGCAATAATCATCCACTACATTGGTTTAGTCAATTAAAAAAACAATATTCAGATACACATATGAGCAGAAAAAATTAAAGACTGAGAGAGCTGGGACATAAGGTACCTAACAAGGGTAAATCTTATGTCATGCGTTCAGATGCCAGTCAAAAGAACATGAAATGAAATGGAAATAAACGCAGAGAGGAGAAAAACATCACCAACTGCTGTAGATCAGGATCCAATGAAAACTTCTTATCATGTTAAACACAATACCAATCAGGTACATCACTACCCAAATCTTTTACATTCAGCCTGAATACATCATATTCTCAGCCTATCATACAATCATTACACAGGGAACTTGGCTCAGGACAAAAATGCTTGCAATTCACTGATAATGCATCAACAACCATTACAATGATACCCTTATGTGCTTTATAGCAGAAGAGATACAGAGGACCGACTGAGGAGGTAGGTGAATTTTTAAATGTTACATTTAAACACAACAATGAATGCAGGGCCAAGGCCCATGCCGCTTGATATGCTGTATATTTAATCTTTGTCATCTCCCCGGTGCAATAGAGATCTGCTTCGGATATTATTTGACCTTTTGGCTGCAGTACTCCAGGTAATTTGAACAAAATGAAAGAAACTGCTGAGAGGTCTGCCGCATAGATGTTAGATTGTTTTGAACTATAGCTGGGACGAAAAACTCCTTCAGGGACACGGCGCATAATAAATACTGTATGGGAGACCTGTCCTTTATGGAAAAACATTCTGCTGATAAGAAAACCTTGATATTACCTCTTATTGATGTTCAGGATCTTCAGATCGATCCTCGGGGTCTTCAAAATGATGCTTTACCTCTTTAAACCTCTGGTTCAGAGCTCTAGATCTTCGTTGATGTGCACTAATCCCTCTGCTCTGTACTGAAACTCCTTGCTGCTTCATTACTGCCTCAGTCGAGTTAGCTTGAGCTTTAAATGGCGCCGGCATGATTTTCGGCGTTTGAACTCTGCTTTCCATTAATGTGAGTCCTGACGGACTCATTCCTTGACTTTCCTGACGGTACTGGCTCATTAGATTTGATCCTGACTGCACCGATCGCCATTGAGGTAGTACATTGAACAGCGGCGGTCTCATCTCCTAGAAATTCTGCAACACAGCGAACTTATGAAGAAAACAGTGGACGGAGCAATGAATGCAGGGTGGACAAAATGGTAGTGCGGCGGTGGTGGAGCGATGTCCTTTTACCATAATGGTAACAAAATGCAATGAAATGATGAAACCTTATGAACAATGGAGTTTGGTGATAACATGCAACGCAGACCGTTAGATCTTGGTCTGGGAACAAAGATCAACGGTGGAGGTTGAGCAGCGTAACAATATGTGAAACGGGCCAACAATATACAAAACACATGAAACCCGACGGAGATGAATGAAAGAGTGGGACCCAGCAGAGGCAGAGGGTGATTAGACTTGAGCCGTCAGATCTGGGAGGAAACGGACGGTGGGGATTTGATCGCAACAATCGAAATCGGAGGCCGGAGCGAGCGTCAATCGCAACACATATTCAAAAGGTTCCGATTGTGATTAGAGGGGTGTTGCGATTAGACATCAACCATCGGATCTGGGATCAGATCGACGGTCCACATTTAATCGGAGGGAGATGGAGAGGGGCAACGGGCGATGATGTGATCAGCGTTGAGCCGTTGGATCAGAAAGGGGATGGAAAGCCAGGATCAAATCGGAAGGTTTCAATCGGGGCAGCGCCAATGTGACTTGCGATTGCGATCGGGGGAAATTGGCGATTGAGCGATGACCGTCGGATTAGCGGGGCAATGGACGGATGGGATTGAATCGGGAGGTGGAGAGAAGGGGGTGCGATCGCGATCGGGCGGAGGGTGCGATTAAGCGCTGGCTGTTAGATCTGGGGACTGGATCAACGGCTGCGATGCAATCGGGAGGATGACGTGATCGGGGATCGGAGAGAAGTACTTGCGATTGATCGGAGGGCGCATACAACATGTTGCGATTACGATCGGATGGGGAGTTGAGATGGAGCGCTGGCCGTCGGATCGGCGAGACAGATCGACGATCGGGAAACTATCGGAGGATTGCAATCGGAGCGCGATGCGATCAATCGGGGGGTGTCCCATAGGAGTTGCGATTGCGATCGGGCGGGGGGCTGCGATTAGCGCTCCGCCGTCGGATCTCCGCGGAAGATCAACGGTGCGGAACGCACCGCGGGACTTATGTTATAAACAAATCGCATCGGGGCTGTTTTGATATTACAAAGGAAATTTCACCCGCCCGGACTTCCGATTGCGATTAGCGCTTGGGACTTAAGCGCTTGGTCCCAGCGCCGGGGCATGTGTGGGAAGTGGTTGAAGGAGCTTGCGGTAGAGGGGCTGAGCCCTATTACGTGGTCGGAAAGTGGGTTTTTTACCCCTTTTAGTGGATTTTAAGGGGTTTAAAGGGAAACGATAGGGGAAAAATGGGAAATAAAGAGTAAGGGAAGGAATTAAGGGGATTTTTTGGGGGGATTTGAAGGGTAAACGGGGAAATATAAGGGGAGCCAAGGGGGGATAAAAGAGGCTAAATGAGGGTAAAAGAAAGGGAATTCGGACAAAGGGAAAGAAGGGGAATTGATGTATGTTGCAGGGGTAAAGGAGGGAATAATAGGCCCTTTTTAGAAATTTACTAGCAGAGGGGGATTTGTATTAGGAACATCAATTGAGAGACTTCAAGGAGGATGGGTTTTCAGGGGAAAGGCATTCCTTGAAGGCTCAAAACAATCTAGCCCCCAGCTGACTTGTCAAGAATTTCATAGGGGGGCTAACAGGAGTAAAGAACATGAACCATTCTCAATTTGCAGATGATACTCTTCTTATGGGAGGAGCCTCCAACATCATTACCCAGCGATTTAAAACAACCTTGGAAAAATTCATTCACTATTCCGGAGGTATGATTTATCATCTTAAAAGTTGTATTTATGGTTGGAATGCTTCTGCTCAAACCATTCATAGCATTGCTAACATCTTTGGGGTCCCTTGTAAGTTGAATTGGGGGCATTTTTCTTATCTGGGTATGCCTGTGAGTATTGGTCCTCTGAAGGCAGAAGTTTGGAATATTACCATTGAAAAAATGAAAAGAAAAGTCCAGCAATGGGGCTCTTCGTGGCTCAAACCTGCAGGCCGCCTTATCCTCCTCAAATCTGGTCTCTCATCTTTTCCTTTGTATCAATTCACCCTCCTTCAGGCCCCTAACATCATCCATCATAAAATTGAAGTCATCATTCATCGTTTTTTATGGCAAGGGGGGAAGAATGACAAAAGGAGATACAATCTCATAAAATGGAAACAGGTTATACAAGATCAGGAGCATGGTGGATTGGGAGTCCGCTCTCCCAAGCTCCTAAATGCTGCCTTCGGGGGTAATATTTTCTGGAGATTCATCAATGGTAGTCAAGCTTGGTGGAAGAGTGTCTTGGAAGTTAAATACCTCAACACTGCCCAGTAGCACCTCTTTGACCAAGAAATACCCAACAGATATTGCTCCAAAATTTGGGGTCTATGCAAAAAATCTATCCCTTTCTTAGCTCAAAATCTCTCCAAAGTCCCCATGGGCGGTAACACCATCAACATTGGGAAGGATCGAACTATGGGACAGCACCCCATCAACAACAACCCTGACACTCAGCAAATTATATCCTTCTACAACAACATGGGCCTACACTGCTTAAACTAGTTCTCTAAATGGGATGCACAAACTCATCTCTAGACTGGGTGGCACTTCCCAAAAGTTCCAGTCAATCCAAAGGTTGATCTTGGTACCCTTCAATCCTATCTCCATGGTTTAGCTCCCATTAAAAAATATAGTTTGGATGATTTTCGCTGGGATCCTTCAGGATCAGCTTATACTATCAAAGTTACTTATCAATATCTCTGCCACAATGACTATCCTGTGCCTATATGGTCAAACTGGAAGGCTGGATGGAAAACTCAGGCCCTTCCCAAGATCAAATTTTTTATATGGACTTTGCTGAAAGGAAAATTTTTAACCTCTGATAACCTCAAAAAAAGAGGTGTGATTGGCCCTTCAAGATGCCCAAATTGTCAAACTGCAGAGGAAACTATCCAACATCTTTTCATCGATTGTCCCTTTGCTTCCCGATGATGGAAGGAACTCATCACTAACTTCCAACTTATATGGGACCATCATAGCTCCATTGTTGAAGCCTTACACTCTTGGAAAAGAAGTTACCCTTGGAAGAGAAAGAAGAATAGCATAACGAAGAGATTTTGGGACACCCTTCCCTATGTGGCTCTTTGGAATATATGGCTTGCTCAGAATAGGAATATATTCAAGGATAAAGAACCCTCCTTCAGAAAAATATGCAGCAAATCTCAGAGCCTCATGCTTGAAGCAATTTTAGCCAAGAGCTCCAACAAAATTGACTATAAAGATATTTGTGTGGAAGAAAGAAACTTCGTTGGCTATCTTCTTGATAAGAGAAATAGCATCAACAACAAAAGCAATATAGCTAATCAGCAGTACAACTCAGGTAAAATCTGGAAAATTCGAATGCAAGAAGAGGAGTTTTCAAATTGGATAAAGAGTTTTGGCAGACCCTCCTTATTCTTTGATGGGGCTTCTAAATCCAACTCAGCCGTGGTAGGGGCTGGAGGCATCATTCGCAATGAAGTTGGTTGCATTATTACATCCTTCGAATAGGGTCTAGGTTCCATCTCAAACAATAGAGCAGAGAATTTTGCCCTGTTTCAAGGATTAATTCAGTTGCAAAAGCTTGGTATAAAGAATGCCATGATCTTCGGAGACTCTACTATAGTCATCAGTTTGATGATTCATAGTCGCCCAGCCTCAAATGTGGCTCTTTGCCAAACCATCAGCAGATGCCACTCTCTCCTGAATAATATGAAGGATACAACCTTTTTCCACATCCTCCGCAATCTCAACAAGGATGTTGAACTCTGTGCCAATAGGGCAAGTACGCATTCCTTGGGACATATAATCTGCAATGATGTCTCATATCTAACTCATCTGCCATGATCCTGTTCAAATCTGAAATGATATCTTTCACAGAGGATTTCGTCCTTCTTGAAATAACTTGCACCTGCTCCCTCATCCTTCCCGTGACTTTGCCTCGGTCCTTGCCTCGACCTGACCTTTTCTACCCACCCCTTCCTATTTATCAGGCCTCCCTTCTCCCTGGACGATCATCCTCCCCTCTTTTTTTGCTATGGCCATCTGCAGTGCCTTGGATTCGCCCTCTCCCTGCATGCCCCTCTATCCCTTGTTTCCTTCCCCTTCGCTTCTCCTAGTTCTCAGTTTCCGAATTTTGTCTCGGCTACAACACTTCCTTATCAGCGCTAGCTTCACTACTTCATTTCACCGAATCTGTCAGCACATTATCTTGCTCTATTTTATCTTATTAACTCCTGAATTTTCTTATAGATCCTCTTTTCCCCTTTGCACAGAATTTGGGTTTATTAGTTCTCTACTTATTCTCCAACATGGTGTGTAGTGAGGACCGCCTGCATTGTGCAGAGCTTCAGGCAGAGCTCGAGCAGATTAGAGCTCATCAGTAGATACTTGATACCAAGTTACAAACTCAGGCAAATATTGCAGATGAAAAGCATGAAGTTGATCTCAATGTCCTCCTCCACAAGGTCTCCTCACTTCAGAGTTAGTTTAACACTCTTTCAAATTGTTGCAATCATGTAGAGGAATCAGTAAAAATTCTTAAATATATGTTGGAAAAGAACACTGCTCCAAGCTCCAGCTCTACAAATTTGAGGAACGTGGGCAATGAAGCTAATCCTGAAGACTCTACAGCTCGTCAGATCAGCCACATTAATATATATTAATCATGTCTTTTAAACTTTCCTTCCTTCTGTTCCAGTTTGTCTGTATTTATGCAATCTCTATATTTCAGTTATTTACGAAAACTAGAAGCAAAGGGAATGTAGCGGTTTGTTGTAGCTACTCCCTTCACTGCTCCTCATGCATATCATCATGTAACTTTGGAGTCTTCTCTCCACCTTTTTTTAATACAAAATAACAGTCGATTATTTCAAAAAAAAAAAAAAAAAATCAACCTTTTTCCCAATAAAAATAACCGCCACCACCACCCTCATGAATAAAATTTTGAGTTTGATATTTAATATCTAATTTGACATCTCTATGAATGATATTTAATATACAATTTGATAACGCAAACAACATCTTCATTAATGGCCCCCCGGGTAGGGTGCTAATCCACACATCGATATGATAGCCATGATAGAGATAAGATTCAAATAGGGTGGCAAGTTACCCCCACCTGATAGCCTACATGGCCGCCCTGACACTAAAAAACACTTCTCAACCAAATAATTTTTTTCACAACACTACATTCAAGCATGTGAATGCTCGAGATGATACATCGGCTCATAGGTAAACTCATTCATTGGATCATAGAGACAATTATGGCTTTGAAAATTAAAGGGTGGATTTATAATTTTATAAAGTGGGAGTAAGCTCACAGTGCTTCTAACAGAAAAACATTGATAGACACATCTTCTCTTAAACGATGGCGACCACTACCCAACTAGAACAATTTCAGACTAGTAGACTAGGTTGTCAATAAATACACAAGATTTGATATTAATGCTCAATGTATGCCTCAATGGTTTGAGGTTTTTAGTGGTCATCTAGGCTTCTTCTATGCACAACCCTTCATTGCTTAGGTTATTCCTTTTATTTCTTATTTCTAGAAACTCATTTCAAGGGTGGCATCATTTTATACTATCATTGCTTACTCTAGCTTGGTATTTTTTATTCTAGGTTTCAATCCCCTTATTTAGTATCTTTTTTGGAGGTATTTTACTTTCCATTTTATGTATAAACTAACCTTGTCTCCTTCCTATTCTACCAAACTTTCATGTAAATTTTCAGCTCCACCTAATTCTTTACCTTCCTCTCTTGGGTGTCACTCTCCAAAAAAATTGTTCTATCCCTGCTCTGGTTTCCAAGTTCTAGCTCTTGCTTCAATCTTGGTGTGTCACCATCTTATTAGTACCTTGAGATGTGGTCATCATGGTAGGGATATATTTTATTCTTCTCCTGCCTTCAACTCTCCCTCCATAAATAACACTCATGCCCAAATCCCTGTCAGGGGCTCTATGGAGCATTACAAATGCATTATCCCTGAATCAATCCATATACTTATTGTAGATATTGAAAACTAGGTCAAAATTTTCATAGATTCATCCCTGATACTCATGTGGAGAGGAAGGCAAGATACTAAATCTATGAAGTTTAAAATTCAACCAAAGCCAGGGAAACAACATACATGAAAACAATTAATCTTTATTGGCAAGTCAAAACTCTTATTGGTAGGGTACTCACAAATCAAATACTTAGCAAGAGATTATTATTTGTATGGTTAAAATCATGGAGAAAATGGACATTCTCAATGGAAAAATAAATCTGATGTTCAATCATATCACTGGTACCAAACCACTAACATCAGACACTAGTGTTGATCCTTAGTTTCCTGATCAAAACCTAGACTTTGTTTCATATTTTGTCTTATGATATTATTTTTGTTGTCAGCATATGCTTACGGTTTACATTTTCTAATTAGCAGGTTAGAAATAGTAGGGGCAAAAACTCTTAAGTTTAAGCTACTAGTCTAGTTTCCCCAATGATAGGCCAATAGAGACCATTTTTTATGGAATTTTGTGTTTTACAAATTAATATAACCCTAATCTTACAAAAAAAACAAAATGTCCATTAACGGTATTTTTTAGTTTGATATTTAATATTGTATTTGCTAACTCAAAGTCATTTGAGATAAGGTAGAGTACTGAAATTTGAATATTTTGTTTTATTTATAATATTTATTATATGTTTTATATGTTAATAGTTAAAAAATATTTAACAGAACCAGATTCCAAGACAAACAATTTTCTCCAAGGAGAGTGGCATATGAATCACTAGCAATTTTAGTACACTTCCCTCAAGACAAAGGGGCAGCCCCACCTAGAAAAATTGTAGAAGAAAATCATAATCACTCAAGATCATGGGCCTTCTTTTATGCAGGGGCCTCCAAAGACAAGAAATAGAAGAGCGTGGGAGGATTTGTTATCTATCTCTCTGATTTACACTTTTTCCAAGAACAATTAGGCCTTGGAATAGGATCAAATAACTAGGAATAATTTTTTTCTTGCAAGAATATGTTACTGTAGGCAAAATACAACGGTTGATCTGAAAGGACTATATTATTTTTGTTGTGCTAAGTGTATTTTCAGTTTATAAACATGTGCATACTTGTCTCATTAGTTTTCTTAAGGATTAAGGATTTTAACCATGAATTGTAGATGATTTTAGTGAATTAAAGGCATGAAATAAGCACAAATAACACTGAAAAGCAGTGTAAAAAAGAGAAATAAGTCACCACATAACATTTACATAGAAGGCATGATGAAGTAATTCACCACTCCTGGCCTACATCTGCTGGTCCAGCTCCCAATGGCATGTCCATCTTTCATTATGCTCAAAATTTGAAAATACATGTAGTTACATGCGTCTAATGGTTGTTTTCTCTACATCAATGGCTCCAGAATGCTCCAATTAGATAAGAATGACTCTTCATTCACTCTGAATGGGAAAAAATTGAGTCTCCTACTCATTTTCCCAGTTACACCTAGAAAAGCTCCACTAAATGTGGAGGACTCCACTTAACTGGAGTCAAAATAGTGGATTCCGCCTAAATTCGGGCATGTTCTAAATAACTCACCGAAATAGCTGCAGCATTAAAGTGTGCGGTTAGGGGTGGCCACATGCCAAACCCAGTCCCACGGTTACCGCGACGGTTGGAGGAACTCGAAGCTTGAACCCTGGTTGAACTCCGACTAAGGTGGTGTTAATCTTATCTGCATGGAGCTAATGGTAACAGTGACCATTTCATGTGACATGGTTTGCGAAATTCTGGTGGGTTGTTAACCGTTTGTTGGATGTAATTTTTTTATGTCGTTTACAGGTTGTAATGTGACCACAATCATGGGGACTGCTGGCGGGTTGGGACCATTGGCGGTCCCCAACCCCCAATGCACTTTGCAATAAAATTTATAATATACCCGTGAACTATGTTGGTAAGAACTACTCGTGCAGATCAGGTGGTGTGTCGTGTGGTTGCTCTGTCAAAGGTCACGTGGTCGAACCTTGCAGGCCTCTCCCAAAAATTTTAACATGCCATATGGGGGACACGTGGCAGCCTCAGGGCTGGCCACGTATCACCCCCGATTGGTCCAAAAATAACAAAGTACAACCTTAGATGATGAGCTTAGTGAAAAGAGTCGCCTTCACTAAGTGGGACCGTAGGCTATTTTTGGCGTAAGTCTATTTTTAGACATGGTGATCATATTTTAGAAGTTGCAGGATGCTATTTGTGGATGGTTGCTCAAGTTGGAAAAATAGATGAAATTCTATTTTTAGAATATTGGGTGAAGTCTATTTATAGATCGTCGATCTAAAAATATAAGTTTTGATTATTATTAGCTCTTAATAATAATCCGACAATAAACAACAACTTATTCTCTTGGAGCACTTAATTTCAGTGCACAGATTTGGAAAATTAGTGGGCTGAAGGAATTATGCAATTCATAGGGTTTACTGGTGGTTCATGCATGGAGGACCCATTTAGAATTGAAGTGGCAAAGTTATGACAGAGTCGGAAGAGTAGTTCATGGAGTTGTTATTCAGTTTAACTCAGTTATTGGAGTTAAACTCAATTGAGCTAGTTGTATCTAGTCTAACTGAATGATACACTAGTGAGAGTGGAGTGAATTAATTAGTTAATTAATTCACAAATAATAACTCATTAATTAGCTGAACAATACAGCGGTTAACTATAGTGCATGTCAGTTCCAGTGGAGAGATAGGTGAAAGGGCAAGATGGACTATCTGTTGTGACTATAGTGATGCATTGATTGCACCACACACACATTGGAGTTTCCAATGAGGATTGCACAGTCAAGGAAATGGTAATTCTAATTCATTTAGAGCTACTCTTCAGTAGGGATTGCACAGTGGAGGCATGATAGCAGGTGGCAAGAAATCGGTGCAAGGATTTGCAGATTTCTTCTGATTAGTGTGTGACGATTGATTGTACTGAGAGCTTGATGTACTAAGCTTTGTATGAGATTGTTACATGATCTCCATGATACATAATATATGATATTTGGGGTTTTTAGCTTTAGGCTTTCTCGTTAAACAACTGTGCTATGTGCGATTGTTTTTATTGCTTCATGTGTTTGCAATTAATTTTAATTTCCGAAAAATATTAACAATGGAAGGATTCTCTATTTAGAAAGAAGATAAATAATTTTAGATCAGGAGAATCTGGATATATACATGCCTCTTGTATATAATTCCTACATGGTATCAGAGTAGTGTTAATTCTTGAAGATTTCAATTGTGAAGAATTGTTGAGTTTGTGCTGGTGGGCAATTAGAATTTGCTGCAAAAAAATCTTGGTGCGACAGTTGAGTATACATTGAAATGTATTTCAGTGGGTTACGATTGGAGTATGAACTTGATGGGAGCTCGAATTACATATCCTGGAAGGATAGGATGGAAGCGGTGCTGGAGGATAATGGACTAAAGGAGTTCATCGATAGCGATGTTCCTAAGCCGAGATCTAGCGATGCTACATTACTTGATGCATGGCAAAAGAAGATAGCAAAGACAAGAAGAATTATGTTGGAAGGTGTGAAGGACCATATTGTGTCTAGCCTTCATGGGAAATCCAATCCATTCTTAATGTGGAAGGCTTTGACAAATTTTTTCCAAAGCAGTAGCGACCAAAGGAAGTTGGCATTGAAAGATAAGCTCGGAAAAATAAAAATGGAGAAGGGCGACAGTATTCCAAAATATCTCACGAAGTTTGTCCACTGTAGGGATGAACTGGGAAGTGTGGGGATTACTGTTGCGGTGAGATTTTCTCTTCTTGGACTTCCAAAGAGTTGGCATAGCTATGAAGACTCTGTCATTGGATGGGAGAAACTACCGGGATGGGAGCGACTTTGGTCGGATACTTTGCAGGAGGAGATAAGGCGACGTACCAGGGATGGCTCTTCATCGAAGAATGAAGATGAAGAGAATTTCACTTTGACTGCCAAAGCAAGGAAAGGTAAGGGGAATAAATTTCCTTCAAAATCCGAAGCTAAAGGCAAGAAGAAGGATTTGTCCAAGGTGAAGTGTTTTCACTGTCACGAACATGGGCATTTCGCCACTAACTGCACACAGATGAAGAAGAACAAAAAGTTTGTTGGAGAGACCTTAGCCTCACAATTTGAACTTGATTTCTCCTTGATCGCATGCTTGGTTTCAAGCTATATGGGATCGTTGTGGTACCTTGATAGTGGTGCGTCTTTCCATATGATGGGAGACAAGGAGTTGTTTAGTGACTTGGAGGAGAAGGACCTCTAGATGCATATAGAGATGGGTGACGATGGTTGATACAGTGCGACCAACATTGGGACCATTACCTTTGAGAGGGACTCTGGTAATCCATTCTTTTTTAAAGATGTTATGCATGTTCCAGGTCTGAAGAAGAACTTGGTCTCGGTCGCAATGTTGGAAGACAAAGGTTATGATGTTGTTTTCAGTGAGGGAAAAGCCTTCCTTCGACATAAAACAATAGGTAAAACAAAGAAGACAGGGATTCGAGTTAAGAATATCTACAAGCTGGAGGTAGATGGATGCGCTGCAATGGTGGGAAAAGCAGAAGAAGTGGTGAGTCAGGATGAGAGCGAATTATGGCACAGGAGATTGGGCCATCTTCAACATGGCACTTTGAAGATTTTACAGCAGATTTATATTGTACTTCCCAAGGGTACTCTTGTGTAGTTAGATCAGTGCAAGGGATGTACTATGGGTAAGTTTGTGAAGACCTCCTTTCATGAGAAGGAGAACCATGCTTCGGTGATCCTGGAGAGAATTCACACAAATGTGTGTGGACCTTTGTCGGTTGCTTCAACAAAAAAACACAGGTATTATGTTATATTTTTTTATGACTATTCTCGTAGATGCTGGATCTTCTTCATGCAGAAGAAGAGAAAAACTTTCTCAAAGTTCTGTGAGTTCAAAGCATTGGTGGAGAAGGAGTTAGGGAAGCAAGTGAAAGCTCTACGGAGCGATAATGGTGGTGAATACATCTCGGGAAAATTCAAATACTTTTGTAGTAAAGAAGGAATTTGAAGAGAACTCATAGCGCCTCATAACCCACAGAAAAATGGGGTCGCGAAGAGGAAGAACATAATGATCGTGGGTGTTGCATAAGCGATGCTGCATGACCAGGGCCTACCGATGCACTTGTGGGCAGAAGCATGCAACACTGCGATTTATGTGTAAAACCGTTGTCCTCATAGAGTACTTGCCACGAGTACACCTAAAGAAGCTTTTACTGGTAAGAAGCCTGATATTTCTCATTTGAAGATTTTTGGCTCATTTGTTTACATTCATGTGACAAATGACGCCAGGAAGAAGCTGGAGCCGACTGCAGAAGTTGGGATATTTGTGGGGTACATAGAAACACCCCATAATTATCGTGTGTATTTTCCAGACAGTCGGATGACTGTGGTGCAATGGGATATAAAATTAAATGAGGTGAAAGCCATGAAGTTGTCACTTGAGAGGGAGCTACACTTGCACGTAAAGGAGGAACTTATTGTTCCCAAAGATGAGCCTCTAGATGTGGATCAGCCACAGGAGGAGATTCATGGAGTGGAGGAGTCCACTCATGCAGAACCAAACATCAGACAAGGCAGAAAGCATACCACAGAAGCTGAGAGACTAAATCTTGATGTAGCATAGAATGTAGGAGTCCCTACATCACAGCGTAGATAGAGACAGTCACCTAACCGATTTACTGGATACATGGCTCTTATGAGCAAGTGTATCATGACAGAGCCATCTTCTTTTGAAGAATTAGTGCAGGAGCCCACATGGGTAGATGCCATGGTGGAGGAGTATGACTCCATTATGAGAAACAGTGATTGGGAGATTGTTCCAAGGCTGGTGGGTAAATCGGTTGTAGGATCAAGATGGATCTACAAGGTAAAGAAAGTTGTTGATGGGAGCGTCAAGAAGCATAAGGCAAGATTTGTTGCCCGGGGCTTCTGACAGATCGAGGGGATTGATTATGAAGAAACCTTTGCACCTGTCACACGGTATTCTTCCATAAGGACCATCCTTTCTCTCTCAGCACAGATGGGTTGGCACATTCATCAGATGGATGTGAAGATTTTGTTCCTTAATGGGATCGTTGAGGAAGAGGTGTACATTGAACAGCCTAAAGGATTTGAGATCTTCAGTAGTGATTCGCATGTGTGCATGCTCAAAAGAGCGTTGTATGGGCTGAAGCAAGCACCGTGTGCTTGGTACACTCAAATCGACAACTATTTCACTGGAATTGGCTTCAACAAGAGTGAGGTGGATGCAAACCTGTACCAAATTGTGGTGGAGGGTAAGATTTTAATCATTGTTCTTTATGTTGATGATTTAATACTAACGGGTGATGAGCAGTTGATACACTCATGCAAGGTAGATCTTGCAAAGGAGTTTGAGATGAAGGATTTGGGCCTCCTTCATTATTTCCTTGGATTGGAAATATGTCAGCGAGAAGGTGAACTGTTTGTGTCTTAAGGCAAGTATGCCCGGGAGATACTAGAGAAGTTTCACATGCAAGGCTACAAGCCTATCGACACTCCTCTTCCAGGAAATTGGAGGAAAGAGGATGCTACATCGGCAAAGGTAGTGGATGCCACTGTTTATCAACAGTTGGTGGGTTCACTCATGTATTTAGTTAATACAAGACTGGACATATGCTATGCAGTGAACCAGCTTTCACAAGCGATGGTTAATCCTACCAAGCCCTTTTGGAAGGAAGGCAAGCATGTCCTGAGGAATCTCAGGGGCACATCTGAGTATGGCTTATGGTACAGACAGACGGATGAAGTGAAGTTGCATGGCTTCACGGATGCAGATTGGGCAAGCAGCCCAACAGATAGAAAGAGCACATCAGGAGGGATTTTCATTATGGGATCTATGGCAGTTTCTTGGTACATTAGGAAATAAGATCTGTGGCACTCAGTTCAGTGGAAGCAGAATACATGGCAGCAAGTCAAGTTGCATGTGAGGCTATCTGGATGAGGAATATTCTGGTCGGTTTGTTCGGTTCACATTTAGATCCTACAGTGATACATTATGATAATCAGAGTTGCATTAAACTCTTGATTAATCCTATGTTTCATGATAGATCTAAACATATTGATATCTAGTATCATCATATCAGAGATTGTGTGTAGCGGAAGATCATGTTGCTTCAATACATTCCTAGGGAAGATCAGGATGCAGATATTCTAATGAAGGCGCTCACCAGGAGCAAATTCGAATACCATAGAGGTAGGATGGGGGTGAAGGATAATCCCTATCTTGTTGAGAGGGAGTGTTGAGATTCAACAAGATGATGAGCTTAGTGAAAAGAGTCGCCTTCACTAAGTGGGCCCGCGGGCTATTTTTGATGCAAGTCTATTTTTAGACATGGTGATCATATTTCAGAAGTTGCAGGATGCTATTTTTGGATGGTTGGTCAAGTTGGAAAAATAGATGAAATTCTATTTTCAGAATATTGGGCGAAGTCTATTTATAGATCGTCGATCTAAAAATACAAGTGTCGATTATTTTTAGCTCTTAATAATAATCCGATAATAAAAAACAACTTATTCTCTTAGAGCACTTAATTTCAGTGCAGAGATTTGGAAAATAAGTGGGCTGAAGGAATTATGTAATTCCTAGGGTTTACTGGTGGTTCATGCATGGAGGACCCAGTTAGAACCGAAGTTGCAAATTTATGACAAAGTTGGAAGAGTAGTTCATGGAGTTGTTATTCAGTTTAACTCAGTTATATGAGTTAAACTCAGTTGAGCTAGTTGTATCTTGTTTAACTGAATGATACACTAGTGAGAGTGGAGTGAATTAATTAGTTAATTAATTCACAAATAATAACTCATTAATCCGCTGAACAATACAGCAGTTAACTATAGTGCATGTCAGTTCTAGTGGAGAGATAGGTGAAAGGGCAAGATGGACTATCTGCTGTGACTATAGTGATGCATTTATTGCACCACACACACATTGGAGTTTCCAATGAGGATTTCGTAGTCAAGGCAAGGGTAATGTGAATTCATTCAGAGTTATTCTTCAGTAGGGATTGCGTAGTGGAGGCAGGCTAGCAAGTGGCAAGAAATCGGTGCATGGATTTGCAGATTTCTTCTGATTAGTGTGTGAAGATTGATTGTACTGAGAGCTTGATGTACTAAGATTTTTATGAAATTTTTACATGATTTCCACGATACATAATATATGATAGTTGGGGTTTTTAGCTTTAGGCTTTCTCGTTAAACAACTGTGTTATGTGCGATTGTTTTATTGCTTCATGTGCTTGCAATTAATTTTAATTTCCACAAAAGATTAACAGTGGAAGGATTTTGTATTTAGAAAGAAGATAAATATTGTTAGATCAAGAGAATCTGGATATATACATGCATCTTGTATATAATTCCTACAGTATATACCAAATGTAATTTTGAATAATTTTTACCATTAAAATAAAAATTATGATTTTTTTCTAGTGAATCTATATATATATATATATATATATATATATATATATATATATATATAGAGAGAGAGAGAGAGAGAGAGAGAGAGAGAGAGGTATATAAAAATATGGAATATATACAGGGTGTGTATATACAAAATGTAATTTTGAATCATTTTTACAATTGAAATAAAAACTACGGTTTTTTTCTAGTGTGTGTGTGTGTAGAAAGAGAGAGAGAGAGAGAGAGAGAGAGAGAGAGATTTTTAAGGATATGTATAGTACTCCCCATATGAGGGAGGTGATGCAACAAGTAGGGGGTGACAGATCGACCTCCCATCAAGAATTAATGGGAGAGAATGTGACAGGAAGCCCCCATCCCAATGTTAATTATGCCACATGGTGGCATATATACTCCTAAATTGTATCATTATTTTTTTTCTAGTGAATATATATATATATATAGAGTGAGAGAGAGAGAAAGAGAGAGAGAGAGAGAGATTTCAAATGTTTTAAGGATATGTATAGTACTCCCCATATGAGGGAGGTCATGCAACAAGTGAGGGGTAACAGATCGACCTCCCCCCAAGCATTAATGGGAGAGGATGTGACAGGAATCCCCCCTCCAAATGTTAATAATGCCACATGGTGGCATATATACTCCCAACTGTTATCATTATTTTTATATGAAATCACCACAATTATACTACAATCATCATGCAATTGTATTATGGACTAGCAGGCTCCACCATAAGTATCATTACTGGAATTCTAGAATTGTGTCTCATCTGTTCTTGGAGTGGTCGATCTCTTCAATGCAATCATAAAGACTCTCAGTCACCCCTTGGTTTTAGGTAATTTTTGGGAATTCATGCAGTTTGTCCATTATTATGTATACATTGTGGATTATGTCCAATGACCTTTGTGCCTATAGGTTTCTTTATTTTAAAGAAAAATGTTCATATTTAATTGATTTGGTTTGTGATATTGTCATTGTTTTTTGGTATATCCTTCTTCATTGTAATCACCTAGAGATAAGAGAAAAATTCTAATGGTTCATGGTTGAGTATTTGATAAGTTGGTGCATGGTCATAAAGCATACAATATTTATAATGGAACATATACGTAATCTCTACAAGACAAAAATTGTTTTAAATTATTATGAGTCCTAAATATTAAGTGCATGGCACATGCCACCTCCTCCTAGAATATCGACTGGCAAGGTCTTTGAATGGAATAATTATATCCAATCTATCTCATCCCTCAATTATTAGGGAATGGAACATATATCACATAGATGGATTCCATTAAATATTTTCTGTAGGATCATCCTCATTTTTCCTTTTTGAAGTAGTATCCATCATCACATCAATTTAAGGTGAAATGTCTAGGTCATGGGTGCTCTAACTATATCAATACTCCACCATTTTCATTTTGTGAGTAGAGGAAAGTCCCTACATTGTTTATATTTTGAATTTTCTAGATTGGAATGCTCATTTATTTTCATTAAATCGAGCTATTCCTCCCTTTTGAAAGCTCTATTTTTCATGGGGAAAAAGTATTTTGATATATTTACTAGGTAACATTGGAGGAAAAACGCTTTACAAGGCAAACCCTAGCATGACATAATCCCTCTGTCCCTCTGTGGCTCTTGCCTCTGGCTGCTGTAGGCTCTACCTCTGCAGACCTGCCACAGTAGTCCAGTGCTTTCCTCCATTGGCTCCCGCTATGGAGAAGGATGGAGGCCAAAAGGCACCATCCTTCAGAGATCAGGTTGTTGGGACCTCTCCTTTTTCACGTGCTTAATCAGTTCTTCAGCTTTCCCTCGAACTGATCTGGAGCTCCGCCCTAGCTCCCCTCATCGGGGAAAATACAAAACTGATCCTCCCCAAAAGCAGGATAGCTTCTCTACTGGTCACAAAGAAAATACGAGAGATTCAATGCAGGCGACACATCATACCAAGAACCCTGATGGCAGCAACCTTGTGTCCACAGCGCAGGCTCAGGACACTATTCAAAGCCCGAATGTTTGCAACCCAAAAGCAGGGAAGATCCCTTAAATAGTTATTCAGGAACCTGACATTAGCGTCTACAAAGATTATATGAAAGAACATGCCATCATTTGCAAATTCATGGGCATATGGTTGTCTGAAAGAGCCCTCAAAGGGTGGATTCAAGCCAAATGGAACCCAAAAGGAGCGATAAAACTCCAACTTGGTTCTAAAGGATTCTTCAGCATTGTCTTCGCTCTTCTGGAAGACAGGGACAGAATCTTCGAAGGTGGGCTGTATTTTTTTAACTTTTCTAGACTCTACATGAGATTTTGGAAGGGGAACTTCACTCCGGAAAAAGAAGACTCCGCACAAGTCCCAGTCTGGATCAGACTATATTCTCTTCCTATGGACTACTGGGAGCCATCAGTTCTCAAAGCCATTGGAAATAAACTTGGGGAATACATCAAGATGTCAGAAGGTACAAAGAACAGTCATTACATTTCATATGCACGCATCTGTGCCTATATTGATGTCTTTGGAGCTCTCCCAAAAGCCATCAAATTGAACTTCAGAGATGAAATATGGACCCAGATAGTGGATTATGAACACATACCTTTCTGATGTCAGAAATTCCATGAGCATGGACACCTCTTCAGGGATTTCCCATAGAACCAGCCACCCCCAAAAGATAACCAGGCAAGCAGGAAGGACGAGCAAGGATTCATCAAGGGGAACCACAAAAACAAGCAAGGCAAAAGGAACAATACAGGGAGAGAAACACCAAGGCCAACATAGAAAAATAAATATGATATCCTCTCCTCCATAACAGAGGAAACAGGGCAACACAGCAACAACAAAGAGAAGCCCTCGGAGACGGAAAAAAACCCTACATACCATGGATACTGACATGGAGAATATAAACACCATCTCTCAAGAAGACCAGGTAGCACAAGAAGACAATGAAATGGAATACATCTAGGACATTCCAATGTCAAAGGAAAAGGTGATTGAAGACATCCTAATGGGAATGGACCTATATAAAATATCAAGGGACTGGAACACAAAAGGTATCGAGGGAATACCAGAAGATTACATATAAAGAATCAAGGAAGCATACATTCTACAACAGAGCTTTCAAAAGCAGAGAGAACACCAAAACAAAGGGAAAAACCAAGCCAACAGAATCAAACCGAACCTCAAATCCAACCACCAGATCACAAAGGGGCCGACCAAGAGAAGGGGTCAGAAGACCAATAATCAACATCTCCAAGAGCTAAGAATTCGCCTTATCAATGAAGTAAAGGTAAGGGCACTCTCTCTCTCCCCCAATATTTATTATGATCTGTACATCTTGGAATATAAGAGGACTTAACATTCCCACAAAAAAAAGTGTCAAACCAGGAGGTAACTCCGCAAATCAGAATGTGTATTAGATGAAGAATGTGAATGTATTTATACATGGAGGTGAGGCTATTGGGATTCATCTCCCAATGACTCTTGGCCTTCCTTATTTCCTAATATTATTTAATATACAATATTAAATTGTTGGCATGTGTTGTCCTTGATGGCAACCTACTTGATGAAATGAGATTGTTGGCTATATGATGCAGAGTGTTGTCCTTGATGGCAACCTACTTGATAACGATGATGACAACCTACTTGATGAGTTAAGGGGGAGATTGTTGGCAATGTGATACAATGTATTGACTTTGATGGAACCTATTTGATGAAGTTGTTTGTGATGAAAACTGACTTGATGAGTTGTTAATAATGTAAATCTGATGTATCTACAGATCAGTTTAGAAGTAGCAGAAGAAAGGAATTCAGAAAGTGCCAAAAAAATGATAAATATGATGTGTCACAAAGCATACGCGGGTTTGTTAAGGCAAAGTAGCGTATGCACGCAGAAAAGTATGTGCCAAGTCGCATATGCCCTTTTGGGCTCCAAATTTAGAATACCAAGGGGTGTTACCATGGTATTGACCCATTGTATTGAGCGTTGGATTATCTATTTGATCCCGTCTAGGAATACCATCGGACGTGGTGTGGTTTTGGCTCATGGTATTGAAAAAGGCTAAATCTATATAAGGAGAAGAAAATCATTGTGCAAGGGTGTGCATAAGTAAGGGTTGTGAAGGAATAAATCTCTCTAAGGAATGTCTGCATGGATGAACTCTGTTCCTGATTGATAGATCTAAATCTATGATGCACCTATGAAGAAAATGATGAAGAGGAATCTCTAGATCTGAAATGTATATGTATTTCCTAGATCTGTTCATGGAATGTTTAGATCTGAGATGAGGCAAAATACTTTCTGAAGTGAAGGATGAAATCTGAGTTATTTGTCTGATCTGAAGAGCTGCACAGTCCTGAAAAGTTACAAATGTATACGCAGGTTCGCTTCAGTAAAAGCGTGTGTATACGTGTGTCTGCTTAAGGAAAAGCGCGTATGGGCAGACAGGGTTTTCTGAATAATGCACAGAAGTATACGTGGGTTGGTCTACATGAAAGCGCGTACATATGCAGGTTCAATGAAGTAAAAGCGCGTATGGAATCTAGGGTTTGCTGAAGTAAGTGGAATGAAATGTTCGATCTGTTTTTCTATTTTAATGTTATCTGTCAATGATGTATTCATACAGAATTGGGTTGTTTGAATGATGAATATGTTGTTGATTATGTTAATTTAAGATCAAGTTGTTGGTTGATTGGTTGATGATTCAATGAATGAATTGATGGGGTTATAAGTTTCAGTTTGATGAATGTTGAGCTTAAATGTGTGAAGTGGGTCCAGTCTAAAAATATGATGAAAAGTGGCCTACAAGTTGTGTTGTATGGAAGCTGTTGGATCCAGTATGAAAATTGATGAAACGTGGTCCGCAGAGGTGCTGAAGGTCGAAGCCTTCAGTGAGGGGGTTGTAGCTCCCTTCCAGTGGTAGCTGGTAAACGAGTGCAGGAGGTATTAGCTCCCTTCCAAGAGAGGCTGGTAAATGAGAGCAGGGGGTAGTATCTCCCTTCCAGGAGAGGCTGGTAAACGAGAGCAAGGGGTAGTGGCTCCCTTCCAGGAGAGGCTGGTAAATGAGAGCAGGGGGTTGTAGCTCCCTTCCAGGAGAGGCTGGTAAACGAGAGAAGGTTGTAGCCTTCTGCAAGTGGGTGCCTACGTGCTGGTATGAGTCTGCGCCAGTACATTGTTGTAAGATGTTTTCTTTATAATAAAATATTGAAGACAGAGACGACGGCAGCGGTGGTTTTCTCCCGACTTGGGTTTCCACCTTAAATCTTGGTGTTCATGTGTGTTGCTTATGTGTGATGGTTTATTCTGTTATTATTGCACATGCTTACTGCTAACTAAACATCTGATGAATAATGATGCATAGATCTAAGTAAAGAATTAAATGCATAATAAGATCTCTGTATATACGCGAGTTTTATGAAGGATATCCGCGTGTATACGCGAGTTGGTTTCAGGAAAGTAGCGTATGGGTTTTAAAGGAAGAAAAAGTATAAAGTTTTGAGTATTCCCTAAATACTGATTCACCCCCCCCCCCCCCCCCCCCCCCCCCTCTCAGTATTTTTCCCAACATAAATATCCTCACCCAACCCTTAGGATTAGGTGTCAACATTCCCCCCTTTAATCCGAAGGGATGTTGGTGAGTCCAAGCATCGATCTGAACTTTTCAAACTTTTCTCTTCCAAGTGCTTTGGTGAAGATATCAGCAGTTTGCTCATTTGTGGAACAATGATGTAGATGGATGGTTTTGGCCTGAACATGATGTCAAATTAGATGGTATTCTATATTGATGTGCTTTGTTCGATCATGGAACTTTGGGTTCTTGGCCAACTTTATTGCAAAAGTGTTGTCAATCATGAGTGGTGTGGAATACATTTGTTTCATATGCAAATCTTCTAGGATTTTCCTGAGCCACACAATTTCCTTTGTTGCTTTAGCTGCTGCCACATATTCTGCCTCGGTCGTGGAATCTGTTGGAACTGACTGTTTACGTGATCTCCATGATACAGCTCCTTATCCAAGACTCATGGTGTAACCTGTAGTAGACACCCTTGTTTCTTTGTCCCCATCAAAGTCTGAATCAGAGTATCCAATCAAGCTGAAGTTGCCTACCTGTGTATATTTGAGTCCAAAGTCTTGAGTCCCCTTCAAGTACCTTAACACTCTTTTTGCAGCAGACCAATGCCCTTCACAAGGTTTTTGCATAAACCTTGAGAGGATTCCAACAGCAAATGAAATGTCAAGTCTGGTGGTGGTCAGGTAGATAATATTTCCTATAAGCTGTCTATACTTAGTTGCATCCTCGAATTCCTTCCCTTCAATGGATGTGAGCTTCAAGTTTTGTTCCATTGGAGTGGTTAAGGGATTGCATTCATCCATTCCAAACTTGTTCAAAAGATCCCTAATGTAATTCTTTTGAGAAAGAAATATAAATTTAGGATGTTGAATTACTTCAATACCCAGATAGTAATGAACATAACCCAAATCATTCATTTCAAAACCTTTCTTTAATTCTTTCTTCATGGATGCAATATAACACTCATTGTTCCCTGTCATCGAAAGATCATCTACATACACCACAAGATATACAACTGTTTTTCCAACTTTCTTAACAAAAAAAGTTGCATCATCAAGATCAAAATGTTTGAAGTCAGGTTTCAGAAGATGCTCGGTTAATTTCTCATACCAGGCTCGTGGTGCTTGCTTGAGGCCATACAAATATTTTATAAGCTTGAAAACTTTGTGTTCTTGGCCCTTTACCACAAATCCTTCTGGCTGGGACTTAAAAACATTCTCCTTTAGATCTCCATTCAAAAAGGTGGTTTTTACATCCATCTGATGGACTTTCCATCCATTCTGAGCTGCTAAGGCAAAGAGAGTTCGGATGGTGGTGCATTTTGCTGTGGGGGAAAAATTTTCTTCATAATCGATTCCTTATTTTTGTGCAAAATTTTTTGCCACAAGCCTGGCCTTGTGCTTGTCAAGTAAGCCATCTACTTTATACTTGTTCTTGTAGACCCACTTACAGCCAATTGGTTTTGTTCCCAAAGGCGGATCAACCAGCTTCCAGGTGCCATTCTTTATCAAGGCATCATACTCCTTTTGCATCACTTCCTTCCATTCATCATGGGAAGCGGCTTCTTTGAAGGAAGTTGGTTCATGATCTGTAGACAAACTCAATTCACAGTTATAAGCAATATCCATATCAACAGGAGAATCAGAATTATCTACGTCACCTTCGTTTTGTTTAGTGGAACTTCTTGTTCCTGTTTTTCCAACCTCATCAGGATGAACATTCTCTAGTGTCTTTGTCAGCCATTTGGGAGGACCTTTCTGAGATGGCCCAGGCTGCTCATTTGACTGAGTTGGGATTGAGTCAACATTCAATCTCTCAATTCTATCAATCACATCATTCAATGTGTCATCCGTGGTTGTTTCTTCATGTGGGGGAGAGAGTGCTTCAGGAAATGATTCCACAATTTGATTCAATATAGGAATCCCCCCTTCAAGATGTGGAATCTGATTATCAAATTCTTGGAAAGACTTTGCATGTGTGAATCTATCCAGGCGATCAAGTTGCTGCTCAACAACCTTGTCACTCTTGGAGGATTCAAGGAATATGACATCTCTTGCTATTACAAACTTCTTCTTGGCTTCATCATAGAGACGATATCCTTTGGAGGTATTGGAGTACCCCAAGAAGATACATTTTCGACTTCTAGCACCAAGTTTATTCCTTTGTCCCTTGGGTATCAAGGCATAACAGGTTGACCCAAAGACCCTGAAATTCTTTACCGAAGGAATGTGGCCATGCCACATTTCAAAAGGAGTTTTGTTTCTAATTGACCTTGAAGGACACCTATTCTTTATGTAAATAGCACATGGAACTGCATCAGCCCAAAACATCAATTTTACATTCCTTAAAAATAACATGGAACGAACCATATTTAAAATAGTTATGTTCATTCTTTTAGCTACACCATTCTGTTGGGGATTATACGGCACAGTTGTTTGATGTTTGATCCCATGTTGATGAAGATAATTTTCAAATTCGTTTGAAGTGTATTCTTTTCCATTATCAGTACGTAGAGAGCCAATATGAGTTTGTGCATCGTTTTCAATCCATGCATGAAAATTCTTGAATGTTTGAAAAGCATCAGACTTGTTCTTCAATAAGTAAATCCAACACATTCTGGTGTAGTCATCAATAAATGTCATCATATATTTATTTCCATTTGCAGAAGCAACAGGCATAGGGCTACATAAATCTGAATGAATAAGCTCAAGTTTTCTATGTGCTCTGGAGTGTGAATCATGAAATGGTTGTTTGCTATGCTTTCCTAGAATACAAGAATCACATTCCTTAGGTTTCCTAGGAATTGTAGGCAGTCCATTAACACCATTTTTCTTCAACAAACGAAGGCTTTCATAGTTTAAGTGTCAAAATCTAGCATGCCATAAAAGACTTGATGGGAATTTACCTTCGTCATGATGTGAACTGAATGCAAAGTTTTGAGCATGAGCAGATGAACCTTTTAGCTTCAAGAGTCTTCTTTCTTCTATTCCCTCCATGACAAGTGAGTGATCTGATGCTTTTCTGACCTCTTCCTTGCCATCAAACAAGTGAACAGAGTGTCCTTGCTGGTGGATTTTGACCAGGGACAGCAAGTTTCTCCTCAACTCAGGGAGGTATAGAACCTCATGTAGAATATGATCTGGAAGACTAGGCAACTTAAGCCTGACTATGCTAAGCCCTGATGGCTTGAGTTTGGATTTATCTGCGAAATATACTACTCCATAAAATTTGTCAGTAAATTCTTCAAAAAAATCTTTTCTAAATGTCATGTGACATGTTGCTCCTGAATCTAGCAACCAATCATCTCTCCATGAAGTAAATGAAACATCAAACAAGTCTTCAGTTACTCCATTGTTACAATGTGCTAGAACATAATGAGCAGATTCAGGTGCTTTACCTTTGTCTTTGTCATTATTTTTACCTTTGTCTTGATTTCTTTGCTACTCAATTTTTTCCCAAGGTTTCCTGCATGTGGATGCATCATGCCCTTCTTTATTGCAACGTGTGCAATGAAGATCGGATTTGTCAGATTGTCTGCCCCCCTTTCCTCTGAAGTTTCTTCTTCCTCTTCCTCTTCGGCCAGCTCTTCCTCTGGAAGGATCTGGAGCATGACTCCTTTCTCTATGTGCAAAGTATGCAACCTCTTCAGAAGATGAAGGGACTATCATCTTCCCGAAAGCTTTCTCTCTTTCTGCAAACTTTTTCTCAAGGGAATCAAAGGTGATATGCTCAAGGTTTCCACTTGCTTGCAATGACTCAAGATAATGTGAGTAAGTCGGATATAATGCCTTAACATATGCTATAAGAGATATGTAAATTTTTACACTACTGCTGTCAATTTCATGCATGATAGATCTTACTTCTGAAGCTAAAGCAAGGGGATCATCATTCTTCAATTCAAGACTGAACAGCTTAATCATCAATTGAACAATTTCTAGTTCTGAATGTGAGTCATAGAGTTCTTTTAGCTTGCTCAAGGCTTCATAGGCATTTGAAAATGGTAAAATATGGTGACTCACCTCTTCATTTACGGAAGCTGCAATCAAGGCATAGGCCTTGCAATTCTTGTTTTCCCAAATGGCGAGCTCCTTGTCTGAAGTGGGCTTTACTGGTGGATTTCCTTATTGTCCTTCACAGATTACTTTCCACAACTTATTAAAAATGAGAGTGTGCTTGATTTTCCGAGACCATTCAAGATAGTTCTCCTTGCCGGAGAGAACCACCCCTACAATAGATATGAGAGAATGCATTCTTCTGAAGGGAAAAAATAATTACTTTGCCGGAAAAAATTCTTTTGAGGAGGAAAATTTTTTTTTCTAGAAATATCCTCAATTCTGGAAATATAGTCAATTCTGCAAAAAATATATATTATTATTTTTTTGTTTTGGGAAAAAAATGTGTGGGCGGTATTATAAATAATGGAGTGGTATTGAAAATGGGGGTGCGGTGGTATTAAATATATATTGGGGGGGGGGGGAGTATTAACGTGGTGAGAGCGGTATCATATGAGGGCGGTGGTATAATGAATGGTATTAAAATAGCGTGGAGGGGGGTGGTGTAACACAGAGCGTCTTGTATTGTTGTGTGTTATAGGGAGTTGTGGGTTAAAGTCGTAGTAGGGTGTGATGGGGTAGGCAGAGTAGGGGGCTAGGAGTAGCACTGTTCGTGGTCTGTGGGAGGGAGACGGGAGACAGCGTGAATGGAAACGGTGGGATGGGCTTGTGGGCCGAGTGGAGCAAGGGGGAATGGGAGTGCAGAGTCAGCGTAGGCAGAGTGCACAGCTCATAGTGTGAGGGGGGCGGATTGATATGGGGGGAGTTTGCGCAGGGAGGGGAGTGGTCGGGGATGGGTTAGGGGGTAGGGGGGTGGGATGAGTGGATAGAGAAACGAGTGTTAAGCTGTGGGGAATGCATAAGGGAAATAGCAGATAGGGAATGCGTAATTGAGTGCGTAAGGGAGATAGCAGATAGCCGTGAGGAATGCGTAAGGGAGATAGCAGATAGGGAATGCGTAAGGGAGTGCGTAAGGGAGATAGCAGATAGGGAATGTGTAAGGGATGAGCTATGAGGCCAAGAGGTCGTTAAAATTTTTTGGAATTGCAGGATTTTAATAACTGCAGAATTTTCAGGTGTTTGCAAGAGCTGCAAATTGCATAATTTCAGGGACTGCAAATTGCAGAATCTTTAGAAGCTGCAAAAAAGATTCAGAACTGTGCAGAAATTGCAGAGATAAATTTAAAAAAATGCAGAATTGCAGTATATAAACTCAAAATGGCATCAATCTAATGGAACAACAAAAACTAGACATAAAACTCACTGAGCAAGACACTGTTAGCAGAAATGAGGGAGTTACACCACAGGAAAGAATGCCAATAGTGGGACTGGCTCTGATACCATGTCAAACCAGGAGGTAACTCTACAAATTAGAATGTGTATTAGATGAATAATGTGAATGTATTTATACATGGAGGTGAGGCTATTGGGATTCATCTCCAAATGACTCTTGGCCTTCCTTATTTCCTAATATTATTTAATATACAATATTAAATATCCTCACCCAACCCTTAGGTGTCAACAAAAAGGATCCTAAAATCCAGAGTTACCTCAGGAAAAACTGATATTCTATTGTTACAAGAAACAAAGAGTGGTCTTTCTTAAATGGACGACATTCAAAAGGCCTACTTCAGAAAACAATACATCCACTTGGCAATTTCTACTTCCGACACGACAGGGGGTATAGCAACATTCTGGAAAGACTCTAAGTTCCATCTCATTGATTCATTTGCTTCCAAGCATGCCCTAACTACGGTTCTCCAAATCATGGGAACAAAGGAAAAGTTGTGCATTACCAAAAATTATGGCCCCCATACGGTTTCCGAACGCGTTGCTTGGCTCCACTGCCTTAAGAGTCAACTCCAACCACTCAGCCACCCTTTTCTTCTTATTGCTAGAGACTTTAATACGATCCTAAATTTGGAGGAAAGAAGGGGTGGCACCCGCAGGTTGGACTCAGACTCTCAGGCCTTTCAAAACTACATAGAGGACCTGGACCTCATTGACACCCCCACCAAAAATGGCACCTAGACTTGGAACAATAAAAGAGGGGGAGACCATAAGATAGCCTCCAAACAGGATTGTTTCCTCCTCTCCGAAGAAATTTTCCTCTCCTATTTGGAAACGGAAACCAGTATTTCTCCTCAAGCTGGCTCAGACCATTGGCTGATTGTTCTGACTATCAAAATATTTGAAAGACCAAAGAATGCCCCCTTCAGGTTTGAAGTGTTCTGGCTCTCTCACCCAGATTTTCAAGAAAGAATCAAGGAATGGTGGTCCATCTCTCTTCCTCAGCAGAGTAGCAAGATGCAAAACTTCCAACAAAGACTAAAAATCATCAAACAAGAATTAAAAAAATGGAACCGGAAAACCTTTGTAGACATCACAATGAATAAAAAGATGATTGAACTAAAAATGAGTGCCCTTCAATAGACTATCATTCACAAAGGCATGACAGAGGAAAACAAACAAGAGGAAATAGAACTTTAGAGGCAATGGGAAGAACGAGCCTCTTAGGAAGAAACATTATGGAGGAAAAAATCCAGAATCAACTGGCTTAAGGACGGAGAAAAAAACACAGCCTTATTTCCAAATATATGATCCAACATAGAAAACAGAACAAAATTCTCACCCTAAAAAATAAGCAGGGTCTCACTATCAGTATGCATCAGGAAATTGAGGAAGAACTGCACCAGCACTTTTCAAAAATCCTCAAGGAGAGCAATCAGGACAATGAGGATCATATCAATAAGATCACCAACAACATCCCCACCATCCTAACTAGAGAACACAATCAGATTCTTTTAAAAAATACAACCATGGAGGAAGTGGAAGTTGTAATCCATTCCATGCCCAATGGCAAGGCCCCGAGACCTGATGGTTTCACTATTGACTTCTATAAATCTTGTTGGCCCCTAATCAAGGAGGTGTCTATGACACTGTCGAGGAATCGAGGATGAAGAAAGCCATCTTTCCGTCCCTTAATGCCACTTTTCTTGCTCTCATTCCGAAATATGATAGAGCGGATTCTCCTGATCACTTCCGACCTATTGCTTTATGCAATGTAATTTACAAGATCATCTCTAAAGTTCTAGTCAACTGCATAAAAACCCTGTTGCCTCTCCTCATCTCGCCCAATAAAATAGGTCACATTAAGGGCAGAAAAATTTTGAACAGCATTTTCCTCTCACAGGAAGTTATCCACTCCCTCAAGGACCAGGGCAAACAAGGTATGCTGCTCCAACTTGACATGTCAAAATCATTTGATAAGATTAATTGGAACTACATCAGACACATGTTGGCTGCCTTTGGCTTCAGTTCAGCGTGCATTAAATGGATCATGGCTTTGGTTACAGGGGTTTTCTTCTCTATTCTTCTCAATGTCTCCCCCTCCTCCATAATCAACCCTTCACGAGGCATAAGACAAGGAGACCCTCTTTCCCCATTCCTCTTCATCATCATGGATGAAGGCCTAGGTAGGACTATTTCTGCTACCTCTTCCAACAATATTATCTCTGGCCTCAATCTCTATCCCCCTCACCCTCCCATATCCCATCAGCAGTTTGTGGATGATACGCTCCTCATGGGCATCCCCATAGCCAAAGAAGCCCTCGCTTTTTGCAACATTCTTGATGATTTTTCTTTGGCATCGGGTTCCTCTGTCAACGACTCCAAGTCAAAAATCTTCTTTCTCAACACTCCCACTGCCATTCAAAGTCATATCACCAGAATATTTGGATTCCAAAAAAGTAGATTCCCCTCAAGATACTTGGGCATTCCCCTCATAGACAAACCCTTAGCTCTCTTGCATTGGGAACCCCTTATCTCCAAGCTCAAAAAAAAATCTCCAATTGGACCTTCCACTTCCTCAATTTCGCTGCCATACTTTATCCACTTTGTTCTTCAAGCCATGACCCTGTACCATATCTCTGCCATTGCGGCTCCTCGCTCCATTTTGAATCAGATCAAAGCCGTCCATAGAGATTTTCTCTGGAAAGGCAAAGCTAGCAATGGAAAATGGGCCCTAGTGGCCTGGGACAAAGTCTACTCGGCCAAAAAAGCAGGTGAACTTGGTCTCAGAGACCCAGATCTCCTGGGAAAAGTCATGGGAACCAAGACAAGGTGGCGTTGGATCTCCAATCCTACCACCCCATGGGCCATGCTCTGGAAGGCCAAATACACCCCCTTGCAACCTTGGGATTCTCTAATCAGACTATCCGGAAATCTTAGAGGCTCTCCAATTTGGAATCAAGTGTGGGACAATAAATCTCTTATTCAAAATCACAGTTTTTGGGAGATATGAAATGGTGCGAATGCCCTTTTCTGGAAGGATGCTTGGGAGAAATGTCCTAAACTTGACTTGGAGATATACACTCCATGCAGAAGGAAGCTAGAAATTCACAACAAACATAAGGTTAGAGACTACTGGAAAAGCTCACAAAATTCTGAGTGGAGGGAGTGGGTGGACATCAAAGATATGGCCCCAATTCCTTTCCACCAATCGATTAACATTCTAGCAGAGGAGCTTTTCAAAAGACAAATCCAAAGAGATGATGGACCAGACATTCTGAGGTGGGGAACCAATGTGGTGGGGAGATTCAACATCAAGGAGGCCTACAACATCTTGCAGAGTCCTGCCCCCGCACAACTCGACAGCAAGTGGCAGAGACTTTGGAGCAGGAACCATTGGCCGAAAATTACTCTCTTTCTATGGTTAGTCATGCACAAGAAAATTCTCACTTGGGACAATCTGCAGAAGAAGGGCTTCACAGGACCCTCCGAGTGCACGGTGTGCCATTCCAACTCGGAATCAGCCAACCATATCCTCAACACCTGTATTTTTACCTCTAATATTTGGTCCTGGCTCCACTTTGTTTTCAAAGCCTCTGATCGCACTCCTGATTCAATTCTCTCCTTTCTGGTGAATTGGTGCCCGACCTTCTCTAACCAGCCCCTCATCAACCTGGCCTGGAACCTTCTCCCTGGAATTATTTGTTGGGCCCTTTGGAAGGAAAGAAACTCTTAGATTTTCAAAAATAAGGCCTCAAAAGAAGAACAGCTTCTCCACAGGATCAAATGTACTCTGTGTGAGTCTGCCTCCATTGCCAAACTCTTGGACCCCGCTCACCCCCTCTGTTGAAGATTGCAAGATCCTGTCCCTCCTCAACCTCCCCTCCCCTAATCTCACCCCTTCCCCTATTTCCCTTACCCCTTCCCTCCCTCTATCTATTTGGCACACTTCGGATCACAATTTCACCAAGCTCAACTATGATGGAGCGTCCAAGAATAACCCTGGTATGGTAGGATTCAGAGGGGTCTTTCGCAACTCTCAAGGCTCTATCCTTTGGGTTTACTATGGAAATCTTGGTCATACCATTAACAATGCTGCAGAGCTCCCTGCGCTAGCTCATGGCTTGGAAATTTCCAACCACAACAACTATTGACCCCTTCTAGTAGAGGGTGACTCCAATGTTTCTACCCAAGATTGTAAGAAACTCCAGCAAGGGCACAGTGTCGGATAGGTCTCCGACTGCTGGCGCATGAATAAAATCCTTCACAAAATCAAAGACAACATTACAATAACCAGAGGGGTTTCCTTTACGGCGGTTAGGAGAGTATCCAACAAGTTGGTGGATTTCCTTTCCAATCAAGGAGTCAAGACCTCGGAACGAATCATCTCTGAGGCTGGGACTCTCTCAAGATTACAACGGTTAAAACCGCTTGTACCAGCATTAACAACCAGGATCTTCAAAAGGTGTCGGCCTCGTCGTCACCTCCCACAACCACTCATCATGATCGGGTACACCACGTCCTTTCTCACGATTGAGCAATTTGGTGGCCCTCTGTTGGTTTTCTCACCTCGATACGTATCCACCCAGAGCAATTACTCCCAGCTGGCTCCCCTCAACTCTGCCTGCATGCGTTCCAGTTGTTCCCTCGCTACGCCATCTCTCCAACCAGACTCCTTATATCCCCTTCTCTCTGCCTTCACTCCCCACTACTCTCCCTTGTTTGGCATTACCAACTCCAAGCGCGGTAGCATCAGCTTTCCGCTTCCAGCCCTCCCTTCCGCCCCAAATCGCAGGCTGCCTCCCATGGCTCCCCGTCGATGTAACCCTCCCCCCTAGCCTCGACGTGGTCACCATTCCTACTGGGTGAACCCCTCTCACTAGCCGGTCACAAGGGTCGAGACTTCTGCTAGACTTGTAGCATGAATCTTCACAAAGAGCACTCCGACACTGGTGCAAGAGCACTTGTCTAGGTTGGAAGCAGAGGCTCTCTCCCATCGCAGATCTATTCCTTCAGAAACAGTGGACAACGCCTTCCGCTGGATTCCTGACCCTACCCTCACACGAAGCTGTGAGAATCTGTATAGTCGCGCAATAGACCTACACTGGCACACTAAAACCTTGCTGGCCATAGTGATTCAGGAACAGAGCAGTGTCAACAAGTTGGAGAATAAAATCGATGTGCTGACTGACAAATTTGTGGCCTACGTGAAGGCAGTTCACCACCTTCGCTTCATCGACAGCTCCTCCCCTCATTATTATTTGTTGAAGCGCAGCTCGGCTACGCATCACCAGCAAGGGCCTAGGATCAAGGAAGAATCTCAGGCTAAAGATCAAGCTCAGGATGTTGAACTGTCACACCACCACTTCCTTAACTTGGAGGAAGGAACACTGGATCGACCGATTAGCGTGGATGACTACCTCAACGATGATAAGGAGGTGCAGCCCCCCTTAGGCCCTCGAAATCTCTCAGCTTCTCCTGGTTTGGCCTGTTTTCTTTTTGGATGCAGCTCACTTGCTTCTCGAGACCTAAAGGTCTTTTTTCCAGCACCCTTGGTGCTTCGGTTTATTGTAGTCATCTCAAAGCTTTTGGACCTCCCACTCAGAATCTCTCCCATGTAATCCCTTCCCTGAGTGCGAGCCTGTTATAGCAGTCTTGTTTGGCTCTGACCACCAGCCTGTTGAGGTAGTTTTGTATATTCTGTTTTTATACTTAATGTGAATAGATCTTCCCAATTTAGAAAAAAAAAAAAAAAACTCTATTTTTCATGATAAAGGAGTCAAATTAAATGAAAAATGATTATTCTCTTGGGGTTGAACTTCATTACTAGAATATGGATTCAAAGAACGCAATAGAAAACTCAATTATTTCATCAAAATCAAATGTAATGTAGCTATCATCCAATGCTAAAGGGCTAGGCTTAATTTCATTTAGATAATATTTCTTCTTCCACCATGCTTGTATGGATTACATTGAGTCTATTGTATAGATGGGTGTTTGATTTTATCTTCATTCAGCATAATATAGGCTTAGCCTTTTTTTCATAGTTTGATCCTTTAATATTATTTTTTTTCTTTTTTAATCCATTCTAAAAGTATTAACAAGGCCATGCCATGGATAGGATTGTGTGGCCATTTAACATGAAAAATATAGTGAGTGGAACTCTCTCTCTCTATCTAGAGAGAGAGAGAGAGAGAGAGAGAGCCATGACAAAATTATAATTCAAGATTGTAATGTATAATTTTTTGGTGAATTTATGGATTTAGGTGTGGTAGTTTTGGGGCATGATGATCCTTCATACAATATAAATGGTCTAGATTATGATATTAGACCATGCATAGCTATGGTATCATGATGACATCTACTTGGTAAATCTACAACTCCATGAGTATGTTGGGCCTACAAATTTGAATGGTTACCATATGAAAAATATAGTGAGTGGAACTCTCTCTCTCTCTCTCTCTCTCTCTCTCTCTCTATATATATATATATATATATATATATAAGAGTTGAAAGACAAAATTATATTGCAATATTGTAATGTATAAATTTTTGGTGAATTTAGGTGTGGTAGTTTGAGAGAGAGAAAGAATTTAAAGATTTAGGTGTGGTAGTTTGAGAGAGAGAGAGAATTGAGGGATATATATAAGATTTTAAAGAAAAAATTATATTTCAATATTGTAATGTATAATTTTTTGGTGAATTTAGGGATTTAGGTGTGGTAGTTTGAGAGAGAGAGAGAGAGAGAGAGAGAGAGAGAGAGAATTTATAGATTTAGGTGTGGTAGTTTGAGAGAGAGAGAACTTAGGGATTTAGGTATGGTAGAGAGAGAGAGCTCTTGGCCTTGAGAGCCATGACAAAATTATAATGCAAGATTGTAATGTATCAATTTTTGGTGAATTTAGGGATTTAGGTAGTTTTAGGGCATGATGATCCTTCATACATAACCATCAATATAAATGGTCTGGATTACGATATTTAACCATGCATAGCTATGGCATCATGATGACATCTACCTGGTAAATCTACAACTTCATGAGTTTGTTGGGCATAAAAATTTGAATGGTTACCCAAATAAAATGGGTTTTCATATTTCATGTATAATTGGTAGTTTTATTGGAAATTTAATTTTTCATATAACATACATTGGAGAAAATTATAAAATTATGTGAATATTATAGCAAACATTGGGTGTAAATACAATGAAGTTGGAAATATATTAACCCCCTAGATATAGGTCACCTCGCAAGCCCCTGAAATTGTAAAGTGTTGTGAGTTTGAGGTCCCATGTTCAAATCTCGAGTTACTAACCCATGGGACAGGTGTTGGGGGTGGCTTTTTCCACCTAGGGGAATAGTGGTAGCAGTAGGAATCGACCCAGTATCACATGAGTATGAAACATGTCCAATTGTCGATACCCCTAGTTTAAAAAAAATGGAAATATATTAAATCACTTTTATTCTCCTTTGAGTATATGAAGGTCATACATCCTAGAAACATAAAAACGTTTTTGTGGCTTGATGGACCATTTAATTTATAGTAATGAACCAAAAGAAATGTCCCATAACTTGGCATATTTAATAGAAGTTATAAGTATGCCCATACCCAAATTTTGTATAACATAATATTGGGTAGTGGGAAGTTTCAATGCTAATTTGTATGTTTTATGCTCAATATGTCAATTGTATCATTTTTATAAGGGTTGTTATCAATTTATTAATGTTTCACACTCTTTATTTTGATACATGAATGATATTAGCATTTATGAAAACTAATATCTTACATCTAGCCAAAACTTAATAGTCATTAAAGCTAAATTTGGGTAATAATAATTTCTATATTGGTTGAGGAACTTATCTTGAGTTGTATGGAACATGTTTTGTGACCCTAGCTATATGTGTTCAAGTCTCTGAAGACGCACTATAAGTTTAACATTGTGGAATTTATGAAAAAATTGTTCTAGTTGGTGAAATAGTGGCAGCCGTATGTATGAAGTTACTGATTCCACTAAATGGAATGTGCTCATTCCGAGTAAAAACAAAATGTGATATTGGTTCAATTTGCTACCCAACAATATTGTGTCCTTTACATATCCACATTTATGATTCTTAGCCCTATGTCATCACTTAATTATCTTATGTTCTTATGCACCTGGCTATGTTACATCTCATGTAGACATGCATCTACAACTACAAGTAGGCATGGTATGTAAATGGTTGCCTAAGTATGTATTTGTGTTAAGTTTAAATTGTGCTACAAATTTATATGTTCAAGAGATCAAAAAAATAAAGGACTTATGCTACCCTCATGGAAAAAGTGGATGTTTCAAAGGCTAGCAGAAGATGGGGTTTCAAAAATCTGTAATATCTCGAAAGGGAAAATGCAGTAATACTGAAACACAATATGAGACTTACAGCAAGGTAAACAATAAATCTAAATAAACATCAGAATGCACAAAAATAGCTGAGCCATTTTATTTTTTTGGAGGTGAAAAAGAAAGTACAATAGTGCTCAAAATATGAGACACTCAAGCCACAAGAGTAGCCTAGAATGACCCTGCAATGATATCTCAAGAGGAACTGCGTAATTGTTGCTTTGCTGGAAGGTAAATTGCGTTGTCCCTACTGCAACTGTAGGGACTACAACTTCCTGTAAGATAGAAATTCATATCTAGGCATAATGGGAGCTTTGATGATGCTAAAATTGTAGATCTGGGCTCAATGATGGATTCCCAAGATAACCCAAGAGGGGTTTCTGAGATTTGTAAGTCTAAGACAACCTTCCTCTTACGACTTCACATATATGCTGTTGGGAATGAAGATCTTAAGCTAGATCTGATAATAAGATAGTTGCAATGATGTACAATCATATCTATGCAAGAAGGGTTGATCCCTTCACTAGATCCTTGGGCTAAAAGCTCAAGATCTAGCTCCTCCAATCTCCTCCACTAAAAATATCTGCTAGATTAACAATAGCTTCAGAAAACTACACTGTCAGAGAGGGAGGCTCTTTAGCCTGCTGCTAGATATGACAAATCAGCTTCTGAGTGATGGAAACAATAGATCCAATGTGAGGAGGTTATCCCTCACAATATTTCTAGCTGAAATATTGGAAACTTCCTTTCTCCAATAGATCTACAAGACTGAACTATGCAATCCTTCTGGGGACTGCTGCTGCATGAAGGTAAAACCCAATGGCCTGAATGCCAGATGTAGATCTGCTACTCTTGAAAGGCTGAATATGAATAACAAGGTGGTAGGATGAATCCTCCATTAGTTTCCTAGCTGAATGCTAGAAACAACCTCCTGAAGATGGCACCAATGCCTGATATGGAATGAATAACAATCCTCTTTCTAGAGCTACTCAAAGAAGGATGTGGGATTCCCACTCAGGAACACCCTGCAAACTCTGCTAAATAGCTCAAGTTTGCATAGAAATGTCCTTAGACAAATCTAGATCTAAACAGATCAAGAGATGAATAATCCAAATCATGCCTTCCATTGTGCCTTCACCTTCATTATATGCATGAGCCTTCCATAGCCTGGGCCCACTCCAAATCTGCGTTGTATGTGTGGAAAAATTCTCCATGTTTTACTGCGCTGTTGATTTGGTCAATGTTGACTGAATCAACATGATCCATGTCCTCCATCATGTTCATATGGGTTGATCACCCTCTCCATCATGCATGCAATAATGCATCACTTCCCACACTATCTTATCATAAGTGCTTAATGATCTTCTTTGAATGCATTATGATCTCATTTGACCATATCAAAGATCCTTATGATTTTATATTTAATATCCATGATCTTATTTGATTGTTTCATCCTCCATAATCTACCTCATAAATGATACATGATCTCTATTAATAGAGCTTCTCTACTACTCCATGTTTTAGATCTATATCTAGAATATCCACATTCACACATAAAAAGTGGATTTTATTCGTCTTTGAGGTTTGTGGGTCCCTCCACCCTTTTATTTACTTAATTTATTAAGAAAATCAAGGACTCTAATATTCCAAATATGATGTGGAAATTTGGGAATATTAGAGTCCCCCCCGGAAAAATGTTGCTTGTCATCAAGCAACTTCAAAAGTAAATGCAAGCCATTTATTCCCCTCCCAATGGCATCAACATATGGAAGGCTTCCTCCATTTGCTACAATGTGTTATGCATGTTTGGTTCCAAATTTGTCTTTCAAAAACATATATAATGACCTCCAACTGTATGGTTAGATGTCCTCCTTCTATCATGAAGTACCAAATGACAACCATATGAGTTCCAACTTCATCATTAATACATGAGATACATAAAATAAAGTGGCTCTTTCCACAAAGGAAAAATCCAATCTCACAATACATCTCTCCATCCCATGCTTCATGAATTTGATTGAGCATTGATATGCTCTCATCCTTAGCCCTGTTGGCCTTATTGGATCCAAGCATCATTCCAACATCATTCAAAAGAAGAAAAGGAGATATATGGGTAGACAAAGATGCCAAACCATATTCTCCTAATAGTAACCATCGGAGCAAGGCCCTTTGCTGCCATCCTCCATCTCCTCCATGTAAGGTGGACAAGCCAAACTCCCCCAAAAGCAACCAAAGAAACAAGAGATCTTGTTGCTTTCTCTCCTCCTCATGTGCATCATGGAGTAAAAACATACTAATGGACATATGGAATGTCACATCAACCCAATACAAAGAAACATCACCAATGCACATCATGAGAGAAACATGCCAAGCTTTACCCAATACAAAACACATAGACATAGGAGATGTCATGTGGTGGCCAATCTCTCTCAAGGGAAACCAAAATGAACATGCCTTCTTTTGCTGCATTCTATCATTGATACACAAGGCATGAATCAAAAAAATATGAGCTATTGGGTGGTAACTATACTCACGCAAGAGTAGCCAGCGCAACCATTTATCTTTCCTCTTTTCATAAGTGTTCTTCAAGGCATGGATCAAATAAATAGGAGCCTTTGGGTAGTGAAAAAATTCTCCCAAGGGAAACCAACGTAACCAAGCTTGCTGGCCCATGTCATAAATCTGCAAGTGGTCATGCAAACCCTTGCTTATCATCCTCACCCACTCACCCCAATATGGATGATGAGTGATGTGCTGCATAATCATGGTATCCTCCCTTTGTAGAATACCATCTCCCCCAAACTGATGAAGAAATTTGCACTTCATGAAATGTTGAAGTGCACCTCCAGTGAGATCTCTTAATGAGATTCTCTTTTCACCAAAGGCCCTCCAAAACCAATGAAGTTTTGGATCTGTTGCAGGTAGAAGTTTCTCTTTGAGCTGTGAGATGCTCATTGAGAATGGGTCATCTAGAAAGGAGAAAAGGTTTCTCATCTCAAGATGTCTACCATTTATCATCTTTACCTCCATTGCTTCACGAGTGAAGCTACCTCCAGAATGCTCCAAGAATGATGGAACCTCCTCATCTTCACAGCTACTAAGTGACAGCGCTGTAGATCCACATGATAATATATGTGTTGTCTCAAAGCAAGGGATAACACTGATCTCATAACCAATTATTGTACACAGGATTATGCTCATCCCATTTTCTAAAACTCTACACTTCAACTCAAAGGGTTGAATGTAGCTCAAAAATGATGAACTGGGATAGTTCTTAACCTCCTCCTTGATTAGATCAAGGGTCCTCTGCACTGTGATATGCTGCTGCTTCAAATCAGCACTATGTTCTAACCCTTGGTTATGCATTGGCCTTGATGGCATGTCCTCATAATTTTCAATAAGATCTACTGAAACAATATGTGATGAAATTTCATGCATACCTTGGATCAACTGATGTGTGGGAACCTCTTTCCAGAACACAAGAGTTCCTCCAACCGGGACAATAGTGTCTCCAATTGCTGGTAAGAGCGATGGTTGCTTTTCTCCAAGTGTACTAGCACTGGAATCTTCCTCCTTCTCCTCATGCATCTCCTGAATCATGCATGGGACTCTATGTGTCAAGAGCTCAAGACTATCTTGCAAAGTTGCAAGTGTCTCTTCTTTGGATGCAAGTACTTCTACAGCTGGTGGTGAATGTGGTGAATTCTTGTCCAGAGTGACAAGATTGACATCCTTATCCTTAGGAAATATCACTTTGTGACACATCTCTGGTTTTCTCCCATCAAAATCCTTCCTCAACTTGTGAAAGAAATCTGAATATTTAGTCACCTTTGCATGCTCCATGTGACCAAACCACCAATCATTGGCTTCACCTAAAAGATGAAGTGCTACAATTTGAACAAACTCTCTTTCAGCTATAGGATGTAGCCTGAAAAATGCATCTAACTCTCTCCTCCAAGCCTTAACAGTGCTTGAGGAAGATCCATCAAATGTAGGAGAATAAAATCTATTATGCCTCTTTCTTCTATTACTGCTATAGGATCCTCTTTCTTCTTTGACTTTGAGGAATTGTTGGAGAGTTAGCTTCTCCTTGAATTCTCTAGACTATGATTTTTACTCTTCAAGATATAGACTGAGAGTCTCATGAGTCTTAGGTTCATTCCTTTCTTCATTTCTACACCTTTCACCTTCTCCAAAGAAAGTGGGAATAGTGGATCTATGAGGAGATCTGGGATTCTTCGGTTTTCTTCTTTACTGATAGGAAGTGATTGGACCTTCCTCATCACATCTTCTTCTTGGATATTATTTCTGTCCTTCCTTCTTCATTGGATTGACCTCCTTGGAGAGATATTTCATGGATCTAAAGAAAGGAGTGGCAGAATTATCATCCTCCATGATAGATCTCATCTATTTGCTTCTTCTTTTGATGTAAAAGATGAAATGTCCACAAGTTGAGCCAAAGATCATGCTCTGATACCAATGTAATATCCCGAAAGGGAGAATGCAGTAATACTGAAACACAATGTTGGACCTTGAAATTTTCATTCACTTCCATTACATTTTCACTTATATTTCCATATTACCAACTTCACTCCACCTCCATTTTATTACATTTACCTTACCATTACCACTATTGGGTTATATTTATGTTTTTCCAAACTTTATTAATTCTTAGCATTTTTAAGTGAATTTGTGGTTAAAAATTAGAAAATAATGTGCATATGCTTATACCTAACAAGTGGGATGAGATTGTTGCCATGTGTAAGTCAAAAGAAAGCTTCTAAAAGACCTTTATGTGGCCTACCAAAACCAAATTAGAATTTGAGTGGAGAAGATCATGGGATCATGAGGATATGTGTCTCATTTCCTTTTTGCATTGAAACTCTAAGAAGATATGTGTCTCATTTCCTATTTGTATTGAAGCTCTAAAAAGACATGTGTCTTATCATTTCCTATTTTGATTGTAACTCTAGAGATAGAGGGAGAGATTCATGGACTCTCATTAATGATATAACTTCTCATATTTTTGTATAATAGGGGAAGCTTTATCTTATCAAAAAAAGGAAAAATAGGAGAAGAAGAGAAAGAATTATAGAATGTTTTGTAACAAGGCTTGAGATGGAATGGGATGTAGAGTTGTGAGTTTATAAATAAAGAAGTTCAGTCATCAAATGTTGGTTTGATTGTACTTCTGACAAGCTAGGAGTCAACCAACTTAGTAGCAGAGGGCCCTTGCTTCTAAAGGAGGTTTTTATTATGCTTTCTAGTTAGATTTCTTTAATTATGTTTAGAAGTTTATGTTCATGCTTAATTTCCAGTTTTCAATAGTTTAAATGCAACTGTGGAGATTTGTCTTCCGAAACATTTCAAGGAGATAGGACTTATGTCTTCAGGATTGGAATAAAGATTGAAGTGCTGAGAAACATGGTTTTTTAGGTTATTGTTTTGCCTTTTCAAATTTAGAATCTAGCTGTCAATTACTGTGTCTAATCATTTATGAAAACCATTTTTTCCATATCTTAAATCTTACATTGAATGGTTAAATATTTTATAAGTGCAGTGGTTGAATACATCTCATTTCTTGTCATTTGCTTGCTAAGAACTAAAAGGGTAATTGATTTTTCTGAAGCCACACCAATAGGCCACAAGCTTCACAATTGGATGAGACTGATAATTCAATTATTCATTTAGTTAGTTTTAGAATACATTTCATTTCTCGTCATTTTCTTGCTAAGAACTAAAGGAGTAATTGATTTTTTCGAAGCCATATCAAGAGGCCACAAGCTTCACAATTGGATGAGACTGATAATTCAATTATTCACTTAGTTGGTTGTAGTTAGAAGATCCTCATCCCATTGCAACAAAACAATCTTCTTAAAGATCATTCTGAAAGAAACTAACCTGAATATACTAAGCAAGGATCGTTAAATGATTAGATGTAATGCAATGTTTGATATATTTCATTTTACAAAGTTATTGTAGTTCTTTAGCTTAGACAGATGTAATGATTGCTTAGAAACATTACCACAAAGAGGTCATTATCTAGATATTGGGTAAATGGAGTAACTAAAACATCTTAGGTCATTTTTAATAAGAATTTTTTGCTTTTTGTCTTAGGACTCTAGCAACTAAGGTACAAACAATTGATTTCATCTCATAAGGTTTTGACCTAATGATTGAATGTTGAGACAGCCTAAAGTACAATAGTTGTCTCGTTCCCCTGCTTTCATTTTGTCTTCAATATTAGTTTATTCATAGATCCATGGATTAGGTTTAATCACTTTGAAGTACATGCTTTACCTTTTTGCTCAAAACTAAGCCCTAGAACTAGTCAACAAGCTTTGGTTTTCTTTTATAGAAAATTAACTTAGTTTCATAACACTTCATTTTCTTCCTTTTTAATTAGATTCATTTTAACTTTTCCAATAGCCTAGAATAGCACACTGAGGATTAAAAGACAAACCCCAAAAAAAAAAACAATAAGAAAGACATAAACAACAAAGTAAGGGAAAGGTCACTTAGGCACATATAGTGCACCACACTTCATCAGTTGACTAGCCCTGGTCGATAATTTATGTAAGCAATTTAGAAATACTAAATTGACTAAACATTTTGGCGTCGTTGCCGGGGAAGTGTAATTAAGAGACCTTATTTCTTACATCTAAAAAAAAAAATTAATAATTTCACGAGTATGCTCTCCTCTTGCACTTTATGTAATCTAGAGGATCAGAAAAAGAAAATTTTTATGTTAAAAAAATAATAATAATAAATTATGTTTTCATCATTTCATTTAATTTTACAATAAACTTAAAAAAATAATGATGAAAATTTTAATTTCAATAAGTTGTTTTGTTTAATGAAATATATATATATATTTGAAAATATAATATATATAATTTTATTAACAAACCAATTAAAAAAAAAAGTACATAATAAATTAAAAAATCATTTTAGCTCATGGAAATAAGACCCATGCATATGCGTGAGGCTAGCCTTTGGCTTGGCCTTACGCATATATGCAGGCCTTCAATTCACACAAAGACCCATGCACTGCAATAAAAAAAATGGAACCTTCTCTTTTCCATATTCGTTTTTCCTCAAGTAGTGGTTATTAGAAATTATTTTTAAAATTTGCAGACAATGAAGGTATATCACATGAAGAAACTGTTGATAAGGATAAGATTGAAAATTGTTGATGAAGAGAATATTACAAATTCAATTGCAGAGACAGAGAATGAAAGTGTATCACATGAAGAAACTGTTGATGAAGAGAAGATTGCAGATTGTTCATGAAGAGAATATTGCAGATTCTATTGCAGGTAATTGGAATGAGGGAGATCAATCTAAACTTCTCTGTGAGAGACAAGCCATTACACATCAAAACCTGCAAAAAAAAAAAAAATCAAACCACAGCAATTTTATTGCAGAAGTAATTGCCAGAAAATGAAATTCGTAATTGTTAAAAAAAATCCAATTTTAAAACGAATTTTCTGAGCAAACCAAGGAGAATTAGAAAAAAATAAAACATGGGTTTTTTCGAGAACGGGGTTAATTAGGTAACCTAATTGCAACTTGTTAAATTTCGCAGCCATTTGGGATAAATTCAGGGTTCTTCAGAGCTCCATTTTGTAGATTGCGTGAAGAAAAAACGACTTGTTTTGAACAGTTTAAAACATGGCAAGTTGAAAGGAGAGGAATCCAAGTGAATAACAAACTATGCTCCACATGGCATGTGGTATAAGAGTCTAATTTGATTTAAAAATTTTGATTTTAGACACATATGTGTCTCATGATTTAAAAATAATAATAATAATAATAATAATAAATTAGTTGAGAGAGTTGTGGCAAATTTTACATGCCCAATTCCACTTAAAAAAATTCCAACATAATAGATCATCCATCAATTGCATCATTATTATTATTTTTTAGAAACATTATCCATTAAAAAAATTGATGAAAATAATCTATCAAAATTAGAATGTGTTCATATAAGCCGGCTGTTGTTGTTTTTGAATTCTAGATTAGACTCATCAATGAATGCAATAATTCTCTTTGCAAAGTAGTTTTAATAATGGCTTTATGAACAAATATTAGATTGATTTAAAAATAAAATTAAAAATTAAAAAATTAAAAAATAAATAAAAATAAATAAATTATTAAAAAATATATAAAAAATATAAATATAAATATAAAAAATTTTACAACACAAATGAAGATTCAATTTGACAGATTTAATAATGACTTGCAGAACAATTGGAAGATTATTTAGATGATTTTTGAACATTTGGCATTAATATTGTTGATGTATATTTTTCTATGAAGTTTTAACTTGCAGGACACAACAAATCTTTGTGATGCCAATTATTTTATTAAGCACAGTGCATGAAGTCATCCGACAACAGGGAGTTGATTTATTTTTCATAGTTATTCATTAAAAATGGATTGTTATCGATATCATGAATTGGACCCAAATATAAAACTTTTTTAATTTTCATTAATATATTTCATTTGACATTTAATTTTTGCGTAAGAATCAAAAAGAAATTAGCTACTTATTTTTTAACACACTTATGTTCTTTATGTCAAATTTTTTTTTGCAGGTTTGGGATGATCGAATGAACATTGAAGGAAACTAATTAAGTGCACAACTGGTTTTCAAAGGACCGATTTCATGAGAAACATAAGAACAAGACCATATCCATATTCATCAAGACCATTACTCTTCCTCCCTTTTGAATTGTAAATCCAACCAAGAACTTCAAAGCAAGCCACAGTTATCTTTCCCAGCAAGAGTTAGTTGTTCATTTTCCTTCATTCACATACACTTTCAATTACTTTTTGTCTACTCCACAAATAAAAGTAAGAATCTCACCTACATGCTTATTACCCATTTTCATTTTCCATTTTCATCTTCCATTTCCATTTTCCTTCTTTTCATTTTGCAAATAAACCTTGCTTCAGTGCAAATGATTGAGTCCATAGTCCTTTGAGTCTAAGTTCCTTGCAAAAACACCTTGAGGCTTGCATGCCTTAATGGCAAGTCTTCTTGCTGACGAACAATGGGAATATATTAATGTCTCTTGTTCATCAGATCTTCTAGATACTCGACAACAGCAAAATTATTCGTACCTAGCAAAATGTATTTGGGCACCTTGACTCTCATTGTCATCAATGGTGGGAGTTCTCTTGTTGACCAGTGACATCCATTAATAGCCACTAAGTCAACAATTTCCTACTATGTTCGACATCAAAACATCTAATCACATAGCAGGAATTGTGCCAATGAGTTTTGAAGACATGAAGACTATCATTTTCAGCATTTTGGAGAAAATGAAGAAAAAATGCAGTTGCAGAGTCAGATGGCAGCTACAAAATCAAATGATAGCAATAGAATCAACACCATTCCGCAGCAAATTCAGCAGTTTTAGTAGTGTTATCACCCTAGTAATTTCTTAAGTTGTGGGATTTGAGTTTTTAGTCAAAGAAGACTAGGGGTAACCACAAACCTACTTTGGAAATCTAGGATCTATCCTTTCTAAATTTCAGAGAGGGTTCTCTCTTTATGATTTAACTTTGTTTTTGCTTAGTGTTTTAGGCTAGTTATGATAAAACAATTGGTTTTGGTTTTGAATTGATTTGGTGGGAAAAAATCACTCAAAGGTAAACTAGGGAGAAATCTACTTGACCATTGGGCTAATGGAGTCTAAGTCTAAATAGCAGTACTAGAAGGCAAGCCCAAAAGGATGCAAATATAGTCAGGGAAAGATAGAAAACCCTCATAGCTTTGGGTAAATTTTTTTTGATGAAATGGTGTAGTCGGGACAAAGGGAAATGAAGGATCCTTTGATCTGGACAATAGAGGAAGGAGGCAGGAGTCAAACGGGAGTAGGAGCAGTTAAGAATTGCTAAAACCGGAAATCAGTTGAAAACATTTAAATGGTAACTTAGTTAAGACAGGGAGCCATAAGCTAGTCTTGAAGTAATATTCCTAGTTACTCATTAAGAAAGAACAAACACATAATGAAATGAATGGAACTCAGAAAATAAACAATGACAAGATAGATGCACTTTAATCTTTAACTTATCATGAGAATCCTGAATTATGATGTCCAATTAGCTTTGTCCAATCTGCTACTTTGAAATCAATACATGTAAGCCTCCAATGTATCAGCAAAAATCTATAGTAATCTTAGCAATTTTATTCCACACTAAACACTTCAAAGACTGAAGTATTTATACAAAATATTGTTTACAAATATCCTAGAGAGATATAGGACTAACTCTAGGAAAAATAAAATCTCTTTACATATAAAGAGGGACAGCTGCTCAACAGTTTTGCAAGTTGTCCTCTTATCCAAAAAATATAGAACAACTTAAACTAATTAAGGAGCCTTTATTGGCTGCCTATCTTACTTGTTGGAAAATTGGAAAATATTTTTCTTGGAGTTGTTTTGACTGACACTCTTCTTCCTGATACTCTTTCACGCTGTACTTTCATCCTGATACACTTTGACTCTGCTTATTTACTCTTTTACTTCTGTAAAAAGAACATTTCCAGTAGTAAAAATCAAGTGACTATTTTATTTTCCTATTTGACTGTTTCACCTGTGTTTTCTTCACTGTTTTCCTTTTTTCACTGCTATATTAAGTCTGTAAAATCCTGCCATTATTCTGCACTTGGTATTTTTACAGTCTTGAGCTTTCTGAAGTTTTCATCAGCATCTGTATACTTAGCAAAATTTGGTTTGAAGACAAACAGATGCTTGATTTCATTTTGAAGAAAAAACAAGTCTTCAATATATTGGAGAATGACCTTTCTTGTGGGAGAGCCCTGTGGCAGTGGCTTGTTGACCTGTTCTTTAGTATGATCCCTTATCTTCTTGTCATATTATTTTTGGTTCATCAAATTCTCATTGAAGACATGAATATATGGAATACCAGCTTGTCTTAGCATGGTGTGTTTTGTTAAAAATTTAGTGATTGAAACATTCATTGCATCACACTTCTCCTCCAACCTATTCATCAGATTTATTTTTGTCAGAACTTTCTTGATTTGTAGAATGGTCTCTTTCCTATCCTGTATCTGAAATTCTTCTAACTCTGCTCTGTTTTTACCATTCAAGAAAGTGATAAACTTCAAAGCTTGTGCTGGTTTGTCTGTCAATTCTTCTTTTGTTTTTTGGATTTCAACTTGAGCTACTAGAAGTAGGTCTCTCTATTCATATATGATCTGGATTGATGGCCATTGAAGATGTATAGCCTCAATTATATTGGTCCATAGATAATTTCTTATGTAAGAAATTTGTTCAGTGAAACTCAAGTATTTTTGAAGGCTTTTGATTTGCTCTTCAAGTATTTTGGCCCTTTGTTCATAACTGTTAGCATTGATTAATGATGCTTTGTTGGAAACTTCCATATTTTGAAACATTTTCTTCAAACTATTAATTTCAATGTTTTTCAATGACAATTCCTCCATAGCCTTTACTATCTACCCTACATCATCTGCATGTTGTACCTGTGTGGTTGAAGAATCTATTGTTGATGTTGTGGCTGATTATACTGGCACTGCAGTTGCCAATAACTCTTTTGGTGCCAATTTTTCTCCCAGAGTGGAGGCCACAGCTATAGTGATTATAGGTATAACTATAAGGATAATTGGAGCTTCAGTTTCTTTGACAATTTCTTTCTCTTTCATAATTTGATCCAATTGTGTTTCCATTTCTTTGATTTGGGCAGTCAGTTTGATAATCAACTACATCATGTCTTCTTTCTCTTCCTGTTCTTGAAGAATTTCTTTAGTTTGAGGTTGCTCACTTTGAGAAAGCTTCAGCTATTTCCTCAAAGCTGCAATGTCCTCATTTTTCTTTTTAATTAATATTTCTGCTGCTGGAACGTCTGAAGGATCAACTCCCACCTACAAAACTAAGTCTTCTAAGGCTTTTATCCTTAAATATTTGGCATACAAAGAGCCTTTATCAAGTTTCATTTGGTCCTGCATGTTGATAATGATATTCTGCAACTTAGTGGCACTCATAGCCTTTGTTACCACAGTTGAATATAGCATCTCAGAGCTATGTCTGTGGAATTCTATTTGATCCAATTCATGCACATTTTCAGTATCTATTTCAAATTCTGCCTTTTTGTAGTCTGCCATTGTCTTAGGTGTTGAAGTAGTTGGTTGCAGATATGACATGATCATTTTATTTGTGGAGTAATAAAATGTTGTAAGTAACCTTTTCTGATTCCCTAGATTCTATTTGAGAAATTGAGAATAAATCTCACTTTTGATCTCTTCATTCCTTTGTTTGATTTGCTTATATCTTTCTTTGATGTCTAGGTCTTTTTCCTCCACTATGTGTGAGGAAGAGGCCTCCATGTTTTCCTGCCTTTCAATCATTTGAGTATCCTATTCACCTATTGTTTGATCTGTTTGTATGTCTGCAAGAGTCTCTTTTATTATTTCAGTAGCCTCAACATTGTTTATCTCGGGCTCATTTGTATCCTCAACATCAATAAACTTCTCTCTCCCTATGGAACTAAATTTGAGCCTTTTTTTGTAAATCAACTTGAATTTAGTATCTATGGTAGTTTCTGCTATGTAGGCTCTCTCATCTCTACCTCTTTTGCTTGAAGATTCTGGCTGTTTTGAAGTTACCTTGGCAAGTGTGGTATCCATCTTTTGTGTTGGTTCTGCATTTAAAATAGTATCTATCAATGTGTTTTCTACCCATTCTGTCTGATTTGCAAATTTCTCAATATCAGGCTTGAGTTCATGTATGAAAGGAGGTAGTTTATTTTTAACCCTTATACTGCTTAGAAGATCTCGAGGGTCATAATTCCAAGGGAAACGTTTCTGAAATTTTAGCTCTGACAATATTTTTTCTATCTCTTTATCAACTTCCATGTTATTTACAATGAAAGGACCAATCTGATTTTTTAATTTGAACTGGGTCTTCTTTTTGGAAGCCATGAAGTTAATGGCATCAAAATTCAATACCTGACTTAAATATTCTAATGAAAAGACTTTGATAGTCAAATACTTGGGCAATTTCTAAGGCAGTAAATTGGACCCAAAAATTCTCAATTCTTTGTGCTTTTCATATAAATACCAGTCTCCCATCTTGCATTCTTCTGATAACTGCAAGATTCTCTCACTTATCCTAGGCTGATATGTTTTGTACAATAAACTCATAGCTGGCTAAATGAACAAATATGAGAAGTCTGAATAACTGAACTCTTTTTGTTCTTTTCTCAACAAAGATGTCCAATAGATAATGGATAGAGGTTTACCCTCTACATTCATTTTTTGCAATGTTATTGGAAAATGATCAGCTTGTGAAAACAAAAACAAGTGAAATAAGTAGGAAGAGTATCTGAATACCCCTTCAGTGGGAAACTTGGTCAACTAATGATGGATAGAATCAGCTATAAATCTAGCATAATCAAAAATCATTTCAGGAGGCTGACCAGGAGATAAAGTAGATAAAAAACGAAGGATGGATTCATCAGTGAATTCATCAGTGAAGTAACCTAGTATGAAAAATAACATTGAAATCACATGCCTAGAACCCTCAGGAAACTTGGAAGTGGATTAAGGAGGATTTAGTTTAGGAATATCCACATGACTAGGCATAAAATTCTGGAAAATCATAAATCTCTTAGGGAAATCTAATCCCAAATATAACTGATTTAATGCTTCAATGGATAAGGGGACTACCTTAGGGTCAAATTTTAGTTGCAACATCTCATTAATAGACTTTGCAGTGATAGAAAATAGAATCTCCCTATCAACATTTACAATTGCTCTTTGGTTTGGAACATAGTACTTTGGACACAATCTTATCGGGTCTTGACCAGGGTGTGTTAATGGAAGCACATATTTGGGTAAATTTGTTTCCCAAATAGGCATGTCATCTTTATCTAAGAATTTTTCACAACACCAATTGTGAACTTCTAATAGGTTGAATTCTACCACAGGGTTCACAATTTTACAATCTACATCAATCAAGGGGATGATTTCTTCAGTAGGTACTGGTGGTTGAAGGGGATTGACAGACACAGTAGTTTTTGCAGTGAGTGTAGGGGTGGATTTTGGGGCTTTTTCTGCTTCAGACTTAGGAGGTTTGGATCCTCCAGGTTTAACAAGCCTAGAGCCTCCAGCTTTAGGTGTCACTTGTTTCTTGGTCATTTTCAAATAACTAAAGCAAGATTAAATAGTTTGCAGTAGTTAGATTTGTTGAAACAGAGGGTAATTGAGCAATCTTATAGGCAAAGATGATGACAGTGGGTGCTTCAGTGCTCAATTAGGAATCTGGGATATAGGCAACAGATTTAAGACAAAAAACAAAGGCTTTCTGAATGAGTATGACCGCAAAAGAGACTTTATAGGTGTTCTATAGGTTTTAAAACCTTTTCAAACCATGGAATTGATCTTTCAGGGGTTTTAGACTGAGGATTTGGCTTTTAATGAAGCTTTTATGAGTCAGAGAATTCTGGAGAAAATTTGCAAGGGTTTGCCCTGTTTTTTGAATGTTTTGGACACCCCTGGATGGACAAATTTTCTAATTGTAGCTCAATTGGTACCGTTGAAGGTTTAAATTGTGAAATTTGCAGGTTAGAATGTCGGAAAATACCTTAAAGGCAGGTATTTTGACAGTCGGGAGGGTTTCTAGCAACTTCTGTGGTTGAAATTGATCTCTGGCTCGAATTGCTGGAGCTGAGAAGGTCTTTACTGGTCTTCAAATAAGGAATTTGGAGTCAAATCGAAGTTTAAGGTAAGAAATCGACCAACACAGTGTAAAACCAGGCTTCAAAAGTTTAAAAGGGCTAGGCGGAGCTCTTTATCAGTCGGGAATGTGCAAATAAAGTTAATAAGAATCATAACAAAGATTTTAACCTTTGATACAAATCTTTAAAAAACGTAATAAATGTTGGTCACATCAAAAGCGCGAATGGTTTTGTTTTCGAATGCGAAAACAAGAAATGGTTTTCGCGTTGGAATGGAGTGGTAAGTTGTTTTAACCAAATCGAACACGACGCAATAAGAATGTGACACGTCACTGGAGGCGGAAATGGGAAAACCACCCATTTTGCGTCCATTTGGGCGTCATGTTGTCGTTTGGTTTATGAGCACGAAACTCATCGTTAGGCGTCGGATCTGGAGGATTGGAGCGAACGGTTGAGAGCAACTGTAAAGTTGTGGTGAAAAGGTTGGGTAGGGCCCGATTGACTTATGCGATGGCGCATGTAATAAAAATTTATATATATGCATTTATAACCAATGTTTTCATAAAAATAAAAAGTTTTATGCATAGACGGAGTCAATACATATTTTCGAAAGGGGTTTAATGTGGATGTTATATATATAAATAAAGTTTATATATATGGTTAAAATATGTGCGTGAGGCGGGGTAAATTGGCAAGTATATTGCAAAGGCTTGGGGGGTGATTTTTGTTTCCAAATACATAAGATATGCCCGAAAATCATATTTACATTTTTATTTTATTATATAGTTTAGACCATTTGAAGGGTCTATAACCATAGGGGGGCGGGATATTTAGTTAAAGGTAGTTTTAGACCAAAGGGGTATAATTTGGGATTTTATTTTAGCACGTGGATAATAATTTTGGTCTAAAATCTTATAATAATGGGTTTAAAAGGGTATTAATATAAAAGGGAATTATATTAATAGGAAAAAGGTCATTTTAGGGATTTAATATATAAAATAGAAGTTAATATGACAAGGGACAATGTAATACATCAAAAATACAATTATATGACTAAGTAAAGTGAAAATATTAAAGCAAAGCTTTTATCATTTATTATTTCACCACTTTTAACTTAGGATATAATGTTTTTGAGGGTTTTTATGTTTTTATGAATGAATGGAGTTAGTCAAATGGGGAATTTCATATTTCATTAAGTAGAAAAGGTGCTTACTTATGAAATTGAATAGTAATGAGTGTATGAAGGGTAAATGATGATAATTAGGGATTTAATATAGGAATTCAACACTTTTAACTTATCAGTCATTGAGCCTTGGGTCCGGTCCCAACAAAAGTCAGAGAAATGCTCTGAGCCTCTTTGACTGAAAGTCTAGAATGCAGAATAACTATAAGGGAGGGGAAATTAGTGATTATTTGCCCGGTGATGAATATTTACATGCTTTTCCCACTTCTTTCTACCTACCCAACTTTAATCTAAAATTTTTCTTACATTTTGCAGGTGCATTTGAGCTTGCTACCTTGAACATTTATTCTTTTAAGAGCATAAAAAATATCTAAATCTACCTTATATCATCTGAGGGCTCAGATTAAACTGATGAGCTCCTATTTATTCTCTACCTATCTACTGATTAGTCAGGATTAAACTGTCTGACTAATCTTTATTCACTATTCTAAAACAATAATATTGAAATCGTGACAAGTCAAGTTTAAGCAGTTCAACTCATCATGGATTATGGCATTTATTGACACTCTGCCATAATCATCAGTAACAAAGTAAAAAGTAGTGGCATTTGGATTTGCACACTTTCATGTTTTATTTCTTTTTCTTTTGGGGTATATATTTTTCTAAGTCCTTTAATCTTTCTTTTGGGAATTTTGCCCTCTTTTTTATTTTCTATTTTTTTTTTTTAACAAAATATGGGAAAAAAACTTGCAGAAAGCAAGGTATGTACATATTTTACAAGACTATCATCAGTCAATTCCAAATTATGAAACCTATACTTATAGGACCCTGACAGTGGCTTCACATGGAGATGGCATTTCCTGGTGAAATGTCAAGAACTCTAAGACTAGTAGCCTTGACCTTGATGATCTAGTAATTGTCTTCTGTTTTCTGCAAAAACTCATATTTATGATATTTTATTTTTCAAAGCGTAGGGCCTTCACTCTGGGCTTCAACTTTGAGAATAAAATATCCAATCCAATCTACACACTTACAATGAATATTTACAATGATGTAAAAAAATAACTGGGACTAACTATTGATTAACTTAGAAGAATAGTAGTGTTTGAGCATTCTACCATTAACTGGTCCATCTTGAATATCATTTCCATCCAAATCTCTGATGAAGAAATCATTGTTACCCCTATATCCATAAATTTCGTGGGGCCGCCTTTTCCATAGAAAGTCAAACTTTCCATGCTTGCCTTTTTCTTCTCTCCTGGAATCCCATTTTAATACTTTATCTCCAATGGCAAAGTCATCTTCTTTTGTTCTTTTATCATAGATTTTCCTGATTTTTTCATGAATAACTTGAGATTTTTCATATACTGCTTCCCTTGTCTGTTGCAGATGAATATTTTTATTTATCCTTCTTTATATATCATTGAGTTCTACTTTTGATTCTTGGATATTTTTCATTATTGGAACACCTAAAGATGATGGGAACATTGCATCCATTCCATATACAATCTGGTAAGGAGATGTTCCAATTGACTTCTTGGTAGTAAGTCTATCTGCCCATAAGGCATAGACTAACTTTTTATTCCAAGTTTTCTTATTTTCTTCAAGTAGTTTTTTGATGATATTCACAAGGCTTTTATTTGAAGATTCAGCTAGGCCATTACCCTGAGGGTAGTAAGCAGTAGAGTGGCCTAGGGTAATATGGTACTTGTGACAAAAGGAAATCATTTTCTTAGATTTGAAGGTTGTTGCATTATCAGTAATTATTTTCTGTGGGCATCCAAATCTAGATAAAAGGTTGTTTTCTATGAAAGAGATAATGACTGAATCAGTGGCTTGTCTGGTAGGAATGGCTTCAATCCACTTGGTGAAATAATCTGTGGCAGTCAATATCCACTTTTGTTGGCCAGAGGATGGAGAGTGAATTTCTCCAATGAAGTCTAAACCCCATTATTGAAATGGCATCTCAGTAGAAATAGGTTTCAGGGGTAAAGGTAACAACTTCTTTTTTCCTTCAAAAATATGACATTTGTGACATGAAGTAACAAATTTCTTAACATCAGTAAATAAGGTAGGCCAGTAGAAACCAGCTCTAAGAATATTATTCGCTATACTTTTCCAATTTAAGTGTCCTCCACAATCACCTGCATGAAATTCTTCAAGAATTTTGTCAGCTTCTGATTTCAGTAAACAGTTAAGTAATATCCCACTTTGTTCTTTCCAAAAAAGCACATTATCTAAGATACAATATCTCATTGCTTTAATTCTAATGAATCTAGCTTTAGTTCTAGTTAATCCAGGAGGAGCTTGTAAATTTGTAAGTACAAAGATAGTATCTGAGTGCCATGGTGAGTCTATAAAGGCTTCACTGATCGATGGAGTCGCCATCTCTTCTTGGTCATCAACCTGGGCAATAAAATTTATATCTAAAGCATTACAATTGGATTCAACCATCAATCTGGCTAAACCTTGTCCTTTTATGAGCTTAGTTGGTTTAATCTCTATGTCATATTCAAGGATAGTGGCAATCCACTTTCCTCTTCTTCCATCTGGCCCATCCTGTGTTAAAATATCTTTGACTACAGAATTAGGGACATAGGCAGTAATGTGGGAGTAAAGAATGTACACTCTGAAATATTTTATGTCTTTAACCAAGGCTAAAGCTTTTTTTTCCATTATGTTATATTTCAAAGGTGCATCTCTAAGGATTTTACTGAAAAATTCTATAGGTTGTTCAAAACCTTGGTCATTTTTCTGCAATAGAACTGCAACTATGGTATGTTCTGAGGTGAATGAAAAGATTATAAAAACTTTCTTGAAGTCAGGACTGATTAGGACTGGTGTTTTTGTTAAAGCGTGTTTAATGGATTTGAATGATTTTTTTGCTTCAACTGTCCATTTTAAAACAGAATCCTTTTTAAGCATATTATTCATTTCTTTGATTATTTCTGCTAAGTTAGAAATAAATCTTCTCAAAAAGTTAATTTTACCTAAAAATGCTTGTAACTCTTTGATGTTCCTAGGTGGGTGAATGTTCAGTATGGCTTCTATCCTTGCTGGATCTATCCTAACACCTTCCTTTGAAATTATGTGTCCAAGTAATTTTCCTTCCTCTAGTCCAAAAAGACTCTTCTTTGGGTTTAAGGATATACCAAATTTTCTACACTTAATGAAAACTTGTCTCAGATGATCCAAGTGTTCATTATCTAACTTATAAAAAAACAGCAACATAATCTAAATATATAACCAAGAAGTCATGAATTTCCTTTGCAAAGGCTATGTCCATAGCCCTTTGAAAGGTAGCTCCGGCATTCATCAAGCCAAAAGGCATTTTCACATACATGAAAGTGCCCCATGGAGTGGTAAAATCAATTTTAGCTTGGTCTTCCTTTTGAACAAGTATCTGGTTATATCCTGAGAAACCATCCAATAAAGAAATCCTGGAAGAACCAACTACCCTTTGTAAAATATGGTCCATTTTTGGTAAATGGTAATTATCCTTCAAAGATACTTTATTAAGATTCCTGAAATCTACACATAATTTGATTTCACCAGTTTTATTTCTAGTAGGTACTAAGTTCGAAACCCAATCAGAATATCTGATTGGTGCAAGGATTTGGGCATCATACATGCATTTAACTTCTTTTTAAATCAAAGGTATTAAGACAAGATTAATCCTCCTCATTTTTTGTTTAAATGGTTTCTGATCATCTTTTATAGGAATCTTGTGTTGAATTATGTTTGTGTCATATGCTTTTAAATCTTCATAACTCCATGCAAACACATCTTGATATTCCTTTAAAAGTTCAATGTATTTTTCTTTTCCTTGAGGGGGTAAAGATTTTGACAATTTTATCATTTTTGGTTTTGTTTCTGTCCCAATGTTACACTCTTCAATGCCAGACTTGACTGGTTCCATTTTAGGCTTTTTGGGAAAATCATTGGAATCAAACAAGTCCTCCAAAGGAGTTAAGCCCTTAGGCAAAAAAATATCTTTTAAATCTAACATCTCAAATTCATCTTCAATTATTTCCTCTATATCTACCTTCTCTAAGTTATCTATATCAAATTGAGTAAATACAGTGGGTTTGGTAAGTTTATGTACATCTATGTTATCTATTTCACAATTAAGATCTGAATCTAAATTACATTCTGAATCTACATTACCATCTATATCTATCTTACAATTTTGAAATTCATCCTCGTTATTCAAAAAATGGTAAATCTGTTCATCTTCAGAGAAAATCTGCAAGTATTTGACATTGTCTAAGACAATGGGTCTATATTTAACTTCAGCAGTATATCTATGTGTTGGTTGAAAAGGTAAATTACATGTGTTAGCAAAAGTTGCTAAGCAATGTGCTTGCAAATTTTGTTTTCTAGGAATAGTAGCAAACTTACATTCTAGTAAATCATCAACCAAATCAGTTGTTGCATCTCTATATCTGGCTAATCTAGGATTATGAACAGAATATTTAGCATTTTTTTGTTTAATGACTAATTCCGAATCTCCCATGATTAAAATTCTCTTACCTCCTAAATTTCTAATGATTTGGAGGCCTAAGATAAGTGCCTCATACTCTGCCATGTTGTTGGTGCATTTGAAATTGAGTCTAAAGGCAGGTCCTTCCGAATGACTGGTCTCAATGTTTGTGATCCACACTCCAGCTCCTACTCCTGACTTGTTCACTGAGCCATCAAAGTCTAAGTGCCAAAGGGCTTCATGAAAAATATTATCATTGGTTGGCTTAGGCTTTATGTCAATTAATTCAGTTTCGATTTCATTATTATCAAAGTTACATAAAATGAAAGAGTCAAGATTAGTTGGTGTTGAGTAAAATGGGTAATTTATTGATCTCTCAACACTACTAACCATGTATTTCATTAAAGTTTCTATATAAAGTTTCTTAGGTTTTCCAAACACTGATATGGTGGCATATCTCATGTCTAATTGTAGAGATCCCTGCAACTTAGCTCCCCATGAGCGAGAAAGAAGCATACCATACTTTGGTGGGATATCAACTACTACAACATCCATAACCATACTTTTACCTGGATACTGAACCAAATTCACACATAAGTATTTGATCAATCCTATGCACTTGACCTTGCTTGAATCAAAAGAGAACAAATCTTTATAAGGCCTTGTTATTTCTAAATTCAGAGTTTCCATGATAGCTTTTGGCATTAAATTATGGTAAGCTCCTGAATCTAACATTGCATTGTGTAAAATCTGATCGTGAATAGTAAGACTAATATAGAAAGGAGGCATTGTTCCATCTGAATGCTTACCATTTACATCAAGGCCAAAAATTAATTCAGGCTAATCATCATTTAGATTAATGGCATCTTCACCATCATTTATATTCAAAGTTTTAGTAATTTTTGGTCTATACAAGTCATTTTTCACCAATTCTGTTAAAGGAATTGGTATCTTTAACTTTTCTATTTCAGTTTGAATATTAAATGCTGGTTGAGACTTACTAATCTAAATTACTTCATCTTTTGAGACAGTTATCTGAGTGGGTTTTTCATGAATTTCGACAGATGTAATTTTATCTTGAGTTGTCCTTTTGTTCTCTGTCTGAGTTTCTTGAATTTTGTTGTCTTTAGTTCTCTTTTCAGGGACAGATTCAGGGGTAGCAGAATTTTTTTCAGATTTTGAACTTTCAACAGAAGCTTTGGTATTAACAGTTTTGGGATTGGCTGATTTAGAATCAGCAGGATTCTTCTTAGGATCAAGAATTGATGGTTTCACTAAATTAGGGGCTTTGGTAGTATTGGCCCTTTGGGCATTATTGGAGGATTGGGCCACTTCTTCAGTGATGTCAACAATTTTTAGACTTGGTAATATTTTTTTGGGATCATGTTTATTTTTGGTGCTTCTACTTTGTTTAACACTAGAGTTATTTTAAGAGGAAGGCCTTTTTCGCTTAGCACTGGCCGAAATTACTATCATGGAACATAACCTTGTTTATAGTCGAAGGATTCACCAGTGATGGCGGGCAACCCCGCCAAGCCCACAATCTTCACTCTCTCTTGTGCTTATAAAACTGCATTCAAGTTTTCTTTTTCCAAATAATTTTAAATCTGGAAATTTTACATCACTGATGCAAAAGCACTCCTCTTCTATTACTGGTCATAAGTCAAATAACCCAGAAATTTAATTCTACAAACGGAAACTCATATATTTCGAATCTGAGATAATAAAATATAACTCATATGGTTATAAAACCATACATCTCAATTCACACACCCTTTTCACAAGTTTTTCTTCTATACTTTTCATTAGACCCAAATTTTGAATTAAAACTCAACTTAATAAAGACCCACGGCCTTTATAGTTCGCATTTAACAATGCTCACTCTCATCAAAGGTATGTATCCATGGCTTTATCGTCTCACTTCAACCACAACATATAATACGCCCTCCATTCAATTATAATAAAGTCTTTGACTTTGTATTGAAGACCTAGCAAATAATTAAAATTCGTTGGGTCCACAGGTTTCTTACCTTGCGTTATCACTTATGCAACTCCACACGCGAATGCCCTTGGATCTATTGCCCTCATGATCGAATGCAAATCGCGTTACTTATACTCCGGAGGTTTATCGCCTCAAAATTACGCAATAAAAATGATCATTTAATACCACTTGTTGCTACGTGTCAACCCAGGACTGTGATCGCGTGAATTTTCCAAATATTGCTTACCATTTTTTGAGCAGCATGATACCGCTTGTTTGCATTCATAAAAACCGCCCTCAGGATTACATGGAACTCATAGTTCCGCCTCCTAGTCAATTCCAGGTTCCGTTCATTTTCTCTCGCCTTCCATAGAGATTCCTTTCGCCTTATTTCAGAGATCGATCAAACCCAATTGCGATGAAATTGTCCATGGTTTCCTCAATGCTACAGATTGCCTTTCGGTCAATACCATTTATGAATCCCCTCTCTTCAATGATTACACATATGTTGCCTTCCAATTCACCATCGATTCAGAATCTCTGCTTCACGGCTATGACTGCAACTTGAACAAATCGACTCAAATTCTTCCATGACTTTACACACAGAGTTCAATTCTCCACGGATTCATTGTGTTATAGCTAATATCTAACAGAACTCTTGAAGTTCTATCGAACCAAAGAAATGAACCCTTCTCACTTGTGTTCCTCACTTAAAGGCCAGATCTCATCGAATTCCCCAGTGAACCCTCCACGCACAAGTTAAAACGCCTTCAATTCTCAATAGTCAACCATTTCTATTCGGCTTCCATCTAAAAATCAATATCGATTAACATAATCGATGCTCCTCTTGGTTCCACTCGATACAGATTATATCAATAGAAAATGAATTCCAAAAGATCAAAATCCTCTACATACAGAGTTTAATCAAAACCGCATAAATCAATTAAAGTTTCAAGGAACGAATTGGCTCTTCACACAGAGATTAACAATTTATATCCCTCAATAGCATAATGACTCAGGAACTAAAAGGAAGAGAACCCTCCTTCAAACGGAGACTACAGGAATTTGATTCACTTCATATTTCATCCAATATATCATATATAAATCCAGACAGACAATTAAATGCTTTGTTGGAATCGATCCTTTCAGTGATCGATTCACCCAATTTGCAAATCAAATTGAAATACACACAACCTCAAAAAAGAATCAAAATGACCCTGAATTTCTCTGTATAAATAAAACTCACTTAATTACAAAACTTACTTCTTCTGTGGCCTGATCTTCAATTCGATGGCCCTTCTACCCTCTCTACTCTGCCTCTGAACAGCCCTAAACAGCTATCCCCCTCTATCTGCCCGTAGGCTCACATTTATACAAATTAATGATGAATCGGTTCAGCTCCCTTAACAGCTCACCCAAGAATCTTGGAATTCTCAGAATCCTAAATTTAGACTCAATCCCTAAAATAGCTGAAACTGATCCTAATTCGATTGTCCCTTCACATTCCTAACTAATCACCTTCCTCTCATGTTCTCTAATGGTTCGAGAACATTTACAATTCCTCGTTATTTTATTCAAATTACTATTAATTACATGAGAATTTAGAAACATAAGACCCTCCTATGTCTTATAAAGATTCAAAGTATTTCTTGAGCCTAATGCCCCTGCATCAGACTCCCAAGGTTAAAACTGATCATGATCTCCTGATCATGTGCCTTCGATATCTGCCTCCTGGATCCCATACTTTGCTTTGCTGCTGTCCAACAGCTACATTATTCTCCAACTGCACTTCTCCAAGTTTCCATATCTTGTTCTGCAATTTACCACTAGCTATACTTTCACAATCTCCTTTTGTATTTCCTTTTCTAAAATTCCTTTGCTTCCTTGCTTCTTTCTGCTGCTTCTGAGACACCTTCATCTTCAGTTCTCTAATGTTTTCAATTTCTATGTCAAGCCTTTCCTTTGACTGGAATTTACTTTGCCCACTGCTACTGCCTCCAATTTCTATTGTTGTAACTGCCTTTGATGTAGTTGTTGTTACTGCCTTTCTTGCTACCAACATTGATGTTGTTGCTGTCAATGTTGCCTCAGTTGTTACCTTCTCGATTGTTGTTGTCTCCCAAACTTCTTGAATATCTCTTAAGATATCTCCCTCTGCAACATTTTCCTTTTGTTCCTCACCTGCAAATTTACCTTTTGAAAATAAATTATCATTCAATTTTCTTCCTGCAGTAACATACTCATTTATATTTTTTTGTATACTAGTAAGCAAAATTAAATTTTGCAAACTAATATCTGCTCCTATTCTTTCACGGATTCAAGCATTTTCACTCTAGTGTCTGCAATTTCGTTCTCCTGTTTAAATGTTTCCAGCAAACAATTCAGCCATCTATTCTTAAGCATTTCATCAATATGCTACAAACTGGTTTCAACATATTCTTCTTCTTCTTCCTTGACAATATTCAGTAATTGTCTTTCATCTCCTTGTTTGATTCTGGCAATCAAATCAAGTTCTTCAAACTCTGCATTTTCATCTTCTATCATAATAGAATTCTGATTTTCCATCAATGTAGTAGTTCCACAAGTTTGTCCTCCAATTTTCTCTTGGCTATTCAAACAAGCCAACTCCTCCTTGTCACCAATGGTAACAAGTTTCTGCATGACTGTTTCACCTTCCTTCAAGACAATCCCAAGAGATGGACTATCTCCTGCAATACCTGTAAGCACAATCAATTTGTCAGTTTCAAAATCACAAGACCCAATGGTCTTACTTGCTGATCCAGCCACCAAATTTTCTTTCTGTAGTTCTAAGTCTCTTTCAAGACTCAGAAATATTCACTGTCTTTCTTCTCAGCTTTCATTGTGCCAATCACCATGTTAGAATGATGATCCTATACTATGTTCTCAGCTAACATAGTTTCCTTCTTATTAACTTTCCTGACAATTTCCATTTGTAGTTCTTCTTTGCCTGCATAATTAACACATGAACTTTCAGCACTAAAATTACAAGGCCTCAATACCTCTTCCTCCTCTAACAACACATCAGTATGTTGTTCTGAGTTTCCTTCCAATTCCTCTGTTAGCACATCAGTATGCTGATTTGCATCCCCCATGACATTGTCAACTAGTCTCTCCTTCTTTCCATCATCTGCTTCATGAACACTATTCATGAAGACCTTCCTGCCCTGATTCCTTAGCAAATTATCATGTGCATAGGTCCTCTGTTTCTCCAATTCTCTTCTTTGAAAATCCAACCTTCTATACAATTCAACAACTTCAATTGGAGTAGATTTTGGGAACCTCATACAACCTTTTATACCTTCACTTGTTCTTGATCGATCATCAGATGGTCCTTCATCTCTTGCCTCAATATTCTCATTAGACTCCTTTGTCTTAAATTCCTCCTTAGATCTTGCTATCTTAGCATTGATCTGAACAGATTTCAGATTCAATTTCTCCTCCTCAACAAACTTTAAAGTTTGTTCATCTCCTTGTGATGTACCTGCAAACATACACAACTCTTTAGATTTTTAAAACCACAAGACTTTTCAGTCTCGGTTGCTTCATTTATCAGTGCCTCAGAATGATGCTCTTCTTCTGCAAAACCTGTAATCACCTCCCAATTGTTAGATTCAAAAATATAAGGCTTCACATCATCCAGTTGATCTGGACTTGTCCAATAACTCAGGAAATCATCAATGATTTTCTCTTCAGCAAGACAAGCTTCTCGCTGCCTTAAGTCTTCACCATGATTCACAAGACCTTTTACAGATCTCCATTCTTCATCTGTACTCTGTTCTGCTTCACAAACATAAACTTCTCTCCTCAACTCAGCTGCTTTGAGTTCTGCACATTCCAACTATACGTTACTCCTCTCTTCAAGCTTTCTCATCTTTTCTGCTAACTGCATGTTCTCTTGTTTTTCTCTTCTCTGTTGTAGCCTTGGCCACTTTAATCTCTTCTTCATGAGCCAACCAACTCTCTGGCTTTCCTCTATCATCATCTTCAGTTTGTTAAACTGTTCTATGACCTCAGCTACCTCCTTCTCATATTCTGCATCAATCAATTTCTTCCTCATGCCATTTGTCCTGGCATATTCTTTCTCTTTTCTGTTGTGGTCTCTCTCAGAACCTCTGCTATCTCTTCTATGACTATCAGTAGTCATCCTTTTCTCCATGAGTTCATCACTCATAGCTGCACTAAGCCTCTGCAACAGCAAGCTCTCCTGCTGCCACTTACCTCACTGATTCTTTCCTCTGGATCTGGTCTTTTGGCAAGTACTGGTCCCCTATCTGCTTGAACCTTTTGAGCACTCTCTTCTTCTCTCTCTAGGCTTCACTCTGCAACTTTTAGAACTCACTCAACCTCTTTTGAATCTCTTCAGGTTCCACCACACTCTCCTTCCACTCAGAATCCCTTTCTGGACTCCTTCATCAACATTGAGGAGGTAAATCCCCTCTGCGGACAGAGACGATCCCTACTAGCCCAGCAGGGGTCTAGCAACAAACAAACAATGCTATGACGCAAGCTCCTAGTTACGAAATGAAAGACTTGGGATAAGAGCCTACCTGGATTCCAACGCTAGATCTGAAGAAGAAGATGCCCCCGTCCTTCGGCCCTGGCAGATCACAATTCTTCCACGATCTCCGTGGACGAACACCTGCACACAGAAGAGACGAACAGATACATGCATAGGAACCAGCATACGTAACTAAATATCGGTCAGAAAAGATATTACTCGCCTTAACATGATTGCAAAAGGAGTGGAACCATAATCATAGTCATCTATTAAAGTGATAAACGAATAGAAGTTACAACCGAGTTCTGACGTCGCAGCCTCCTTCGTGCGGGTCTCCGGTTGTCCACGTCTCGCAAAGCTCGCCAAGGAAAGGGAAACCTATCCAGAGTCTCGTAACAATGATCTCCTTGCTTAATGGGCCTTAAGGGAAAGAAGGGATTCTTTACAGCACAAAGGCACTTGGGAAATAGGGAGATGCAAAGCTTCAACACTTCAAGACTAGCTTGCCATGGATCTGAGCAAGCTTTTATAGATGGGGAAGGAGGGAGTTGGGATCCCTATTATTATGGGATTGGCCCTATCAACAAGGAAGGTTCCATAGAAGGTGGCAAAACTACTTCCCTTCCATGGAACTCCCGTAGCCAAACCTCCCAACTCCAGATAGGCAGTGGTTGTGAGTTTGTTTGAACTCAACCTCCGCCATCCATATATAAAAAACAGTCCCTAAAATGGGTGGCGCGATTGCTGCTCTATGACAGAGCGCCAAGTGGCGCGACCTCTTTACAGGATTTCCCTGAGTGGCGCGAGTACTGAGCTGTCTACCCGCGCCAATGCAAAAAGAGCTGTTTTTCATGGATTTTGCAAGGAGATGTCTCAAGGGGAAATGAAGCTCATACTCAGAGGGATGCAATGATGATGTTTCCAGTGCATGACAGTGTTCACAGGTCACATTATGGGTCCTCCATTGTGCGGGACGGGGAATGGTAGGGACGGTGACAAATTACTGTGTAACAGATGCCCCCTAAAGCATGAGGCCCGAGAGAGAGAGAGGGGTGAAATGCTTTACGAGAACATGTTCAACTGAAGGCCCGCCGTCGGAAAACCTGCGCAGAAAGATACAACTGAAATCTCAAGTACATGATGTATATATATGGTATGGACGCAGCCATCCGAACAGAGTATGCTATAATCCGGATCTAGGGTATGGACGCAGCCATCCAGCTAAGATCAAACAAATAGACTCAGGTATGGTCGCAGCCATCCAATCAGTGAGTCATGTATATAATGATAATAATCCACAATCGCAGCCTGGATTACAACAGACACAATCCAGGGTCTTGCGCTCCATCTCGACCCAACAGAGTACAAGTTCAATCAATCCCTACTAGCCCCGACGGGGTCTAGCAACAAACAAACAATGCTATGACGCAAGCTCCTAGTTACGAAATGAAAGACTTGGGATAAGAGCCTGCACCGGATTCCAACGCTAGATCTGAAGAAGAAGATGCCCCCGTCCTTCAGCCCTGGCAGATCACAATTCTTCCACGATCTCCGTGGACAAACACCTGCACACAGAAGAGACGAACAGATACATGCATAGGAACCAGCATACGTAACTAAATATCGGTCAGAAAAGACATTACTCACATTAACATGATTGCAAAAGGAGTGGAACCATAATCATAGTCATCTATTAAAGTGATAAACGAATAGAAGTTACAACCGAGTTCTGACGTCGCAGCCTCCTTCGTACGGGTCTCCGGTTGTCCACGTCTCGCAAAGCTCGCCAAGGAAAGGGAAACCTCTCCAGAGTCTCTTAACAATGATCTCCTTGCTTAATGGGCCTTAAGGGAAAGAAGGGATTCTTTACAGCACAAAGGCACTTGGGAAATAGGGAGATGCAAAGCTTCAGCACTTCAAGACTAGCTTGCCATGGATCTGAGCAAGCTTATATAGATGGGGAAGGAGGGAGGTGGGATCCCTATTATTATGGGATTGGCCCTATCAACAAGGAAGGTTCCATAGAAGGTGGCAAAACTACTTCCCTTCCATAGAACTCCCGTAGCCAAACCTCCCAGCTCAAGATAGGCAGTGGTTGTGAGTTTGTTTGAACTCAACTTCCGCCATCCATATATAAAAAACAGTCCCTAAAATGGGTGGCGCGATTGCTGCTCTATGACAGAGCGCCAAGTGGCGCGACCTCTTTACAGGATTTCCCTGAGTGGCACGAGTACTGAACTGTCTACCCGCGCCAATGCAAAAAGAGCTGTTTTTCATGGATTTTGCAAGGAGATGTCTCAGGGAAATATGAAGCTCATACTCGAGGGATGCAATGATGATGTTTTTGGTGCATGACGGTGTTCTGAGGTCACAAAATGGGTCCTCATTGTGCGGGACGGGGAATGGTAGGGACGGTGACAAATTCTTGTGTAACAATCACTACTCTCAAAGCTGTGATCTACTTTTGCTAAGATTTCTTCAATTGCCTGCAACCTAAATTTTGCAAACAATTGTTCAAACCAGAGTTAAACACTGCTCATCAACTCACCTCTTGAGAACACTGCAATTGTTCTCCCTATCCAACCTTTAGCTGAATATCAAGTTCACTACCATCATCCTCAAAACCTTGTCTTCATCATATCTGCAACCATAATTCTGCAATTATAATTTCAAAATCAAATTTAAAATTATTTTACCTGCAAGATCCCTGCATGATCTTGTTCTTCATTCATTTAGTTCTGCAAAGCTTTGTTAACTGCAATCCTGTGTACCTTTGCATATCAGATTTCAAAGTCTGATCTTCTTCCTTCTCTTATCACAAATTCAGATTTAATTACAAAAGTCCTTTACCTCAAACAAAGCCTTTCTTGCTCTGATACCACTTGATGGCGGGCAACCCCGCCAAGCCACAATCTTCACTCTCTATTGTGCTTATAAAACTGCATTCAAGTTTTCTTTTTCCAAATAATTTTAAATCTGGAAATTTCACATCACTGATGCAGAAGCACTCCTCTTCTATTACTGGTCATAAGCCAAATAACCCAGAAATTTAATTCTACAAGCGGAAAATCATATATTTCGAATCTGAGATAATAAAATATAACTCATATGGTTATAAAACCATACATCTCAATCCACACACCCTTTTCGCAAGTTTTTCTTCTCTACTTTTCATTAGACCCAAACTTTGAATTAAAACTCAACTTAATAAAGACCCACGGCCTTTATAGTTCACATTTAACAATGCTCACTCTCATCAAAGGTATGTATCCACGACTTTATCATCTCACTTCAACCACAACATATAATACGCCCTCCATTCAATTATAATAAAGTCTTTCACTTTGGATTGAAGACCCAGCAAATAATTGTTGGGAAAAATACTGAGAGGGGGGGGTGAATCAGTATTTAGATCTGACTAAAAACTTTTTACTTTTTCTTTCTCTAAAACCCATACGCTACTTTACTGAACCCAACTCGCGTATAAACGCGGATATCCTTCATAGAACTTGCGTATTACTAGATATCTCATTATGTAGATAATTATTTTACTTAGATCATTGCATCATTCATTCATTAGGTGTTTAGTAAGCAGTAAACATGTGCAGTAAGGATGGAATAAATCATCACACATAAGAAACACACATGAACACCAAGATTTAAGGTGGAAACCCAATTTTGGAGAAAACCACCGCTGCCGTCGTCTCAGTCTTCAATATTTATTATAAAGAAAACTTCGTACAACCATGTACTGGCGCAGACTCATACCAGCACGTAGGCACCCACCTGCAGAAGGATACAACCTTCTCTCGTTTACCAGCCTCTCCTGGAAGGGAGCTACAACCCCCTGCTCTCGTTTACCAGCCTCTCCTGGAAGGGAGCTACTACCCCTGCTCTCGTTTACCAGCCTCTCCTGGAAGGGAGCTACTACCCCCTACTCTTGTTTACCAGCCACCACTAGAAGGGAGCTACTACCCCCTCACTGAAGGCTTCGACCCTCAGCACCATTGCAGACCACGTTTCATCAATTTTCATACTAGATCCAACAGCTTCCACACAACATTCCTTGTAGGCCACTTTTCATTAGATTTTCAGACTGGAACCACTCCACACATTTAAGCTCAACATACATCAAACTAAAACTTATAACCCCATCAATTCATTCATTGAATCATCAACCAATCAACCAACAACTTGATCTTTAATCAACATAATCAGCAGCATAATCAACATTCAAACAACCCAGATCTGTGTGAATACATCATTGACAGATAGCAGTAAAACAACAAAACAGATCAGACATTTCATTCCACTTACTTCAGCAAAACCCTGGATTCCATACGCACTTTTACTTCACTGAACCTGCGTATATACGCGCTTTCATAGAAAAAAACCTGTGTATACTTTTGCACATATTTCAGAACTGATCTCACATTCCATACGCGCTTTTGCTGAAGCCAACCTGCGTATGCACGCGCTTTTTATGAAGCGAACCTGCGTGTAGATCTTCAAACTTTGTAGGGCTGCGCAACTCTTCAGAACAGATAAATAGCTCAGATCTTATTCTTCACTTCAGAAATTATTTGCCTCATCTTAGATCTAAACATTCCATAAACAGATCTTGAAAATACATAGTCATTTTAGATCTAGAGATTCTTCATCATTTTCTTCAGAGGTGCATTATTAATTCAAATAAATCAATAAACAGTTACCCTTCCATGCAGATATACTTCAAAGTGAAGTATTCATTAAAACCTAGACTTATGCACACCTTTTCACTTATGAACTTCTTCTCCTTATATAGACTTAGCCTTTGTCAATACCATGAGCCAAAACCACACAACTTCCGATGGTATTCCTGGACGGGATCAAGTAGATAATCTAGTGCTTAATACTGTGGGCCAATACCATGGTAATTTCCCCTGGTTTTATAAATTTAGAGTGCAAATAGGCATACGCTACTTGGCACGTACTTTTCCGCGTACATACGCTACTTCACCTTTACAAACCCGTGTATGCTTTGTGACATACCATTTTAATCATTGCTCTGGCCCTTACAGGAATTCCTTTCTCCATTACATCTACACTGCTCTGTAGATACATCAGATTTACATCATTAACAAATAGGACAAGTCAGTTTCCATCAAGGAAAACTTCATCAAGTAGGTTGCCATCAACTTTATCAAGTAGGTTGCCATCAAGGACAACACATTGCATCATATTGCCAACAATCTCCCCCTTTGGACTTGATGGCAACCATGATGGTGTTTGATCACAACAACAGATAGATACATTTATTATAACCATTATTCAAACACCATGATACTCTCCTCCTATTCAAACACCATGATACTCTCCCCCTTTGATACCAAGGGCAAAGGGCGGATCAAAACCAAAATAAGGTTTTTCTTCTCTTGTAGAAAGAAGAGCTCTGTAGATCTGATGTGCACTGAAGTTACCATGCTCCCCCTGAGTTCATGCTGAATCTTCAAACATATTTTTCAATGAAGTACATGACTCTATGACCTTTCCTATCACCAAGGACTCATACTTACAACAATGATCCAACCAAGTGGATTTACATATGCGACTCAAGTACCCAACCAAGTGGGTTTACACATTTTGACTCAACTACCCAACCAAGTGGGTTTACAAAATTGAATAAGTCCTTACATGACTGAATATAACAATTTTACATCATAGGTCTCAACATGACCTTTTCATCAAATTACAAATGTGACTTTTTATGACCATCATCAAAAAGACCTCAAGAGAGAGATCATATTTCAGAACCATCATAATGCCAACAATGCATCCTTTCCACATGACCAATGCTCCCCCTTAGCCTGTGCAACCAGAACACTTTCAACAGCAAATCATCAAGGCATATTCATCAAATATCTAAATATGAGAGTTGAAACATCACCAAAGATACCAAACAGCACTGCAGCTGTGCTGAAAAATGCTGACCCAGAAAAATTTTGTCAGCAAACACCCATACACGGTTTTATGTGTATAAACTCGCGTATATACGCAACTGTCCTTCAGGAAATCTGCGTATCCAACTTAATATTCTGATTTTAAGTAGATCTTATCTTTTGAAAGGTAGAGACAACTCCCAGCTTATGTCTGAGATATTCGAATGCTTCCCAGAACAACTTCAAGCAATCATCAATGTGATCTGATATCACCAAGATCTTCATGATTCATAATCATGATGTAACATGTGTAGGAATTATGTATAAAAGGTCTCAATCATGATAAAATTCATCAACAACAACCTCTGCATGATCTAAACTTATCTCTGAATCATAAGACTTCCATATCATCCAGGTCTGAAAACAAAAGATACTCTTCAGCAAAAAGAAATCAGGGCTCATTCATAATCTCATCATAAGAAACCATGTATCATGTCACCATCATTTGAGCATGAGTATTACGAGAACTAAGGAATAAGCAGATACAATGCCAACAATACAATACTCTCAGCCAGGCTAATGCTTCCCCTGAAACTGTGCTCTTGTTCTTGAGCTAACTCACTATTTTCTTATCAGAAAAGAATGTGCTTTTGTCTCAAGTGGAACTCGCGTGTATACGCGGCTTTAGTTCACGAAACCCGTGTATAGAAATTGAAATACATAAAAATTTCACAGCTCCATCTCCCCCTGAACTTATGCCACCTGTACCTGTCTTCTTCACATCAGATGCACTGTCAGAAATAAACATAACCAAAATTACCAAACCAACCATGAGAATCACCATATATTGCTCCCCCTGTGATGATACATTACTGATTCCTATAATGTATCTCACATCATTCCTGCAGTAATTATGAGAAGTAAGCTTTAGAAGCGTAAAACTGCAGCAATATTATTATCCCCTACGTTTATGACCGGTCCTCCTTTTTCTAGCTTTGCTTGAAATTTCTTATTGTGTGCTGAAAATTATCCAATTTCTTAGATCTATTCATACTGCATTATTTTTCTACATGTCCATACTTGTTACAAGCATAACATCTTGTGTGACCAGAAAAGTAAGCATAGGGATCATAATGTGTTTTTCTATTCTTTCTTCTATTGTAATCAGCTGCTTTATTACCATACTTGCTGCATGAAAAACAATATCCCTTAAAGAAACCTGAGTACCTTTCTGTGTAGAATCTGTTTGTTTGTGACTGAAACAATCTGCTTCTGCAATTGGCTGCAACATGCCCATAATTATGACATTTAAAGCATTCAACATTATTGATCAAAGGAGGGAATGATTTCTTTTGAGAGCTCATGATTGTCGGTTGACCTTCTGTTTCTTTCAACACTTCAGGTTTTTCATTGATATCCTTTGAATCTTTAGTACTTCCTTGTGAACTAGATTCTCCTTTAACAATTTCATGAAAACCAAGACCAAATTTAACAGAACAAGACCTTTGACTACTAAGAATATTGTCCAGAATCTTAGTACTATCTTGAAACCTCAAGAGTTTATCTTTTTCTTCTAATTTACCTTTCAAAATATTTACCTCAACCTCGAATCTTTGGCATTGCTTCTTCATACTATCTTCAACCCTTCTTCCTTCTTCTACTTGATCATTGAATTTTAGAATCTCTTCTTTCAACCCATTTTCTTGTTCTTCAAATGTTTGTAGAAGTTCTTCATTCTTCTTATTTGATTTTTCCAGATCTTCATTGAGAGAGATGATTTCTGCTTCAAGTCTTTCACTTCGATTGGTTACTTCATCCCGCAGTCTTTGATATATTTCTATCTGTCCCTTCATTGATTTTATCTGTCCATTCATTCTAGAGATCATATCTTGGTAGATAGATTCCTTCCTTTTAAATGGATCTTCATCATTGATTTTGAGATTTGCTTCTAGACTTATACTGTTACTTTCACTATCTTCACCATTGCATGCACAAGAAAGTGAATCACAAGAAAAACAATCAATACCTGTTTCATCTTCTTCATTTTCTGCTGCACATGTTTTCTGAGGTATCTCCTTTCTTTGAGTAGCCTTCTTCTTTTGCTTCCTTGCCATGAGCACTTGTAGATCTTGGTCAGAATCTTCTTCATCCTCATTTGACATTTCATCATTATCTTCATTTGTATAATAACTCTTTCCCTTTTCAAATTGTTTCCCTTTATCATGATTTTCTTCATAAGGACATTTAGCAGCATAATGACCAACTCTTCCACAAGTAAAACACTTGAAGGGAAGCTTACCTCTGAATCTTCTAGTACCTGGTTGGAGTCTTCTCACAAAATTTGCTTCTTCTTCTTCTGATATATAACTTGATTCCTTGACAGCTTCCTTTTCTTTTCCTTTTGCACATGCCTTAAAGGCAACTTCTCTTATTTGAGAGGGACCTTCTTTTCTCATTTCAAAAGCAGTTAGAATACCATGTAGTTGAACAATAGTAAGAGTTTGCAGATCTTGCCTTTCTTCAATCGCTGATACTTTTGACTCAAATTTTGAATTCAAAGATCTTAAGACTTTTTCCACCAGAGTAGTATAGGTTATGATTTCACCCAAGTTTCTCATACGATTTACAATATCATCTAGACGTAAAAAGAAACTAGCAATACTCTCATCACTATGCATTCTTAAATTTTCATATTCAATTCTGAGAGTTTTAAGTTTTGCACTTTTTACCTTTGTATCTCCTTCATAGCTTAGAATGATTTTGTCCCATATTTATTTTGCTGAATTTAGCTGCATCACTTTAACAAATTCTGATTCAGACATGCTTCCTAATAAAACATTGACTGCTTTGGCATTGATTTCATATTTCTTCTTTTTTGTCGGATCTGTTGGTACTGTGACTGGATATTGATATCCTCCTTCAACAATGGCCCATACATCTGCTCCCAGAGACTGAAGACAGGACCTCATCCTTGTTTTCCAGAAGATTAAATTGTTTCTGTTAAAGAGCGGAGGCCTGATAGATGCTATTCCTTCTTGATTGCTCATCTTGCTTGATCTTCCTTCTAGCGGCTAAGGTTTTTCAGAAGGACCTGCTCTGATACCAATTGTTGGGAAAAATACTGAGAGGGGGGGGCTGAATCAGTATTTAGATCTGATTGAAAACTTTTTACTTTTTCTTTCTCTAAAACCCATACGCTACTTTACTGAACCCAACTCGCGTATACACGCGGATATCCTTCATAGAACTTGCGTATTACCAGAGATCTCATTATGCGGATAATTATTTTACTTAGATCATTGCATCATTCATTCATTAGATGTTTAGTAAGCAGTAAACATGTGCAGTAAGGACAGAATAAATCCTCACACATAAGCAACACACATGAACACCAGGATTTAAGGTGGAAACCCAATTTGGGAGAAAACCGTCATTGCCGTCGTCTCAGTCTTCAATATTTATTATAAAGAAAACTTCGTACAACCATGTACTGGCGCAGACTCATACCAGCACGCAGGCACCCACCTGCAGAAGGCTACAACCTTCTCTCATTTACCAGCCTCTCCTGGAAGGGAGCTACAACCCCCTGCTCTCATTTACCAGCCTCTCCTGGAAGAGAGCTACTACCCCCTGCTCTCGTTTACCAGCCTCTCCTGGAAGGGAGCTACTACCCCCTGCTCTCATTTACCAGCCACCACTGGAAGGGAGCTACTACCCCCTCACTGAAGGCTTCGACCCTCAGCACCATTGCGGACCACGTTTCATCAATTTTCATACTGGATCCAACAGCTTCCACACAACATTCCTTGTAGGCCACTTTTCATGAAATTTTTAGACTGGACCCACTCCACACATTTAAGCTCAACATACATCAAACTGAAACTTATAACCCCATCAATTCATTCATTGAATCATCAACCAATCAACCAAAAACTTGATCTTTACTCAACATAATCAGCAGCATAATCAACATTCAAACAACCCATATCTGTGTGAATACATCATTGAAAAATAGCAGTAAAACAACAAAACAGATCAGACATTTCATTCCACTTACTTCAGCAAAACTCTGGATTCCATACGCGCTTTCATAGAAACAAACCTGTGTATACTTCTGCACATATTTCAGAACTGATCTCACATTCCATATGTGATTTTGCTGAAGCCAACCTGCGTATGCACGCGCTTTTTATGAAGCGAACCTGCGTATAGATTGTTGACACCTAATCCTATGGATGGGTGTGCATATGTATTTTTGTATATTATTTAATATTAGGAAATAAGGAAGGCCAAGATTCATTGGGAGATGATTCCCAATAGCCTCACCTCCCATCTATAAAAGCATGTACATTCTTCAGCTAATACACATTCTGATTTTGAGGAGTTACCTCCTGGTTTGACATGGTATCAGAGCCAGCTCCACTATTGGCATTTCTGCCCTGTGGTGTAACTCCCTCTCCTTTGCTCAGTCAATTTTATTAATAGTTTTCTGCTGCTCTTAATTGCTAGACTGTTATTCTGCATTTTTTTTCCCTATATAGTCTTGACATTTGCAGCTCCAGCTCCTGCAGCTCCTGAAGACTGCAGGCTCCTCTGTCATTCTGCAAATTGCAGGCTCTGTCATTCTGCAAGATTCCATTTCAAAAAAAATTCTGTAACGGCCTTTTGGGCCTCCTCCATTCTCCATTCTCCATCATCCTCCATTCTCCCTCGACTCCTACAGTCCACTGCATTCCCCTACTCTCCATACACCAGCGCCCAACTTTTAATACGCTCCCACAAATCGATACCCACCTGTCGCTCCTACCACGAACCAGACCCCTCACCCTCGACTCCCTATTCACCCCTCCCTGCGTACATACAACACTGCACAGCCATTTAATACAGCGCTCATATAATACTCATGGTATATATTTGTTTTTAATAGTTTATACAGCACTTATACCTCCACAGGCGCCTCTCCACACAATACAACCCTTCTCATTCCAGCGCTGTCACTACACAACACTTCCCATTCCACGCACAGTCAATCCAGCGCTGTCACTACCTCTGCTCCAGCGTTTTATCTGCAGTTGTATATCGACTCCATTTTATATTCAGTGCTGTCTGTCCACGCTATTTACAAAGCTACCACCATTTAATACAGCGTTCCATATTATATATAACGATGTCTGCACGTTTATATACAACGCTGTGTAACGCTGTCTGCATAGTTTAATATATCACGCCCATGGTTTAATACATCGTGTTGATTGCATTCCCTTCTGTGTTTAAACGCTGTCTATTTCCTAACACCGCCCTTTCAAATTTGTAATACTGCCTTTCTCGTTTACATATAACGTTGTCACTTATATAATAACGCCCTCCAGCGCTGGCTATAACTCCGCCCTCCCATATTTTAATACCACGCCCCTTCTATATTCATTATACCATCCCACAATACATTCATAACACCGCCCCATTCATATTCACAATACCATCCTCCCATTTCATAAAACTGCAACTCATATAATTTTTTTCTCCAAACAAAACAAAAAAAATACACATATATTTTTTTTGTGCAGAATTCAGTTTATAGCAAAGAGTATTTTTTGTCCATTTAAATTCAGTCTTCAGCAAGAGTTTTTGAGCAGAATTAGTTTCCAGCAAAGAGTTTGTTAAACTCAGAGTATTTTTCCAGCAAGAGTTTTTGCCCCTTTATTTGAAAGATTTCAAGAGTTGAAAGTTTTTATAGCAGAAATTTTTTCCTCTTCAGAAGATTTTTTCCAGCAATCTAATGCATTCTCTCATCTCAATTGTTGGGGTGGTTCTCTCCGGCAAAGAGAACTATCTTGAATGGTCTCGGAAGATTAAACACACACTCATTTTTAATGAGCTATGGAAAGGAATCTGTGAAGGATAAGAAGAAAACCCACCAGCAAAGCCCACTTCAGACAAAGAGCTTGCCATTTGGGAAAATAAGAACTGCAAGGCCTATGCCTTGATTGCAGCCTCCGTAAGTGAAGAGGTGAGTCGCCATATTTCATCATTCTCAAATGCCTATGAAGCCTTGAAGAAGCTAAAAGAACTCTATGACTCACATTCAGAATTAGAAAATGTTCAATTGATGATTAAGCTGTTCAGTCTTGAAATGAAGAATGATGATCCCCTTGCTTTAGCTTCATAAGTAAGATCTATAATGCATGACATTGAAAACACTGGTGTAAAAATGGACATATCTCTCATAGCATATGTTAAGGCATTATATCTGACTTACTCACATTATCTTGAGTCTTTGCAAGCAAGTGGAAACTTTGAGCATATCACCTTTGATACACTTGAGAAAAAGTTTGCAGAAAGAGAGAAAGCTTTTGGGAAGATGATAGTCCCTTCATCTTCCGAAGAGGCTGCATACTTGGCACATAGAGAAAAGATTCATGCTCCAGATTCATCCAGAGGAAGAGGTGGCAGAAGAGGAAGAGGAAGAAGAAACTTCACAGAAAGGGGGGGCAGACAAGCTGACAAATTCAATCTTCATTGCACACGTTGCAATAGAGATGGACATGATGCATCCAAATGCAGAACACCATGGGACAAAATTGAGCAGCAAAGAAATCAAGACAAAGGTAAAACTAATGACAAAGACAAAGGTAAAGCACTTGAATCCGCTCACTATGTTCTAGCACATTGTAACAATGGAGTAACTGAAAACCTATTTGATGTTTCATTTACTTCATGGAGAGATGATTGGTTGCTAGATTAAGGAGCAACATGTCACATGACATTTAGAAAAGATTTTTTTGAAGAATTCACTGACAAGGTTGATGGAGCAGTATATTTCGCAGATAAATCCAAACTCAAGCCATCAGGGCTTGGCACAGTCAGGCTTAAACTGCCTGGTCTTCCTGATCATATCCTACATGAGGTTCTATACCTCCCGGAGTTGAAGAGAAACTTGTTGTCCCTGATCGAAATCCGGCAGCAAGGACACTCAGTTCACTTGTTTGATGGCAAGGCAGAGGTCAGATCAGCATCAGATCACTCACTTGTCATGGAGGGAATAGAAGAAGGGAGACTTTTGAAGCTGAAAGGTTCATCTACTCATGCTCAAAACTTTGCATTCAGTTCATATCATGATGAAGGTACATTTCCATCAAGTCTTTTATGGCATGCTAGATTTGGACACTTAAATTATGACAGCCTTCGTTTGTTGAAGAAAATGGTGTTGATGGACTGCCTACAATTCCTAGAAAACCTAAGGAATGTGATGCATGTATTCTAGGAAAGCATAGCAAACAGCCATTTCATGATTCACACTCAAGAGCACATAGGAAACTTGAACTTGTTCATTCAGATTTATGTGGCCCTATGCCTATTGCTTCTGCAAATGGAAAAAAATACATGATGACATTTATAGATGACTACACCAGAATGTGTTGGATTTACTTACTGAAGAATAAGTCTGATGCTTTTCAAACTTTCAAGAATTTTCATGCATGGATTGAAAATGATGCACAAACACATATTGGCTCTCTACGTACCGATAATGGAAAAGAATACACTTCAAACGAATTTGAAAATTATCTTCGTCAACATGGAATCAAACATCAAACAACTGTGCCATATAATCCACAACAGAACGGTGTAGCTGAAAGAATGAACAGAACTATTTTAAATATGGTCCGCTCCATGTTATTTTTCAAGAATGTAAAATTGATTTTTTGGGCTGATGCAGTTCTATGTGTTGTTTACATAAAGAATAGGTGTCCTTCAAGTTCAATTAGAAACAAAACTCCTTTTGAAATGTGGCATGGCCACATGCCTTCGGTAAAGCATTTCAGGGTCTTTGGGTCCACCTGTTATGCCTTGATACCCAAGGGTCAAAGGAACAAACTTGGTGCTAGAAGCAGAAAATGTATCTTCTTGGGGTACTCCAATACCTCCAAAGGATATCGTCTCTATGATGAAGCAAACAAGAAGTTTGTGATAGCAAGAGATGTCATATTTCTTGAATCATCCAAGAGTGACAAGGTTGTTGAGCGGCAACTTGATCGCCTGGATAGATTCACACATGCAAAGTCTTTCAAAGAATTTGATAATTTGATTCCACACCTTGAAGGGGGGATTCCGATATTGAATCAAACTGTGGAATCATTTCCTGAACCACACTCTCCCCCACATGAAGAAACAACCACAGATGACACATTGGATGATGTGATTGACAGAATTTGGAGATTGAATCTTGAATCAATCCCAACTCAGTCAAGTGACCAGCCTAGGCCATCTCAGAAAGGTCCCCCCAAATGGCTGACAAAGACACTGGAGGATGTTCATCCCAATGAGGCTGGAAAAACAGGAACAAGAAGTTCCACTCAAGAAATCGAAGGTGATGTAGATAATTATGATTCCCCTGTTGATATGGATATTGCTTATAACTGTGAATTGAGTTTGTCTACAGATCATGAACCAACTTCCTTCAAAGAATCCGCTTCTCATGATGAATGGAAAGAAGCGATGCAGAAGGAGTATGATGCCTTGATAAAGAATGGCACTTGGAAGCTGGTTGATCCGCCTTTGGGAACGAAACCAATTGGTTGTAAGTGGGTCTACAAGAACAAGTACAAAGAAGACGGCTCACTTGACAAGCACAAGGCCGGGCTTGTGGCAAAAGGATTCGCACAAAAAGAAGGAGTCGATTATGAAGAAACTTTTGCTCCCACAGCAAAATGGACCACCATCCGGACTCTCTTTGCCTTAGCAGCTCAGAGTGGATGGAAAGTCCATCAGATGGATGTAAAAACAGCCTTCTTGAATGGAGATCTAAAGGAGAAAGTTTACATGTCCCAGCCAGAAGGATTTGTGATAAAGGGTCAAGAACACAAAGTTTGCAAACTTGTGAAATCCTTGTATGGCCTCAAGCAAGCACCACGAGCCTGGTATGAGAAGTTGACCGAGCATCTTCTAAAACTTGATTTCAAACACTTTGATCTTGATGATGCAACTTTGTTTGTTAAGAAAGTTGGAAAAACAGTTGTATATCTTGTGGTATATGTAGATGATCTTTTGATACCAGGAAACAATGAGAGCTATATTGCATCCATGAAGAAAGAGTTGAAGAAAGGTTTTGAAATGACTGATTTGGGTCATGTTCATTACTATTTGGGTATTGAAGTAATTCAACATCCTAAATTCATATTTCTTTCTCAAAAGAAGTACATTTGAGATCTCTTGAACAAATTTGGCATGGATGACTGTAATCCCTTAACCACTCCAATGGAACAAAACTTGAAGCTCACATCTATTGAAGGGAAGGAATTTGAGGATGCAACTAAGTATAGACAACTTGTAAGAAGTCTTATCTACCTGACCACCACCAGACCTGACATTTAATTTGCTGTTGGAATCCTCTCAAGGTTCATGCAAAAACCTTGTGAAGGACATTGTTCTGCTGCAAAAAGAGTGCTAAGGTACTTGAAGGGGACTCAAGACTTTGGACTCAAATATACACAGGTAGGCGACTTCAACTTGATCGGATACTCTGATTCAGACTTTGATGGCGACAAAGAAACATGGGTGTCTACTACAGGTTACACCATGAGTCTTGGATCAGGAGCTGTCTCATGGAGATCACGCAAACAGTCAGTTCCAGCAGATTCCACGACCGAGGCAGAATATGTGGCAGCAGCTCAAGCAACAAAGGAAATTGTGTGGCTCCGGAAAATCCTGGAAGATTTGCAGATGAAACAAATGTATTCCACTCCACTCATGATCGACAACACTTCTGCAATAAAGTTGGCCAAGAACCCAAAGTTCCATGATCGAACAAAGAACATCAATACAAAGTACCATCTCATTCGACATCATGTTCAGGCCAAAACCATCCATCTACATCATTGTTCCACAAATGAGCAAACTGCTGACATCTTCACCAAAGCACTTGGAAGAGAAAAGTTTGAAAAGTTCAGATCGATGCTTGGACTCACCAACATCCTTTCGGATTAAAGAGGGGAATGTTGACACCTAATCCTATGGATGGGTGTGCATTTGTATTTTTGTATATTATTTAATATTAGGAAATAAGGAAGGCCAAGAATCATTGGGAGATGAATCCCAATAGCCTCACCTCCCATCTATAAAAGCATGTACATTCTTCAGCTAATACACATTCTGATTTTGAGGAGTTACCTCCTGGTTTGACATAGATCTTCAAACTTTGTAGGGTTGCGCAACTCTTCAGAACAGATAAATAGCTCAGATCTTATTCTTCACTTCAGAAATTATTCGCCTCATCTCAGATCTAAACATTCCATAAACAGATCTTGAAAATACATAGTCATTTTAGATCTAGAGATCCTTCATCATTTTCTTCAGAGGTGCATTATTAATTCAGATCAATCAATAAATAGTTACCCTTCCATGCAGATATACTTCAAAGTGAAGTATTCATTAAAACCCAGACTTATGCACACCTTTGCACTTATGAACTTCTTCTCCTTATATAGATTTAGCCTTTGTCAATACCATGATCCAAAACCACACAACTTCCGATGGTATTCCTGGACGGGATCAAGTAGATAATCCAGCGCTCAATACTGTGGGCCAATACCATGGTAATGTCCCCTGGTTTTATAAATTTAGAGCGCAAATAGGCATACGCTACTTGGCACGTACTTTTCCGCGTACATACGCTACTTCTCCTTTACAAACCCGCGTATGCTTTGTGACATACCATTTTAATCATTGCTCTGGCCCTTACAGGAATTCCTTTCTCCATTACATCTGCACTGCTCTGTAGATACATCAGATTTACATCATTAATAAATAGGACAAGTCAGTTTCCATCAAGGACAACTTCATCAAGTAGTTTTCCATCAAATTTATCAAGTAGGTTGCCATCAAGGACAACACATTGCATCATATTGCCAACAATAATTAAAATTCGTTGGGTCCACAAGTTTCTTACCTTGCATTATCACTTACGCAACTCCACACGCGAATGCCCTTGGATCTGTTGCCCTCATGATCAAACGCAAATCGCATTACTTATACTCCGAAGGTTTATTGCCTCAAAATTACACGATAAAAGTGGTAATTTAATACCACTTGTTGCTACATGTCAACCCAAGACTGTGATCGCGTGAATTTTCCAAATATTGCTTACCATTTTTTGAGCAGTGTGATACCGCTGGTTTGCATTCATAAAAACTGCCCTCAGGGTTACATGGAACTCACAGTTCCGCCTCTTAGTCAATTCTAGGTTCCGTTCATTTTCACTCGCCTTCCATCGAGATTCCTTTCGCCTTATTTTAGAGATCGATCAAACCCAATTACGATGCAATTGTCCACAGTTTCCCCAACACTACAGATCGCCTTTCGGTCAATACCATTTATGAATCCCCTCTCTTCAATGATTACACATATTCTTCCTTCCAATTCACCATCGATTCGGAATCTCTGCTTCACGGCTATGACTGCAACTTGAACAAATCGACTCAAATTCTTCCAGGACTTTACATGCAGAGTTCAATTCTCCACGGATTCATTTTGTTACAGCTAATATCTAACAGAACTCTTGAAGTTCTATCGAACCAAAGAAATGAACCCTTCTCACTTGCGTTCCTCACTTAAAGGCCAGATCTCATCGAATTCCCCAGTGAACCCTCCACGCACAAGTTAAAACGCCTTCAATTCTCAAGAGTCAACCATTTCTATTCGGCTTCCATCTAAAAATAAATATCGATTAACATAATCAATGCTCCTCTTGGTTCCACTCGATACAAATTATATCAATAGCAAATGAATTCCAAAAGATCAGAATCTTCTACATACAGAGTTTAATCGAAACCGCATAAATCAATTAAAGTTTCAAGGAACGAATTGGCTCTTCACACATAGATTAACAATTTAGATCCCTCAATAGCATAATGACTTAGGAACTAAAAGGAATCGAACCCTCCTTCAAACGGAAACTACAGGAATTCAATTCACTTCAGATTTCATCCAATATATCATAAATAAATCCAGACAGACAATTAAATGCTTTGCTAGAATCAATCCTTTCAGTGATCGATTCACCCAATTTGAAAATCAAATTGAAACACACACATCCTCAAACAAGAATCAAAATGACCCTGAATTTCTCTGTATGAATAAAACTCACTTAATTACAAAACTTACTTTCTCTGTGGCCTGATATTCAATTCGATGGCCCTTCTACCCTCTCTACTCTGCCTCTGAACAGCCCTGAACAGCTATCCCCCTCTATCTGCTCGTAGGCTCACATTTATAAAAATTAATGATGAATCGGTTCATCTCCCTTAACAGCTCACCCAAGACTCTTGGAATTCTCAGAATCCTAAATTTAGACTCGTTCCCTAAAATAACTGAAACTGATCCTAATTCGACTGTCCCTTCACATTCCTAACTAATCACCTTCCTCTCATGTTCTCTAATGGTTCGAGAACATTTACAATTCCTCACTATTTTATTCAAATTACTAATAATTACATGAGAATTTAGAAACATAAGACCCCCCTATGTCTTATAAAGATACAAAGTATTTCTTGAGCCTAATGCCCCTGCATCAACCAGATTCTACTTTGAGTTGTTGAAGCTCAAAGAGTTCTTGATCCTCCTGAGTGAGGAAAATAGTGTTGTTTTCATCTATCCCCATTACTAGATTGATGTTATCCTCATCTTCATCATTATTTTGAGAACTCTCAACATAGTTCTCTTGAAATGGGGGCCTAATATTTTGGTCTGGAGCAGCTTCCTTAGCTTTTCTAGGGTTATTGTTTTTTCTGAAGTTGGGATTTTTGATTTGAGGTTGGTTATCCCATTGGGGTTTTCTCTCAATATTGTCTAATCTATCAACCACCCTTTCTAAAGTTTTAGCAAATAAATCGAATTTAGCATCTAAATTAGATGTTTCCTCTTTGATAGTGACTCTCCTTTCATTCCTAAGTCTGGATTTTTTAGCTAGAATATTAATTTCTACACTAACAAAATCTAATTGCATATGTTCTAATTTTTCAGCATCTCTTTCTTTTAGTTGATATGCTATATCTGGATCAAATCCATCAGGGAATTTGAGCAGAAAAGAGTATGGTGTGGGTTTAAGATCTACAAGAATATAATTATAGACACTGTTATACCTAGTGCAGTAATCTTGAACAGACTCATTAGGAGATATTTTTAAAGCATCAAACTTAGACAAAATTTGCAGGGGGTTCTTTTTCTTTTCCCATTTATTTAAAAATGTTCTATGAAATGCAGCTAAATTAGCTATACTACCAGCAGCTAAATTTTTAAACCATTTCTTAACTTCTCCCGTTAAACTTTGAGCAAATAACCTCATCTGAACATCTGACTAATCAATTTCATAGATTTCACAGTAGTCTGTCATTCTTTTGACATGTTATTGAGCAGTATATTGTGACAGGCCATCAAATAGTGGTATATTTTTCTGGTAATCTTGGGGCATATCATGGAGGTTTTCGTGTAAGACAAGGGGAGCATACCTAGCAGCCATGGCTTGAAGTTTTTCTGAACTGGGAGGTATAATAGTAATGATAGAAGAAGTGTTGGATATAGTAGCTGATGTGCTGAAAGCTGTACTTGAAGAGTTTCGAAAAGAAGCTAGCATATATATGGAATTACTTGGAAATAAAGATATAGTGCTTATAAAACTAGTGGATGCAGTGGATTGAATGGATGAGGGGAATAATATCCTAGGATGCAAAGGAAACTTAGGACTAAATTTTTCGGTGGATGAACTTGCAGTGGTATCTAAAAATGAGGTGACAGCATACAGAGTTGAATTTGCTGTTGGAATTATTGTTGTGTGCAATTGAGAAACTGGAGGCTTAATGTAAGATAATAAATGGGTTAAGTTAATAGCTTCATCAATGTCTTTAATCAGTGTAACATTAATACTTTCTAGTTGACTTTGAGATTCAGATTTATATAATTTTATTTTAGCTGAAATAATATTCTGTTTTGCATTCAAAGATGAAGTAAAAACAGGATCTATTACAGTATCTTTTAAATCAGTATCAGATTTATTTTTAAACAATGATTGTTCAAATTTGAAATCAAAATCTATATCAGTTAAGCTTACTAACTCTTTAGGTAAAGAATTAGCTTTTCTCAATGGTACTTCAGTCTCTAAATTGACAATCTATTTTTTCTTTTTTCCAATCTGTTCTGGGTTGTCTACTATCACTGCAGGGTTAGGATCCGGATTAGACCTGGTGTAGTAGATTTTCCTAGAAGCCAGAATGATTGTTTTTTAATACCCACAACCTTCAAATGTAATCTTAAAGTAGAAAATATAAAATAAAGATCATCCTTCAAGACTAAATTCAAGATTGGAGATTGGTTAAGTCCCCAGCATGGTCGCCAGTATGTTATCACCCTAGTAATTTCTTAAGTTGTGGGCTTTAATTTTTTAGTCAAAGAAGACTAGGGGTAACCACAAACCTACTTTGGAAATCTAGGATCTAGCCTTCCTAAATTTCAGAGAAGGCTCTCTCTTTATGATTTAACTTTGTTTTTCCTTAGTGTTTTAGGTTAGTTATGATAGAACAATTGGTTTTGGTTTTGAATTGATTTGGTGGGAAAAAATCACTCAAAGGTAAACTAGGGAGAAATCTACTTGACCATTGGGCTAATGGAGTCTAAGTATAAATAGCAGTACTAGAAGGCAAGGCCAAAAGGATGCAAATATAGTCAGGGCAAGATAGATAACCCTCAAAGCTTTGGGTAAAAGGTTTTTGATGAAATGGTGTAGTCGGGACAAAGGGAAATGAAGGATCCTTTGATCCGGACAATAGAGGAAGGAGGCAGGAGTCAAACGGGAGTAGGAGCAGTAAATAATTCCTAACTCCGAAAATCAGTTGAAAACATTTAAATGGTAACTTAGTTAAGATAGGGAGCCATAAGTGTAGAAATTTGAATAACTGATATATTATTCACCGAGATTCTCCTGATCACACACTATTTTAACTTCATGCACAATAAAAAATCTCTTCTACCATTGATCATTAATTGCGGAAATAAAAACAATCGCATGCGCACATTAAAACCATAAAAAATCACACATATGAACACAATATTTTATGGGAAAGCTTAAAGCTGAAAACCCCCAACTATCTGTATATTATATGTCATAGATATCATGTAACAATCATCATACAAAGCTCCTCACAAGCTCTCGCACACCCCAATTGCTACACACTAATCAAGCTAGATCTAGCAAAACCCTGGGCCCACCGCTCGATAGCCCGCTGCACCATCGAATCAATGTCAAGAATGGCTCATAAATAACTTTGAAACACTCGAGTTGTATCAAGTAATCCTCATTGGTATCTCCAATCATCGGTTGTTTAAAATCATGCAACAAAGATAGTCACAACCGATAGTCACACTAGTTAATTTGTTTTTCATTGGTCTCCACTGAAACTGTCCATGCACTGAAGTTAACTGATGTATTCTTTATTTGATTAATGATTTTATAATTAGTGAATTAATTAATAATTAATTCACACCACTATCAATCAGTTACACTAGATACAACTAGCTCAACTATGTTTAAATTAGTTAAACTGAACACAACTCCATTAACTTCCTCAATCAACTCCACGAAACTCTCTCACATGAGTTCTAACTGAAGTATCAATGCAATAGCTCCACTTAACCCTTAGGAATAGCGTAATTCCTTCTATCAGCTCATGTGCCACATATTTGCACTTAACTGAAGTGCTCCAAGAGAATAAGATAATGTTTATAGTCCAAATATTATTAAGAGCTAATAATATTCGACATATCTATTTTTAGACTGGCAATCTAAAAATAGATTCTGCCCAATATGTCTAAAAATAGAAGTCCATCTATTTTTTAAACTTTACCAACCATCCACAAATAGCATCCTGCAACTCATAGAATATGATCCATATGTCTAAAAATAGACATAGTCTAAAAATAGACTTTGCGCCAAAAATAGCCTGCGGGCCCACTTAGTGAAGGCAACTTCTTTCCACTAAGCTCATCATCTTGTTGCAATCTCAACACTCCCTCTCAACAAGATAAGGATTATCTGCCACCCCTATCCTGCCTCTGTGGTATTCGAATTTGCTCCTGGTGAGCGCCTTCGTCAAGATATCAGCATCCTGATCCTCCGTGGGAATATATGAAAGTAACATGATCTTCCACTACACACAATCTCTGATATGATGATATCGGATGTCAATGTGTTTAGATCTATCATGAAATACTGGATTAACTGAGAGTTTGATGCAACTCTGATTATCACAATATATCACAGTAAGATCTAAGTGTGAACCGAACAAATCTGACTTTCAGATCTTCCTCATCCATATAGCCTCGCATGTAGCCAAACTCGCTGCCATATACTCGGCCTTTACTGAACTGAGTGCCATGGATATTTGCTTCCTGTTGTACCAAGAAATAGCTGTCAACCCGATACTAAAAAATCCCTCTAGATGTGCTCTTTCTATCCGTTGGGCTCCCTGCCCAATCTGCATCCGTGAAGCCACATAGCCTCACCTCATCCGACTGTCTGTACCATAATCCATATCTCGATTTGCCTCTGAGATATCTCAATACATGCTTGTCTGTCTTCCAAAAGAGCTTGGTAGGCTTAACCATAGCTTGTGAAAGTTGGTTAACAACATAGCATATGTCGGGTCGTGTATTGACCAGATACATAAGCTTGAAACATATAACTGGCCGAGCAAACAAAGTAGCTCCACTACCTCTCGCTTCAAGTAGAATCCTCCTTCCTCCATAAAATTAGAAAAGAGGGATCAATAAAGCTTGCGCCCATGAATTTTGAGCTTCTCCAAGATCTCCTGCATACTTACCCTGAGAAACAAACAATCCACCACTGCGCTGCCAGATTTCCAATCCCAGGAAATAATGAAGGGGGCCCAAGTCCTTCATCTCAAACTCTCTTGCAAGATCCTCCTTGCATGAAAGTATCAACAGCTCATCACCTGTCAAAATCAAATCATCTGCATAAAGTACAATGATCAGTAACTTACCCTCCACCCCAATCTGGTATAGGTTCGGATCTGCCTCACTCTTGGAGAATCCAAGTCCGGTGAAATAACTGTCTATTTGTGTGTACCAAGCACGAGGTGCTTGTTTCAACCCATATAGCGCTCTCTTGAGCCTACACACATGCGACTCGCTGCTGAAGATCTCGAAACCTTCAGGCTGCTCTATGTACACCTCCTCCTCAATCACCCCGTTGAGGAATGTAGTCTTCACATCCATCTAATGAATGTGCCACCCCATCTGCGCTGAGAGAGAAAGAATTGTCCATATGGAAGAATACCTTGCGACAGGTGCAAAGGTTTCCTCACAATCGATCCCCTCAATATGTGAGAAGCCTCGGGCAACAAATCTTGCCTGGTACTTCTTCACACTCCCGTCAGCTACTTGCTTCGCTTTGTAGATCCATCTTGAACCCACCATTGATTTCTTTTCCGGCCTTAGTAAAATCTCCCAAGCACTGCTTCTGACAATGGAGTCATACTCCTCCACCATGGCATCTACCCATGTGGGCTCCTACACTGCTTGTTCAAAATAAGATGGCTTTTTCATGATACACTTGCTCATAAGAGCTGCTATCCAAGACACCGGCCGGGACTCGTCTCCATCGTATTGTGCTGTAGGTGGTCCTACAACCTTCTCTGCATCTTGAGCCAGTCGCTCAGCTTCTGTAGTGCGCTTGCGCCCTCTGATGGTTGGCGCTGCATGAGTTGTCTCTTCCACTCCATGAACTTCTTCTTGTGGCTGATCCACATCCGGAAGCTCATCCTTAGGAACTAATAGCTCCTCATCTACATGCAAGTGTGGCTCCCTCTCAAGCGAACACTACATGGCTTTCTCCTCCTGAAATTTTATATCTCGTCGCACAACATTCTTGCGACTATCTGGCAAATACACACGATAGTTGTGGGGTGTATCAGTGTACCCCACAAATATCCCAACCTCTGCGGTCGGATCCAACTTCTTCCTGGCATCCTTCGTCACATGCAAGTAGACAGGTGAACCAAAAATCCTCAAATGGGAAATATCGTGCTTCTTAGAATAAGCCTCCTCCTGGGTACTCATGCCAAGTATCCTATGAGGACAACGGTTTTGCACATAAACCGCAGTATTTCATGCCTTAGCCCACAAGTGTATGGGAAGGCCCTGATCATGCAACATCGTCCGTGCAGCACCCACGATCATTCTGTTCTTTCGCTCCGCAACCCCATTCTGTTGTGGGTTATAAGGCGCTATGAGCTCTCTTCAAATTCCTTCTATGCTGCAAAAGTCCTTGAATTCGCCAGAGATGAATTCACCACCATTTTCGCTCCTAAGAGCCATCACCTACTTCCCCAATTCTTTCTCAACCACTACCTTGAACTCACAAAACTTTGAGTATTTCTCGCTCTTCTTCTGCATGAAGAAGATCTAGCACTTACGAGAAAAATCATCAACAAATATCACATAATACCTGTGCTTTGCTGTCGAAGCTACCGAGAAAGGTCCACACACGTCTGTGTGAATTCTCTTAAGGATCGTCGTGGCATGACTATCCTTCTCGTGAAAGATGGATTTCACAAATTTTCCCAAAGTACATCCCTTGCACTGATCTAACTGCGCAAGTGTACCTTTGGGAAGCCCGGTAGAAATATGCTGCAAAATTTTCAAAGCACCATGGTGAAGATGGCCCAATCTCCTGTGCCACAGCTCGCCATCATCCCAGCTCACCACTCCTTCTGCCTTGCCTGCCATTGCTGCACAGCCATCTACCTGCAACTGATAAAGGTTCTTAACTTGAACCCCTATCCTCTGAGTCTCACAAGTTTCCTTACTGCACAGGAAAGCCTTTCCCTCGCTAAAGACAACATCATATCCCTTTTCTTCTAACATGGCCACCGAGATCATATTCTTCTTCAATCCTGGAACATGCATCACTTCCTTCAATACAAAGGGTTTACCAGACTCCCTCTCAAAGGAAATGGTACCGATACTAGTCGCACTGTATCTACCATCATCGCCCATCTCGATGTGCACTCCAAGATATTTCTCATCCAGACAAGAACCTTATTCCTAAATATATGAAAATATGCACCACTCGTCAAGAAAACCACATCGAACCCATCATACTTGAAACCAAGCATGCGATCGCTGAAAAATCCAGCTCATCAAACTCGCGAGGCTAAGGTCTCTCCAAATTGGCAGACCACAGCCCTACTTATTTTTCTTCTTCTCCGTGTACAATTAGTGGCGTAATGTGCGTGTTGGTGATAGTGAAATCACTTCACCTTGACACATGTCCCGCTCCTTGCCTTTCGCACCGTACTGAGAAGCTTTCTTCTTGCTCTTCCCCTTCCTCGCTTTGGTAGCCAAAGTTACCTTCTTCATCCGAGTTCTTTTCGATGAAGATCCGTCCCTGGTACTTCGCCTTATCTCCTCTTGCACAAGATCCGACCAAAGTCGCTCCCATCCTGGAAATTTCTCCCAACCATTGACAGAGTCCTGATAGGAATGCCAACTCTTCAAAAGCCCAAGGAGAGCCAAGCTCACCAAGTCCTTGTTATCTACAGTAACCCCCACACTTCCCAGCTCATCCCTGCACTGGACAAACTTCGTGAGGTACTTGGGTATACTGTCGCCTTTCTCCATTTTTATGTTTCTGAGTCTATCCTTGAGCGCCAACTTCCTCTGGTCGCTCTTGCTTTGGAATAAATTTGTCAAATCTTTCCAGATCAAGAATGGAGAAGCTTTACCATGAAGGTTGGACACTATGTGATCCTTCACACCCTCCAATAGAATCCTTCGACATTTTGCTTTCTTCTTTTGCCATGCGTCAAGTGCGGCAGCATCGCTAGAAGCAGGTTTTGGAATTTTTGCATCTATGAACTCCTTCAACCCATTGTCATCCAGCACCGCCTCCATCCTGTCCTTCCATGAAATATAATTTGAGATTCCCTCAAGGGCATACTCCAATCGCAATCGTTGAAAGACATCTCAACTTCGACACCAAGAAAACACTACCGCAAATTCGAATTTCACCACTAAAACTCAACCGCTTCAATGTTTTGCAATCGTTCCAATGATCAATATCGCTCCGATACCATGTAGAAATTTGAATAACCGATATATTATTCACCAATATTCTCCCCCGATCACACACTATTTTAACTTCATGCACAATACAGAATCTCTTCTACCATTGATCATTAATTGTGGAAATAAAAACAATCACATGCGCACATTAAAACCATAAACAATCACACATATGAACACAGTATTTCATGGGAAATATTAAAGCTGAAAACCCCCAACTATCTGTATATTATCTTTCATAGATATCATGTAAAAATCATCATACAAATCTCCTCACAAGCTCTCAGTACAATCTCCAATTGCTACACACTAATCAAGCTAGATCTAGCAAAACACATGCTCCAATCTCTGCCACCTGATAGCCTTCCTCTACTACGCAATCAATGTTGAAGAATGGCTCATAAATAACTTTGAACCACCTATATTTTACTGTGCAATCCTCACTGGCATCTCCAATCACTGGTTGTTGAAAATCATGCAATAGTATAGTCACAACTGATAGTCACACTACTCTTTCAGCTATCTCTTCAATGGTCTCCACTGAAACTGTCCATGCACTGAAGTTAACTGATGTATTCTTTAGTTGATTAATGAGTTTATACTTAGAGAATTAATTAATAATTAATTCGCACCACTCTCACTAGTGTATCAATCAGTTAGACTAGATACAACTAGCTCAAGTATGTTTAGCTTAGTTAAACTGAATACAACTCCACCAACTACTTCTACAACTCCACCAAACTCTTTCACATGAGTTCTAACTGAAGTCCTCCATGAAATAGCTCCAGTAAACCCTTAGAAATAGCGTAATTCCTTCTGTCAGCTATTGTGCCACATTTGTGCACGTAATTGAAGTGCTCCAAGAGAATAAGATAATGTTTAGAGTCCAAATATTATTAAGAGCTAATAATATTCGACATATCTATTTTTAGACTGGCAATCTAAAAATAGATTCCGCCCAATATGTCTAAAAATAGAAGTCTATCTATTTTTCCAACTTGACCAACCATCCACAAATAGCATCCCGAAACTCATAGAATATCATCCATATGTCTAAAAATAGACTTTGCGCCAAAAATAGCCTGCGGGCCCACTTAGTGAAGCTGACTTCTTTCCACTAAGCTCATCATCTTGTGCAATCTCAACAATAAGCTAGTCTTGAAGTAATATTCCTAGTTACTAATTAAGAAAGAACAAACACATAATGAAATGAATGGAACTCAGAAAATAAACAATGACAAGATAGATGCACTTTACTCTTTAACTTATCATGAGAATCCTAAATTATGATGTCCAATTAGCTTTGTCCAGTCTTCTACTTCGAAATCAACACATGTAAGCCTCCAATGTATCAGCAAAAGTCTATAGTAATCTTAGAAATTTTATTCCACACTAAACACTTCAAAAACTTAAGTATTTATACAAAATATTGTTTACAAATATCCTAGAGAGTTCTAGGACTAACTCTAGGAAAAATAAAATATCTTTACATATAAAGAGGGACAGTTGCTCAACAGTTTTGCAAGATGTCCTCTTATCCAAAAAATATAGAACAACTTAAACTAATTAAGGAGCCTTTATTGGCTAGCTGTCTTGCTTGCTGGAAAATTGGAAAATATTTTTATTGGAGTTGTTTTGACTGAAACTCTTCCTCCTGATACTCTTTCACGTTGTACTTTCATCTTGATACACTTTGACTCTGCTTATTTACTCTTTTACTGCTGTAAAAAGAACATTTCCAGTAGTAAAAATCAAGTGACTGTTTTATTTTCCTGTTTGACTGTTTCACCTATGTTTTCCTCACTGTTTTCCTTTTTTCACTACTATATTAAGTCTGTAAAAGCCTGCCATTGTTCTGCACTTGGTATTTTTATAGTCTTGAGCTTTCTGAATTTTTCATCAGCATCTATATACTTAGCAAAATTTGGTTTGAAGACAAACAAATGCTTGATTTCATTTTGAAGAAAAAACAAGTCTTCAATATATTGGAGAATGACCTTTCCTGTGGGACAGCCCTGTGGCAGTGGCTTGTTGACTTGTTCTTTAGCATGATCCCTTATCTTCTTCTCATATTCTTTTTGGTTCATCAAATTCTCATTGAAGACATGAATATTTGGAATTAGCATGGTGTATTTTGTTAAAAACTTAGTGATTGAAACATTCATTGCATCACACTTCTCCTCCAAACTATTCATCAGATTTCTTTTTGTTAGAAATTTCTTGATTTGTAGAATGGTCTCTGTCCTATCCTATATCTGCAATTCTTCTAACTCTGCTCTGTTTTTACCATTCAAGAAAGTGATAAGCTTCAAAGCTTGTGCTAGTTTGTCTGCCAATTATTCTTTTGTTTTTTGGATTTCAACTTGAGCTGCTAGAAGTAGGTCTCTCTGTTCATATATGATCTGGATTGATGGCCACTGAAGATGTATAGCCTCAATTATATTGGTCCATAGATAATTTCTTATGTAAGAATTTTTTTCAGTGAAAATCAAGTCTTTTTGAAGGCTTTTGATTTGCTCTTCAAGTCTTTTGTCCCTTTGTTCATAACTGTTAGCATTGATTAATGATGCTTTGTTGGAAACTTCCATATTTTGTATCATTTTCTTCAAACTATTAATTTCATTATTTTTCGATGACAATTCCTCTATATCCTTTACTATCTGCCCTGCATCATCTGTATGTTGTACCTGTGTGGTTGAAGAATCTGTTGCTGATGTTGTGGCTGATTGTACTGGCACTGTAGTTGGCAATAACTCTTTTCATGCCAATTTTTCTCCCAAAGTGGAGGCCACAGCTGTAGTGATTATAGGTATAACTGTAGGGATAATTGGAGCTTCAGTTTCTTTGAAAATTTCTTTCTCTTTCATAATTTGATCCAATTATGTTTCCATTTCTTTGATTTGGGCAGTCAATTTGATAATCAACTACATCATGTCTTCTTTCTCTGCATGTTCTTGAAGAATTTCTTTAGTTTGAGGGTGCTCACTTTGAGGAAGCTTCAGCTGTTTCCTCAAAGCTGTAATGTCCTCATTTTTCTTTTAAATTAATATTTCTGCTGCTAGAACATCTGAAGGATCAACTCCCACCTACAAAACTAAGTCTTCTAAGGCTGTTATCCTTAAATATTTGGCATACAAAGAGCCTTGATCAAGTTTCATTTGGTCCTGCATGTTGATAATGGTATTCTGCAACTCAGTGGCACTCATAGCCTTTGTTATCACAGTTGAATATAGCATCTCAGAGCTATGTTTGTGGAATTCTATTTGATCCAGTTCATGCACATTTTCAGTATCTACTTCAAATTCTATCTTTTTGTAGTCTACCACTGTCTTAGGTGTTGAAGTAGTTGGTTGCAGATATGATATGATCATTTTATTTGTGGAGTAATCAAATGTTGTAAGTAACCTGTTCTGATTCCCTGTCTTTTGTTTGAGAAATTGAGAATAAATCTCACTTTTGATCTCTTCATTCCTTTGTTTTATTTGCTTATATCTTTCTTTTATGTCTAGGTCTTTTTCCTCCACTGTGTGTGAGGAAGAGGACTCCATGTTTTTCTTCCTTTCAATCATTTGAGTATCATGTTCACCTGCTGTTTGATCTGTTTGTATGTCTGCAAGAGTCTCTTTTATTATTTCAGTAGCCTCAACATTGTTTATCTCAAGCTCATTTGTATCCTCAACATCAATAACCTTTTCTTTCCCTATGGAACTGAATTTGAGCCTTTTGTTGTAAATCAACTTGAATTTAGTATCTGTGGTAGTTTTTGTTGTGTAGGCTCCCTCATCTCTGCCTCTTTTGCTTGAAGATTCTGGCTATTTTGAAGTTACCATGGCAAGTGTGGTATCCATCTTTTGTGTTGGTTCTGCATTTATAACTGTATCTATCAATGTGTTTTCTACCCATTTTGTCTGATTTGCAAATTTCTCAATATCAGGCTTGGGTTCATGTATGAAAGGAGGTAGTTTATTTTTAACCCTTGTACTGCTTAGAAGACCTTGAGGGTCATAATTCCAAGGGAAACTTTTCTGAAAATTTAGCTCTGGAAATCTTTTTTCTATCTCTTTATCAGCTTCCCTGTTATTTACAATGAAAGGACCAATCTGATTTTTCAATTTGAACTGGGTCTTCTTTTTGGAAGCCATGAAGTTAATGGCATCACAATTCAAGACCTGTCTTAAATATTCAAATGCAAAGACTCTAATAGTCAAATACTTGGGAAATTTGTAAGGCATTAAATTGGACCCAAAAATTCTCAATTCTGTGTGCTTTTCATATAAATACCAGTATCCCATCTTGCATTATTCTCATAACTGCAAGATTCTCTTGATGTCCTCACTTATACTAGGTTGATATGTTTTGTACAATAAACTCATAGCTGGCTGGATGAACAAATCTGAAAAGTCTGAATAACTGAACTCATTTTGTTATTTTCTCAACAAAGATGTCCAATAGATAATGGATAGAGGTTTACCCTCTACATCCATTTTTTGCAATGTTATTGGAAAATGATCAGCTTGTGAAAATAAAAACAAGTGAAATAAGTAGGAAGAGTATCTGAATACCCCTTCAGTGGGCAACTTGGTCAACTGATGATGGATAGAATCAGCTATAAATCTGGCATAGTCAAAAATCATTTCAGGAGGCTGACCAGGAGATAGAGTAGATAAAAAACCAAGGATGGATTCATCAGTGAATTCATCACTGAAGTAACCTAGTATGAAAGATAACATTGAAATCACATGCCTAGAACCCTCTGGAAACTTGGAAGTGGAGTAAGGAGGATTTAGTTTAGGAATATCCACATGACTAGGCATAAAATTCTGGAAAATCATAAATCGCTTAGGGAAATCTAATCCCAAATATAACTGATTTAATGCTTCAATGGATAAGGGGACTGCCTTAGGGTCAAACTATAGTTGCAACATCTCATTAATAGACTCTGCAGTGATAGAAAATAGAATCTCCCTATCATCATTTACAATTGCTCTTTGGTCTGGAACATAGTACTTTTGACACAATCTTATCAGGTCTTGACCAGGGTGTGTTAATGGAACCACATATTTGGGTAAATTTGTTTCCCAAATAGGCATGTCATCTTTATCTAGGAATTTTTCACAACACCAATTGTGAACTTTTAATAGGTTGAATTCTACCACAGGGTCCACAATTTTATAATCTACATCAATCAAGGAGATGATTTCTTCAGTAGGTACTGGTGACTGAAGGGGATTGACAGACACAGTAGTTTTTGTAGTGAGTGCAAGGGTGGATTTTGGGGCTTTTGCTGCTTTAGACTTAGAAGGTTTGGATCCTCCAGGTTTAACATGCCTAGAGCCTCCAGCTTTAGGTGTCACTTGTTTCTTGGTCATTTTTTAAATAACTAAAGCAATATTAAACAGTTTGCAGTAGTTATATTTGTTAAAACAGAGGGTAATTGAGAAATATTATAATAAAAGATGATGACAGTGGGTGCTTCAGTTCTCAATTAGGAATTTGGGATACAGGCAATAAGTTTAAGACAAAAAACACGGGCTTTCTAAATGAGTATGACCGCAAAAGAGAATTTATAGGTGTTCTGTAGGTTTTAAAACCTTTTCAAACCGTGGAATTGATCTTTCAGTGGTTTTAGACTGGGGATTAGGCTTTTAATGAAGCTTTTATGAATCAGAGAATTCTGGAGAAAATTTGCAAGGGTTTGCCCTGTTATTTGAATGTTTTAGACACCCTTGGATGGACAAGTTTTCTAATTGTAGCTCAATTGGTACTATTGAAGGTTTAAATTGTGAAATTTACAGGTTAGAATGTCAAAAAATACCTTAAATGCAGGTATTTTGACATTCGAGAGGGTTTCTAGCAACTTCTGTTGTTGAATTTGATCTCTGGTTCGAATTGTTGGAGCTGAGAAGGTCTTTACTGGTCTTCAAATAAGGAATTTGGAGTCAAATCGGAGTTTAAGGTAAGAAATCGACCAAAACAGTTTAAAACCAAGCTTTGGAAGTTTAAAAGGGCTAGGCGAAGCTCTTTATCAGTCGGGAATGTGCAAATAACGTTAATAAGAATCATAACAAAGATTTTAACCTTTGATACAAATCTTTAAAAAACGTAATAAATGCTGGTCACATCAAAAGCGGGAAAGGTTTTGTTTTCGAATGCGAAAACAAGAAATTGTTTTTGCGTTGGAATGGAGTGGTAAGTTGTTTTAACCAAATCAAATGCGACGCAATAAGAATGTGACACGTCACTGGGGGCGGAAATGGGAAAACCACCCATTTTGCGTCCATTTGGGTGTCGGGCTGTCATTTGGTTTATGAGCATGAAACTCATCGTCAAGCATTGGATCTGGAGGATCAGAGCGAACAATTGAGATCAACTGTAAAGTTGCGGTGAAAAGGTTGGGTAGGGCCCGGTTGACTTATGCAATGGCGCATGTAATAAAACTTTATATATATGCATTTATAACCAAAGTTTTCATAAAAATAAAAAAATTTATGTATAGACGGAGTCAGTATATATTTTCGAAAGGGGTTTAATGTGGATGTTATATATATAAATAAATTTTATATATATGGTTAAAATATGTGCGTGAGGCAGGGTAAATTGGCAAGTATATTGCAAAGGCCTGGGGGTGATTTTTTTTTCCAAAGACATAAGATATGCCCGAAAATCATATTTACATTTTTATTTGATTATATAGTTTAGACCATTTGAAGGGTCTATAACCATAGGGGGGCAGGATATTTAGTTAAAGGTAGTTTTAGACCAAAAGGATATAATTTGGGATTTTATTTCAGCACGTGGATAATAATTTTGGCCTAAAATCTTATAATAGTGGGTTTAAAAGGGTATTAATATAAAAGGGAATTATATTAATAGGAAAAAGGTCACTTTAGGGATTTAATATATAAATTAGAAGTTAATATGACAAGGGACAATGTAATACATCAAAAATACAATTATATGACTAAGTAAAGTGAAAATATTAAAGCAAAGCTTTTATCATTTATTATTTCACCACTTTTAACTTAGGATATAATGTTTTTGAGGGTTTTTATGCTTTTATGAATGAATGGAGTTAGTCAAATGGAAAATTTTATATTTCATTAAGTAGAAAAGGTGCTTACTTATGAAATTGAATAGTAATGAGTGTATGAAGGGTAAATGATGATAATTAGGGATTTAATATAGGAATTCAACACTTTTAACTTATCATTCATTGAGCCTTAGGTCCAATCCCAACAAAAGTCAGAGAAATGCTCTGAGCCTCTTTGACTGAAAGTCTATAATGTAGAATAAATATAAAGGAGGGGAAATTAGTGATTATTTGCCCGGTGATGAATATTTACATGCTTTTCCCACTTCTTTCTACTTACCCAACTTTAATCTAACATTTTTTCTTGCATTTTGCAGGTGCATTTGAGCTTGATACCTTGAACATTTATTCTTTTAAAAGCATAAAAACTATCTAAATCTACCTTATATCATCTGAGGGCTCAGATTAAACTGATGAGCTCCTCTTTATTCTCTACCTATCCACTGATTGGTCAAGATTAAACTGTATGACTATTCTTTATTCACTATTCTATAATAATAAAATTGAAATCATGACAAGTCAAGTTTAAGAAGTTCAACTCATCATAGATTATGGAATTTATTAACACTCTACCATAATCACCAGTAACAAAGTAAAAAGTAGTAGCATTTGGATTTGCACACTTTCATATTTTTATTTCTTTTTCTTTCGAGGTATATATTTTTTCTAAGTCCTTTAATCTTTATTTTCGGACTTTTACCCTCTTTTTGATTTTCTATCTTTTTATTTTTTACAAAATATGGGAAAACAACTTGCAGAAAGCAAGGTATGTACATATTTTACAAGACTACCATAAGTGAATTCCAAATTATGAATCCTATACTTATAGGACCCTAACAAGTAGAAGCAATAAAAAGACATATTTACTCTTTTCTCCATAACTTGTACAACCACTTGAAGAAGAGTATGATCAGAATTTTGCAGCCACCACACATGTAGCTCATCCTTTTTCAAAGGGTAAGTTAACGTACGTCATTTTCTAACTTTTTACCATAGAATTCCTTGAAAAGCTAGAATGATAATTTTTGGAAAAAACATTTCTCTTCCTCATTTCATAAAATTGCCAATACCATCAGTTTTGGGGGGGAGGGAATACATTCATATTCATATTTTTCCATGTTAATATCACATTTAGAAACCCACATACTTCTAAAATATATTAACTATTACATTATTATTATGAGCATACAATGGCTTTTCAAAAGTACTCAAAAGATGATTGGATACAAACAAGATCATGGTTGTCACACAAGAACCAACCATGATGCAATCCAATAAAGATATACTTTGCAATAAAAATCAAATTATCATTATGCAAATATCAAAGGTCAAAATTGAATGCAACAACAAAATATGGTTGTAACACAAGAACCAACCATGTTGCAATTCAAGTAAAACACTTTGCAGAAGTATGAAGTTATCAAATGATATCATGCAAAGTTAAACCAAAGGTCAAGGATCAAACAGAATTAATGTAATAGATTGCATGAGGACATGTAATAGCTTTAGTTGGGGGGTATGCTGGACCTTGAAATTTTCATTCACTTCCATTACATTTTCACTTATATTTCCATATTACCACCTTCACTCCACCTCCATTTCATTACATTTACCTTACCATTACCACTATTGGGTTACATTTAAGTTTTTCCAAACTTTATTAATTCTTAGCATTTTCAAGTGAATTTGTGGTTAAAAATTAGAAAATAATGTGCATATGCTTATACCTAACAAGTGGGATGAGATTGTTGCCATGTGTAGGTCAAAAGGAAGCTTCTAAAAAACCTTTATGTGGCCTACCAAAACCAAATTCGAATTTGAGTGGAGAAGATCATGGGATCATGAGGATATGTGTCTCATTTCCTTTTTGTATTGAAACTCTAAGAAGATATGTGTCTCATTTCGTATTTGTATTGAAACTCTAAAAATACATGTGTCTTATCATTTCCTATTTTGATTGTAACTCTAGAGATAGAGGGAGAGATTCATGGACTCTCATTAATGATATAACTTCTCATATATTTGTATAAATAGGGGAACCATTCTCATATCAAAAGAAGGAAAAATAGGAGAAGAAAAGAAAGAATTATAGAATGTTTTGTAACAAGGCTTGAGATGGAATGGGATGTAGAGTTGTGAGTTTATCAATAAATATGTTCAGTTATCAAATGTTGGTTTGATTGCACTTCTGACAAGCTAGGAGTCAACCAACTTAGTAGCAGAGGACCCCTGATTCTAAAGGATGTTTTTATTATGATTTCTAGTTAGATTTATTTAATTCTGTTTAGTAATTTATGTTCATGCTTAATTTTCATTTTTCAATAGTTTAAATGCAACTGTCGATATTTTCCTTCCGAAACGTTTCAAGGAGATAGGACTTATGTCTTCAGGATTGGAATAAAGATTGAAGTGTTGAGAAACATGGTTGTTTAGTTTACTTTTTTTCCTTTTCAAATTTAGAAGCTAGCTGTCAATTACGGTGTCTAATCATTTATGAAAACCATTTTTCCCATATCTTAAATATTACATTGAATGGTTAAATATTTTATAAGTGTAGTGGTTGAATACATTTCATTTCTTGTCATTTTCCTGCTAAGAATTAAAGGGGTAATTGATTTTTCCGAAGCCATACCAAGAGGCCACAAGCTTCACAATTGGATGAGACTGATAATTCAATTATTCATTTAGTTAGTTTTAGAATACATTTCATTTCTTGTCATTTTCTTGCTAGGAACTAAAGGGGTAATTGATTTTTCTGAAACCATATCAAGATGCCACAAGCTTCACAATTTAATGAGACTGATAATTAAATTATTCACTTAGTTGGTTGTAGTTAGAAGATCCTCATCCCATTGCAACAAAACAATCTTCTTAAAGATCACTCTGAAAGAAACTAACCTGAATATACTAAGCAAGGATGGTTAAATGATTAGATGTAATGCAATGTTTGAGATATTTCATTTTATAAATTTATTGTAATTCTTTAGCTTAGACAGATGTAATGGTTGCTTAGAAACATTACCAAAAAGAGGTCATTCTCTAAATATTGGGTAAATGGAGTAACTAAAACATCTTAGGTGATTTGCAATAAGAATTTTTTGCTTTCTGTCTTAGGACTCTAGCAACTAAGGTACAAACAGTTGATTTCATCTCATAGGTTTTTGACCTAATGATTGAATGTTGAGACAACCTAAAGTACAATAGTTGACACATTCCCCTGCTTTCATTTTGTCCTCAAACTTAGTTTAGTCATAGATCCATGAATTAGGTTTAATCACTAATGAAGTACATGCTTTACCTTTTTGCTCAAAACTAAGTCCTAGAACTAGTCAACAAGCATTGGTTTTCTTTTATAGAAAATTAACTTAGTTTCATAACACTTCCTTTTATTCCTTTTTAATTAGATTCATTTTAACTTTTCCAAAAGCCTAGAATAGCACACTAAGGATTAAAAGACAAACCCCCAAAAAAAAAAAACAATAAGAAAGACATAAACAACGAAGTAAGGGAAAGGTCACTTAGGCACATATAATGCACCACACTTCATCAGTTTACTAGCCCTGGTCGATAATTTATGTAAGCAATTTAAAAACACTAAATTGACTAAACACACAATATGAGACTTACAACAAGGTAAACAATAAATCTAAATACACATCAGAATGCACAGAAATAGTTGAGCCATTTTTTTTTTGGAGGTGAAAAAGCAAGTACAACAGTGCTCAAAATATGAGACAGTCAAGCCACAAGAGTAGCCTAGAATGACCTTGCAATGATATCCCAAGAGGGACTGCGTAATTACTGCTCTGCTGGAAGGTAAGCTGCGATATCCCTGCTGCAACTATAGGGACTGCAACTACCTGTAAGATAGAAAGTCAAATCTAGGAAAAATGGGAGCTCCGATGATGCTGAAATTGTAGATCTGGGCTTAATGATGGATTCCCAAGATAACCCAAGAGGGGTCTCTCATATATATAAGTCTAAGAAAACCTTTCTCTTAGGGCTTCACATATATGTTGCTGGGAATGCAGACTTGAAGCTATATCTGATAATAAGATAGCTACAATGATGTACAATCAGATCTATGCAAGAAGGGTTGATCCCTTCACTAGATCCTTGGGCTAAAGGCTCAAGATCTAGCTCCTCCAATATCCTCCACTGAAAATAGCTGCTAGATGAACAAAAGCTTCAGAAAACTACACTGTCAGAGAGGGAGGCTCTCTAGCCTGCTGTTAGATATGGAAAATCAGCTCTTGGGTGATGGAAACAATAGATCCAACGTGAGGAGGTTATCCCTCATAGGATTTCTAGCTGAAATACTGGAAACATCCTTTTTTCAATAGATCTACAAGACTGAACTGTACAATCCTTGAGGGGACTGCTGCTGCATGGAGGTAAACCCCAATGTCCTGAATTTTGGATGTAGATCTGCTGCTCCTGAAAGGCTAAATCTGAAGAACAAGGTGGTAGGATGAATCCTCCACTGGTTTCTTAGCTTAATGCTAGAAACAATCTCCTGAAGATGGCATCAATGCCTGATATGGAATGAAGAACAATCCTCTTTCTAGAGTTACTCAAAGAAAGAGGTGGGATTCTCACTCAGGAACACCCTGCAAACTCTGCTAAACAGCCCAAGTTTGCATAGAAATGTCCTTAGACAAATCTAGATCTAAGCATATCAATAGATGAATAATCCAAATCATGCCTTCCATTGTGCCTTCACCTTCATTATATGCATGAGCCTTCCATAGCCTGGGCCCACTCCAAATTTGCGTTGTACATGTGGACAAAGTCTCCATGTTTAACTGCCCTGTTGATTTGGTCAATGTTGATTGAATCAACATGATCCATGTCCTCCATCATGTTCATAAGGGGTGATCACCCTCTCCATCATGCATGCATTAAATGCATCACTTCCTCCACTATCTTATCATAAGTGCTTAATGATATTATTTGAATGCATTATGATCTCAGTTGACCATATCAAGGATCCTTATGATTTTATATTTAATATCCATGATCTTATTCGACTATTTCATCCTCCATAATCTACCTCATAAATGAGACATGATCTCTATTAATAAAGTTGCTCTACTACTCCATGTTTTAGATCTATATCTATAATATCCACATTCACACATAAAATGTGGATTTTATTCATCTTTGAGGTTTGCGGGTCCCTCCACCCTTTTATTTACTTAATTTATTAAGAAAATCAAGGACTCTAATATTCCAAATATGATGTGGAAATTTGGGAATATTACAGTCCCCTCCCCCCAAGAAAAATGTTGCTTGTCCTCAAGCAACTGAAAAAGTAGATGCAAAGCCAACTATTCCCCTCCAAATGGCATCCACATAAGGAAGGCTTCCTCCATTTGCTGCAATGTGTCATACATGTTTGGTTCCAAAGTTGTCTCTCAAGAGAGCATAGAATGACCCCCAACTGTGTAGTTAGATGCCCTCCTGTCATCATGAAGTACCAAGTGACAACCATATGATGTCCAACATCATCATAAATACATGATATATATAAAATAAAGTGGCTCTTCCTACAAAGGAAAAGCTCCATCTCACAATACATATCTTCATCCCATGCTTCATGAATTTGATTAAGCATTGATATGCTCTCATCCTTAGCCCTGTTGGCCTTGTTGGATCCAAGCATCATTCCAACATCATGCAAAAGAAGAAAAGGAGATATATGGGTAGACAAGGATGTCAAACCATATTCTCCTAATAGTAACCACCGGAGTAAGGCCTTTTGATGCCATCCTCCATCTCCTCCATGTAAGATGGGCAAGTCAAACTCCCCCAAAATCAACCAAAGCAACAAGATATCTTGTTGTTTTTTCTCCTCCTCATGTGCATTATGGAGAAAAAACATACTAATGGACATATGGAATGTCACATCGGCCCAAAACAAAAAAACACCATCAATGCACTTCATGGGAGAATCATGCCAAGCTTTACCCAATACAAAACACATAGACATAGGAGATGTCATGTGGTGGCCAATCTCTATCAAGGGAACCCAAAATGAACATGCCTTTTTTTGTTGCATTATATCATTGATACACAAGGCATGAATCAGAAAAATATGAGCTATTGGGTGGTAACCATACCCACCCAAGAGCAGCCAGTGTAGCCATGCCTCCTTCTTCATTTCATAAGTGTTCTTCAAGGCGTGGATCAAAGAAATAGGAGCCTTTGGGTAGTGACAAAATTGTCCCAAGGGAAACCAACGTAACCAAGATTTCTGGCCCATGTCATAAATCTGGAACTGTGAACTGTGCTAAACAGCCCATGTTTGCATAGAAATGTCCTTAGAAAAATCTAGATCTAAACAGATCAAGAGATGAATAATCCAAACCATGCCTTCCATTGTGCCTTCACCTTCATTATATGCATGAGCCTTCCATAGCCTAGGCCCACTCAAAATCTGCATTGTACATGTGGACGAAGTCTCCATGTTTGACTGCGCTATTGATTTGGTCAATGTTGATTGAATCAACATGATCCATGTCCTCCATCATGTTCATATGGGGTGATCACCCTCTCCATCATGCATGCATTAAATGCATCACTTCCTCCACTATCTTATCATAAGTGCTTAATGATCTTCTTTGAATGCATTATGATCTCAGTTGACCATATCAAATATCCTTATGATTTTATATTTAATATCCATGATCTTATTTGATTGTTTCATCCTCCATAATCTACCTCATAAATGAGACATGATCTCTATTAATAGAGCTACTCTACTACTCCATGTTTTAGATCTAGATCTAGAATATCTACATTCACACATAAAAAGTAAATTTTATTCATCTTTGAGGTTTTTGGGTCCCTCCACCCTTTTATTTACTTTATTTATTAAGAAAAACAAGGACTCTAATATTCCAAATATGATGTGGAAATTTGGGAATATTACAAAATCCCTTTCTCTTCTTCAAATTTGTACTTCCTAAAAATATATTGAGGCTCACATAACAAGGAAAAGTAATATAGGCATAGGTAATCAATAAAAAATATATCCCTCCAACTATAGTCAAATATTAGGTTATAAATCCAAACGAACCATTACATAATGCTTCAAACATTTTGAAAGATATGAACACGACTTTTCAATCGATAGGTAATTAGTTGATATGGATGGTGGGGAAAGGATAGAAAGTTAAAATAGGCCTTGATCCATGGATATATGGTAAAGGTTGCACATATTGTCTTTTTGGTTGATGCGGGAGCTCAAAAGTAATGGATTGTACTCTTAGAAAAAAAATCAAGTGGGAGAGATGTACATATTTGCATCAACATTGGCTCGCTTAGGAGGAAATGTGATTGAGAGGATAATTTGTTGAGGAATGGAAGGCTTAGAATTTTATTTTTTAAGTCAAAAATGTAAAATTTTGAGAAGAATATGATCAGTTGATTTTGCCTCTCAGTCCCTCTAGAACATCATTGTTCCTTAGCTAGGCTATAGAGCACTTGTTAAATAAGGTTTGGAGGGCCAACCTGTCTAGTGGTGGAGAATTATTTGGAAAATAAAGTATCCATATTAGAATTTTTTCATGTGTATAATTTTAAACAATAAGGCTCCAACCTAGGAAATCCTTCATAAAAATAGCTTTAATTTTCCAAGTTGACGCAGCTTGTGCAAAGAAGCTCATAAATCCATAGAACATTTAATTATTGTATGCTCCTTTAATAAAAATGTTTGGAAAAAAAGTGGAAGGAATGATAGGGATGAAAAACACATGGGAAGGAGGAAATATACAAGTATATGAAATTAACCATTTAAACTTTTACTTTACCACAATAATTCTAATAATAATCCATTATGGGAAGAAATGTATTAATAGAAGTCATGGATCATTGGTATAATTTGGTATTCTCATGTGTGATCGAAAATGATGAATTCCATTAAGTTATGGTTTCAAGTGTTGTAATACTCAACTTGATACTTTAGGTTGGTTATATTATTCTTAAATTTTTTGTTTTCTTCCATGATATTAAAGATATCTTCCCTAAATGTTTAGGCTATTATAATTCTAGTAGTGGCTATCGACAACAAATTTTTTTACTTGATGCCCAGTGCTACAAACTCTATAGTTTCAGTTACCACTTAATCCTCTCTTGTCATCTTTTGTTTTTTATTCTACTTTTGTTTGGAATGTGTTATATTCTTTGCACAAATATCTCAATGTGTTGTAAATTGCATTAGGTGCAACAAGGTAGATTCCATTTATGCATGGATTTAAGGGCAGCTGATCCGAGTGTGTCAACTACCAGAGTTACCCATGATCTTTTACTTCTATGATGTTTTTAGAATTTCATTTTAAAAGAGCATAAAATAACACATATGCATGATGTAAAGAAGAGGAAACAATACAATCATTAGCAACATAATAACATGAGACGTTGATAACGGAATTCACCCAGTGTGGGATACGTCTCTGGGCACGGTGTCAAAATGGGGTAGGCCACTTCATATAGTGCTTGAAATGGTGAGATGTGCATGGAGGATGTTCTCTATCATACAATGAGATGTGCCCTCAAAATTAGTGGCTTGTCTCTCCACGATATGTTCTGCTACAGGAAATCTCACTCACAATGGACCTTCTATCAGCATGACATAATCTCACACGAAGCAAAACAAAGATCCCACAACATGCATCAAGAAAGGATCTAGAAATCATAATACATCTCACAGTAAAAAGAGGCACATGATAAAACTTCATATACCTAAACCCCTAAAGTTGGTTGAAGAATGGGATGCTCAGCTGTTGGATCTAGCTGCACTGTCAAATTCGTGGCATTGAGGGGCATAGAATCGATTGTCCACACTTGAGAATATAACACCATCACTCCAATCTAGAAAATGGCCGAAAAATGGGAAGCTCTACTACTGAAATGGATATTTCCATTGGATTTTTGTCGCCGAGAGGTGTAAAATCAACATAAAGTTTGTCGAATTCTGACTCTTGCAACTTTGGGGCCTCGAGGAATCTTTTGATGCCCTCAAGGTTCCCTAAGATTCTATTTTGTCAGGAATCTGAAAATTTGCTGCTTAGCTAGCCATTCTGACTTTACCATCGCATTCCCTATGAAATTTTGGTTTAAATGACTGTAAACTTCATATCATTCTAAAAAAATGAAAATTTACCTCCCCATGGAATCTTTCAGGAATCAAGGAATAATCTCTACAAAAGATTCGCTGCCTCAAAAAATGTCTTGTTTTGGGGTTGTGGTTACGAACTCCTATTCCATTGGTCCGCCCTCTTCTTCCCCATGCAAATGAAATTCAGGTTTAAATAAGTTTTGGTGGGCGGAGTTTACCAAGTGGCACCTTGGTGCATTTATTGTGGGCGGAGTTGTTAAGGCGGAGTTCGAGGTTTCCAACCCTGCCAACCTTCCGCATTTGGAAAATGGCGTTCCATTACAACATTATATATACATATATTAACGTTGGTTTGTTATTTTGGTTTTGGGTTTGCGCGTTGTATTGTTTGGTTGGTTGGGCTGCCCGTGGATCGGGCTGGCCTACGTGGTCAAGCGAGTTAGGTTCTCGCCGGCCCATTTAATATTGTGCCTTATATATGGTGTTTACACCTTGGGCCATGGGGTGGGGTCCTCGTTCAACCAGACCTCGACCCCTCCAATTATATTAATATATGGTTATGGGGGTGGCGAGGGTGACAGCCCGTCCCCCCATTAATTTTTTGATTTGGCTTATGGATGCGACGAGGGTGGCGAGGGTCATGGCTCACCACCCTTCTTTTAATATTTTTTCGTTTTACTAAAACAAATTGTTTGTTTTTAATTTTAACGAAAATAAGGGTCATTGGGAAATTTAACGAGGTCACAATTTTTTCCCTTTTTCGAGAGATAATTTTCCTGTCAATTGACAGTGAATTTTTGGGACACTTAAACCTGGCCCAGTGCCCAACTTTTACCAAAAATTTGACTTGCACTAAATTCTCCATATGGGCTTAAAGTGGATATATGTTCACATTGTTGGAATTACGGCGACAAGCACTTCAATCTGAACCTGGTTCGAGAGAAATCCTCCCCACTAAGGAGATTTTGGTCCACAAAAAGCATGAACATAATCTGAAGATGCTTTGTACCTTGTCTGCATCACGAGTTTCCTGAAAGGTCACCCTTCATTCTCCTTCACCTTTGGCCTTCAGAGCCATAAGAGATGAGCCGACACCTGCATCCTCTGCAAACCTGTAGAACAATATTTTGCAAATTATATGCTTAACTAAGTGACCAATCTATGACCCGAGAATTCCCCACACTTTCCACGAGTTTATAACCATACTCTGTGGTCAAGTTTACATAAAATGGAATCAATACCCCAGCTATCAATACAAGGCCAAAAACATCACTGTTGCTTCATAAGTGATGGAAAACACATCATCACTTTTACATTTTAAATTGCAACATATGATTTACAAAGTAAGGCCATGACACTCTACCACACCTAGAAAAACCATCTCTCACTTATCAAATTGAATGGTTCATCTCTCTGTGGCGCATTTTCTTATCGAACAATTGTTTCAACCAGTTCATGTATGGACACTTTGTCCTTAAGGCGATGCTCTAGATGGAGCCTCCAACATGTGGCTCTTTGATGGCCACTTCTGTCAAAATGATTGCAATGAGTCTTCATCCTCCAGACCTACTTTACCTTCTTCTTTTCCTGTGGTGGAGAAGGCCCTTCATGCCTCATTCTCTTTCGTGTTGTCATTATTTTCCAACACTCAAGAAATGCATGGTTATGTAATCCACAAAAACTACTTGTTTTCTGATGCCATGATCTATGTTCATTTTTAGCGACATGCTTGTAATCAAAATGAACACTAGAACACTGAGACTTGTTATACCTTTCTTGGTTGTCTCTGGTGCGATCATGGTGACGAGAGCTTGCCTCAACTCTTTTTCTGCAATGTGCGTTGTCATAGGATGATGGTGAAGTGTTCCCATCATTCTCTTTCCCCAATGATTTCCAACATGTATTGGAAGCTTCTGATACCTTTGAGCATTGTCCTTCAGTGTATCCCAAACCTGTGTATTGAGGTCTCTGCACAACCTCCAATGGATAATTCATGCCTTGGCTATTAACGCCAAGTCCTCCTCCTTTGTATCCCATCTTGGTGAGGAGTTTCATGCCAGTTCTTGTAATGGGTATCTCCATATTTCCCACAGAAATGATATCATGCGAAGATGAAACTAAAGAAAAATCAACATTTTTTACCTCAGATGTTGATTCAAAAACAGGTGATGATGGCTTCTCTAAGCCTTTGTTGCACTTAAACTCCTCTAAGGCCTCTTCTACAACTCGTAGCTTAAGCTACGGTCTCTACTTATCCTCTTTCTCTTCTTGAAGTCTATGGTTTATATCCTCATTCGAATGATGAGAATACGGTGAGGGAGATCAATATTCACTACAAGATGTGGATGAAGCATCGCATTCTACTTCTTCTTTCTTTCTTCTTTCATGAGCTTCATACATCATGTCCACCATTTTGGACATCCTCATCATGGCCTGGTACATGTCTTTGTCGTCCTCCATTGTTTCACGTTCAATCGTTGTTCACGCTCGCAATTTGCATCAGCAATAAGACCGCTCTGATACCATTTGATCTGGGTCCATTAACTATTGGATTTACCCATGGTCTTTTACTTCTGTGATATTGTTAGAATTATATTTTAAAAGATCATAAAAGAACACATATTCATGTTGTAAAGAATAGGAAACAAGATAATAATCATCAACATAAGAACACGAGACGTTCATAACGGATTTCACCCAGTGTGGGCTACGTCTTCGGGCCCGGTGTCAAAATGGGGTAGGGCACTTCATATAGTGCTGGAAATGGTGATATGTACATGGAAAATGTTATCTGTCATACAAGGAGATGTGTGTTGGCAATATGATGCTGAGTGTTGTCCTTGATGGAAACCCACTTGATGAAGATGATGGCAACCTACTTGATGAAGTTAACTCGAGGAATATGTCTGGTGAACTGCTAAATGATGTAAATCTGATGTATATACAATGAGTACAGAAGGTATTGATGGAAGGAATAATCAGTATGTGCCAGAACTTGATGAAAAGAGTATGTCTCAAGGCATACGCGGATATGTCTAGACTAAGTTACGTATGCATGCGGGTTATAACGTGCCAAGTCGCGTATGGGAAAAAACGCTCTAAATATGTAAATCAGGAGTAACCACCATGGTATTGACCCATTGTATTGAGTAATGATTCGTCTATATGACCCCGTCCGGGAATACCATCGAAAGTAATGTGGTTTTGGCTCATGGTATTGAAAAAGGGTAAACCTATATAAGGAGAAGAAAATCATTGTGCAAGGAGGGTGCATGAGTCTGGGTTTGAATGGATACTTCACTCTGAAGTATATCTGTATGGAAAGGGTAACAGTTTGATGATAGATCTGAATCTGTGATGCACCTGTGAAGAAAATGATGAAGAAGGGAATCTAGATCTGAAAAGTATTTGTATCTTCTAGATCTGTTTATGGAATGCTTAGATCTGAGATGAGGCGAACATCTGTCTGAAGTAAAGGGTTAAATCTGAATTGAATATCTGATCTGAAGAAGTATGCTTCTCTATAATGTCTGAATACATATACGCTAGTTTGGAACAGTGGAAGCGCGTATATACGCGGGTTGGATAAAGCGAAACTGTGTATGGGTTGTGAAATCAGTTCCGAATTATGTACAGAAGTATACACAAGTTTATATGCATGGAAGCGCGTATATACGCGGGATCAGTGAAAGGAAAGCGTGTATGAAAACTAGGGTTTTGCTGAAGTATTAAAGGTGAAATTTCTGATCTGTTCTGGGCTTGCATCAAGCATTCATTGATGATGTATGATTGAGCTCAATGTATGGAGTGGGTCCAAATTTTAAAATAAGGATGAAATGTGGCCTGCAAGTTGTGTTCTAAAGGAATCTTGGATCTGCAGAAGTCTTGGATGAAACGTGGTCCATGGTGGTGTCATGTAGCTCTCTGCCAAGTTGTGCCTTCCAGGTGAGGCTGGTAAACGAGATCAGGGGGTCGGAGCTCCCTTCCAGGAGAGGTTGGTAAATGAGTCAGGGGGTTGTAGCTCCCTTCTAGGAGAGGCTGGTAAACGAGCGCAGGTGGGTGCCTGCGTGCTGGTAGGAGTCTGCGCCAGCACATAAGTTGTAAGATGTTTTCACTATAATAAAATATTGAAGGCTGAGCAACGACAGCGATGGTTTTCTCCCGACTTGGGTTTCCACCTAAAATCCTGGTGTTCATGTGTGTTGCTTATGTGTGATGATCTGTTCTGTTATTACTGCACATGTTTATAGTTTATTGAACATCTAATGAATGAATGATGGAATGACATAAGTAAAGGATTAATGACATAATTAGATCTCTGTGTATACGCGAGTTTTATGAAGGATATCCGCGTGTATACGCTAGTCTAGTTCAGCAAAGTAGCGTATGGGTTTTAGAGCATGAAAAGTAAAAAGTTTTGAGTATGCCCTCACGGACTAATCTCCCCCGCATTTTTCCAACACTCAGGTATCGAGTGTAGCCCCTCAAGGTAGTTGACGTTTAAGAAGGAGATTCGTCGCAATAGGAAGGAAGCAAAAGAAGAAGGCTACTGAAAAGGAGATATCTCAGAAAACATGTGCAGCAGAAAATGAAGAAGATGAAACAGGTATTGATTGTTGTTCTTGTGATTCACTTTCCTGTGCATGCAATGGTGAAGATAGTGAAAGTAAAGTTTTGGATCTAGAGGAAGCTATCAAGAAAATTGAAGATCAACGAAGATCAATTACTAAAAGCGAAGCTATGTACAAAGGGATGAAAGAACAGATAAAAATACTAAATGGACAGACAGACAAGTATCAAAGGTTTCATGCTTATGCATCCAATCGAATTAAAAGACTAGAAGTAGAAGTCAATGATCTAAATGCAGATCTCGAAAAATCAAACAAGAAGAATGCAAGACTTGAAGCAGAAATCGTCTCCCTCAAAGAAGATCTGGAAGATTCAAACAAGAAGAATGAAAGACTTGAAGCTGAAATCATCTCTCTCAAAGAAGATCTAGAAAAATCAAATAATAAGAATGCAGCAGAAGTCATCTCTCTCAAAGAAGACCCGGAAATATCCAACAACAAGAATGAAGAACTTGAAGCAGAAGTCATCTCTCTGAAAGCAGATCTCGAAGCATCGAATAAGAAGAATGAAGAACTCTTACAAATTTTTGAAGAACAAGAAAATGGGTTGAAAGAAGAGATCTTAAATTTGAATGATCAAGTAGAAGAAGGAAAAAGGGTTGAAGAAAGTATGAAAAAGCAATGCCAAAGCTTGGAGGTTGAGGTAAATATTCTCAAAGTTAAATTAGAAGAAAAAGATAAATTGTTGAGGTTTCAAGATAGTACTAAGATTCTGAACAATATTCTTAGTAGTCAAAGGTCTCCTTCTATCAAACTTGGTCTTGGTTTTCATGAAACGGTTAAAGGAGAATCTAGTTCACAAGGAGGTGCTAAAGATTCAAAGTATGTTAAAGCAAAACCTGAAGTGTTGAAAGAAACAAAAGGTCAACCGACAATCATGAATTATCAAAGAAAATCATTCAGTAAAGTTGAATGCTTTAAATGTCATAATCATGGACATGTTGCAGCCAATTGCAGAAGCAGGTTGTTTCAGCCACAAACAAACAGATTCTATTCAGAAAGGTACTCTGGTTTCTTCGAGGGATATTGTTTTTCATGTAACAAGTATGGGCATAAAGCAGCTGATTGCAATAGAAGGAAGAATAGAAAAGCTCATTATGATTCTTATGCTTATTTCTCTGGCCACATGAGATGTTATGCTTGTAAAAAGTATGGACATGTAGAAAAGGAATGCAGGTTGAACAGATCTGGGAAAGTGGACAATTTCCAGCACACAATTAGAAAGTTCAAGCAAATTTGGAAAAGGAAGGAGGACCGCTCAGAAACGTAGGGAATATTGACCCTACTGCAGTCATAAGCTTCTGAAGCTTACTTCTCTTAATGACTGCAGAAGTGATGTGAGATACATTATGGAGCTTAGTAATGTATCGTCACAGGGGGAGCGATGTATGGTGATTTCCATGATTGTTTTGGTAATTCTGGGTATGTGTATTTTTGATAGTGCATCTGGTGTGAAGAAAAGACAGGAACAGAAGGTACAAATTTAGGGGGAGATGAAGGTGTGAAATTTTCTATATTTCACTTTCCATACGCGGGTTAGATGAAACAAAGTCGCGTATACACGCGAGTTCTAGCAGACACAGTCGCGTATGCATTGATGATAAGAGAATTGGGATGACAGCTGAAGATTAGGAGCATAGGTTCAGGGGGAGCATCAGTCTGACTGCTAATGATTGTACTGTTAGCATTATTCTGGTTATACTCATGCTAATGAAATGATACATGGTTCTTTAAGTTGAAGATTATGGATGAGCCCGGATTGCTTATTTGATGAAGAATATCTTTTGGATATGATGGAAGTCTTATGATTCGAAGATCCAGACAAATCATGCAGAGATTGTTGCTGATGACTTGTTGTTAAAAGTATTCAGATTGCACAAGCTAAGGAGGAGCCTTGGACATATGGAAAGGATGTTTGGATGCACATTTTCAGGGGGAGCACTAGTCTTGCTGAGTATAATGCATTGTTGGCATTATGATGATTCTGAAATATGATCTCTCTCTTAAGTTCTTTCTGGTATTGGTCATAAAAAGTCATACTTGTAATTTGATAAAAAAGGTCTTGTTGAGACCCATGATGTAAAATTGTAATATTCAGTCATGTAAGGACTTGTCAAAATTTGTAAACCCACTTGGTTGGGTAGCTGAGTCAAATTTGTAAACCCACTTGGTTGGGTATTTGAGTCAAAATATGTAAACCCACTTGGTTGGGTACTTGAGTCTCATATGTAAATCCACTCGGTTGGATCTTTGATGTAATTATGAGTCCTTGGTGATAGGAAGGTCATAGAGTCATGTACTTCATTGAAAAGTATGTTTGAACATTCAGCATGAACTCAGAGGGAGCATGGTACCTTCAGTGCACATGAGATCTACAGCGCTCTTATTTCGACATGAGGAGAACAACCTTGTGTTGGTGTTGATCCGCCCTTTGCCCTTGATGTCAAAGGGGAAGAGTGACATGGTGTTTGAATAAAGAGTAAGAATGGTGTCAAGAGTGACATGGTGTCATTGTATTCTCAATGTATCTATCTGTTGTGGTGATCAAACACCATCATTGTTGCCATCAAGTCCAAAGGGGGAGATTTTTGGCAATATGATGTTGAGTGTTGTCCTTGATAGCAACCCACTTGATGAAGATGATGGCAACCTACTTGATGAAGTTGTCCCTGATGGAATATGTCTTGATGAACTTGTTAAATGATGTAAATCTGATGTATATACAATGAGTACAGAAGGTAATGATGGAAGGAATAATCAGTATGTGCCAGAACCTGATGAAAAGAGTATGTCTCAAGGCATACACGGATTTGGCTAGACTAAGTAGCGTATGCACGCGGGTTATAACGTGCAAAGTCGCGTATGGGAAAAAGCGCTCTAAATATGTAAAACCAGGGGTAACCACCATGGTATTGACCCATTGTATTGAGTAATGATTCGTCTATGTGACCCCGTCCAGGGATACCATCGAAAGTAATGTGGTTTTGGCTCATGGTATTGATAAAGGGTAAACCTATATAAGGAGAAGAAAATCATTGTGCAAAGGGTGTGCATGAGTCTGGGTTTGAATGGATACTTCACTCTGAAGTATGTCTGTATGGAAAGGGTAACAGTTTGATGATAGATCTGAATCTGTGATGCACCTATGAAGAAAATGATGAAGAAGGGAATTGATCTGAAAATATTTTGTGGTTTTTCTAGACCATGGAATGTGTAGATCTCAGATGAGGCGAAAACGTCTGAAGTAAAGGGGTTAAATCTGAATTGGAATATCTCTGATTCTAAGAAGTATGTTTATAATGGTCTCAATATATATACGCGAGTTTGGAAATCAGCAAGCACGTATAATATCCTCGGGTTGGATAAAGGAAGCAGATACAGAACTGCCTGGCATAAAATAAGTATATCACAGTTTATATGCATGGAATTACGATATACGCGGGTCGTTGAAAGGAAAGCGCGTATGAAACTAGGGCTTTTCTCTGCATGAGTGCTGTGAAATGTCTCGATCCGTTCTCGCTCGTAATGCTATCCTGATGATGTATGATTAAGCTCAAAATGTGTTGGAGGTCCAGTCTCTAAAATATGATGAAATGTGGCCGTGTTGTGTTCTAGTGAATCTGATCCGTGTGAAAATTGATGAAACGTGGTCCATGGTGGTGCTGAGGGTTGTAGCCTTCAGTCAGGGGGTTGTAGCTCCCTTCCAGGTGAGGCTGGTAAACGAGATCAGGGAGTCGTAGCTCCCTTCCAGGAGAGGCTGGTAAATGAGTCAAGGGGTTGGAGCTCCCTTCCAGGAGAGGCTGGTAAAGGAGCGTAGGTGGGTGCCTACGTGCTGGTAGGAGTCTGCGCCAGCACATAATTTGTAAGATGTTTTCTCTATAATAAAATATTGAAGGCTAAGCAACGGCAGCGGTGGTTTTCTCCCGACTTGAATTTCCACCTAAAATCCTGGTGTTCATGTGTGTTGCTTATGTGTGATGATCTGTTATGTTATTACTGCACATGTTTATAGTTTATTGAACATCTAATGAATGAATTATGGAATGACATAAGTAAAGGATTAATGACATAATTAGATCTCTGTGTATACGCGAGTTTTATGAAGGATATCCGCGTGTATACGCTAGTCTGGTTCAGCAAAGTAGCGTATGGGTTTTAGAGCATGAAAAGTAAAAAAAAATTAGTATGCCCTAAATACTGATTCACCCCCCCCCCCCCTCTCTCAGTATTTTTCCCAACAATGTGCCCTCAACATGTGTGGCTTGTCTCTCCATGATACATTCCGCTATATGAAATCTCACTCACAATGGACCTTCTATCGGCATGGCATAATCTCACATGAAGAAAAACAAAGATCCTGCAACATGCATCAAGCAAGGATCTAGAAATCATAATACATCTCACAAAAAATAGAGGCACATGATCAAAATTCATATACCTCAACCCCTAAATTTGGCTGAAGAAGGGGATGCTCAGCTTCTGGATCTAGCTGCACTGTCGAATTCGTGGCCTCAAGGAGCATAGAATTGACTGTCCACACTTTAGAATCTGACACTGTCACTCCAATCTAGAAAATGGCCGAAAAATGGTAAGATCTACTGTTGAAACATACATCGCCATCGTATTCCTGTTGCCGAGAGGTGTAAAATCGACATAAATTTTGTCGAATTCTGACTCCTACAACTTTGGGGCCTCAAGGAATCTTTTGATGCCCTCAAGATTCCCTGAGATTATGTTCTGCGAGAATCTGTAAATTTGCTTCTCAGATGGCCATTTTGACTTTACCATCGCGTTCTCTGTGAAATTTTGGTTTAAATTACTATAAAATTCATAACATTCTAATAAAATGAAAATTTACCTCCCCATGGAATCTTTTAGGAATCAAGCAATAATCTCTACAAAATATTTTTTGCCTCGAAAAACATTCCCGCACATGGTTCCGCCTAGTTGTGGGATCTTGGTTCCGCACTCTTGTTCTGTTGATCTGCCCTCTTCTGCTCCATACAAATGAAATTCGGGTTTAAATAAATTTTGGTGGGCGGATTTTACCAAGCGGCACCTTGGCGCGTTGGTTGTGGGCAGAGTTGTTAAGGCGAAGGTTGGGGGTTCCAACCCCGCTGACCTTCCAGGTTTGGAAAATGGCACTGTGTTACAAAATTAAATATATATGTGTGTGTGTGTGTGTGTGTGAGTGTGTGTGTGTGTGTGTGTGTGTGAGAGAGAGAGAGAGAGAAAGAGAGAGAGAGAGAGAGAGAGAGAGAGTGTGTGTGTGTGTGTGAAAGTTGGTTTGTTATGTTGGTTTTGGGTTGGTGCGTTGTATTGTTTGGTTGGTTGGGCCGCCCGTGCATCGGGCCAACCTATGTGGTCGGGTGGGTTCGATTCTCATCGGCCCATTTAATATGGTGTCTTATATATGGTGTTTACACGGTGGGCCACAGGGCGGGGTTCCCAGTCAATCGGACCCCGACCCCTCCAATTATATTAATATATGGTTACAGAGGTGGTGGGGGTGACAGCCCGTCCCCCCATTAATTTTTTGATTTGTCTTATGGATGTGAAGGGGGTGGCAGGGGTCATGGCTTGCCACCCATATTTTATTATTTTTTTGTTTTATAAAAACAAATTGTTCGTTTTTAATTTTAACGAAAATAAGGGTCATTGGGAAATTTAACGAGGCCACAATTTCACCCATTTTCGGGAGCTAAGTTTCTTGCCAGTTGATGGTGAATTTGTGGGACACTTAAACCTGGCCCACTGCCCAAGTTTGACCAAAAATTTGACTTTCTATAACTTCTCCATACGTGCTCGGATTGGAGATATGTTCACACTGCTGGAATCAAGGCGACAAGCACTTCAATCTGAATTTGATTCGAGAGAAAACCAACCACTTTGAATTTTGACCATTTCTGAGCCCTCTTGGTCTCTTGAGGGTGTCTGGAGCCACCCGGATCAGCAGCGCCTCCCCAAAAATAATTTGGGTGAATTTTGATCATTTTTTATGTTTTTCGGCACACTTCTATTTTTCCTTTAGTGGTTTTCTTATGCATGGTGGTTTAACCCATGGTTTTTTCATTTTAGTTAAGGAACTATGGTTATATTCTAACATAGGTTAAATAGATTGATGATTTATGGATTCTGCAGGATATATATATATATATATATATATATATATATATATATTGAAAATTATTTCTATTTTTTCTAGTTTTGGGTTTTTAGGGTAAAATATATGTGTTAATGTGTGTGCGTGTGTGCGTGCAATTAAATTTTTTTGGTATTACTAGGAATTTATTTGTAGGGATTAACTGTATAGGGTTAAAACATACATTTTGTATCAAAGAATTTTTGGCTTCATGGGATGCCTTTGTGGTTAAGGGGTTTTTCTCAAGTATGTGGCAGACCTTGTTATAGTGGGTGTTATCTCTTTTTTCATTTGTTTTTATTTTATTATCAAAATGAAATTTTGATATTAAAATGATATAAATCAAAATTACAACTTGAAAAATATAATAGTTACATAATGATGATCTTCTGTAGGGGAAGATAAAATATCTTTGAGTCACTCGCATATGTTTTCCGACTTTATTTGGATGGAGTAATGCATTTTGGATCTTGAAAGACAAAACCCTAATGACCTAATGATACTTCAAGACCTGACCTCCATGACTGACTTTAACTGATACAAGACATGGTGAAATGAGCATTTTCATAGGTGTTTTTATGCTCAAGAAGACATGGGAGTGAGTCAGAAAATATGTTTCTCTGAAGGAGAGTGAAGTTTTAATGAGGAAAGCTACCATTAGCAAAAGAATTTTTAGCATTACCAAATGGAATTATATAAAAATTTCAAAATGAGACACCTAAAATGAGAGATGAAAGAATGATATCGATCATTGATGGAAGAATGCATATTCTGACTCTAACAGTGGGAGTATATGGAATTAATTCTTTTGGTGAAATTAAATGGCAAGTAGTTCATAGATAGAGATTAATAATTTCAATGGGTAGATTTTTGAGATGTGGAATCTCAAAATGGAAGATCTGTTAGTGGAAAAATATCAGTGGATCATTATGGATCTGGATATTACACCAACATGGATGTCAAGAGAATACTAGACCAAGTTAGATCAAAAGTAAAAGAGTGATAGTGTCTCTAAAATTCAATATTCCTGAATGTTTCAGAAGAAGCTACAACGAAGGCACTATGGAAAATATTAGAATTGTATCATTCTAAGTCCCTAGAAAAAAAAATATTCCTACAAAGAAAAATATATAACTTGGAGATGAAGGATGGAGAGTCAACGACAAAGCATATACATTCCTTCAACATTGTGGTAATTTAGCCATTATCTATTGATATTAATATTTTAAATTAAGGTAAGTGTATTATTGACAAACAAAGTTGCATCATCAAGATCATAATGTTTGAAATTGATTTTCAGAAGATGCTCAGTTAAATTTTTTACTAGGATTGTGGTGTTTGCTTGAGGCCATACAAGGATTTTACAAGCTTGCATACTTTGTTTTATAGGCCCTTCACAAAAAATCCTTCTGGTTGGGACATAAAAACATTCTCTTTCAAATCTCCATTCAGAAAATCATTTTTTAAATCCATTTGATGGACTTTCCAAATGTTCTGAGTTGCCAAGGAAAAGAATGTCCAGATGGTAGCCCATTTTTTTGTGGGGGAAACAACCTCCTCATAGTCAAACCCTTCCTTCTATGAAATTTTTTTTTCCACAAGCCTGGATTTATGCTTGTCAAGTGAGCCATCTGCTTTATACTTGTTCTTGAAGACCCACTTGCAGCCTATTGGTTTGGTTCCCAATGGAGGATTAACCAGCTTCCAAGTTCCATTCTTTATCAAAGAATCATATTATTTTTGCATTTCTTCTTTCCATTCATCATGAGAAGCAACTTCTTTGAAGGAAATTGGTTTGAAATCTATAGACAAATTCAGTTCACAATCATAAGAAACATCCATATCAACAGGTGAATCAGAATCATCTACATGACCTCCATTTTATCTGGTTGATATTCTTGTTCCTGTCTTTCCAACCTCATCAAGACCAACACTTTCAAGTGTCTTTGTCAGTCATTTTGGAGACCTTTCTGAGATGGCCCGGGATGTTCAGTTGACTGAGATGGGGTTGATTCAAGATTTAGTCTCCAAATTTTTTCAATCACAACACTCAAAGTGTCATCAGTGGTTGGAGCTTCATGTGGGGGAGAGAGTGCTTCAGAAGAAGATTCCACATATTGATAAAGGATATGGATCCCCCCTTCAAGACGTGGAATCTCATTATCAAATTCTCAAAAATACTTTGCATGTTTGAGTCTATCCAAGCGATCAAGTTGTCGCTCAACAACATTGTCAGTCTTGGAAGATTCATGAAATATCACATCTATAGATATTATAAACTTATTATTCACCTCATCATAGAGACAATACGCTTTGGAGGTATTTGAGTACCCCCAAGAAGATATATTTGTGACTCATTGCATTCAGTTTGTTTCATTGTTCCTTAGGTATCAAGGCATGGCAGGTGGAATCAAAATCCCTGATATGCCTCACCAAAGAATGTGGCCATACCACATTTCATAGGGAGTATTATTTTTTATAGAATTATATGGAAACTTATTCTTTATATACATAGCACATAGAACTACATTAGCCCAAAACATCAATTTAATATTCTTGAAAAACATCTAGAAGGTACCATATTTAAGATTATCTTGTTCATTCTTTCAACTACTCCATTTTGTTGGGAATTATAAGGCACAGTTGGTTGATGTTTGATCCCATGTTGGAGAAGATAGTTTTCAAATTCATTTGATGTATATTCTTTTCCATTTTCAGTACAAATAGATCCAATATGAGATTTTGTGTCATTTTCAATCCATGCATGAAAGTTCTTGAATGTTTCAAAAGCTTCAGATTTGTTCTTCAATAAATAAACCCAACACATTCTAGTGTAGTCATCAATAAATGTCATCATATATTTATTATCATTTGCAGAGGGAACAGGAATTGGGCCACACAAAACATAATGAATGAGTTCAAGTTTTCTATGTGCTCTGGAATGAGAATCATGAAAAGACTATTTGTTGTGTTTTCCTAAGATACAAGCATCAAATTGCTTAAGTTTCCTAGGAATTGTAGGAAAACTAGTAACACCATTTTTCTTCAACAAACGGAGGCTCTCATAGTTCAAGTGTCCAAATATAGCATTCCAATAAAGACTTGATGGAAATGTTCCTTCATCATAGTGAGAATTGTATGAAATTTTTTGTGCACGAGCAAAGGTTCCTTGGAGCTTAAAAAATATTTCTTCTTCTATCCCAATCATGACAAGTGGGCGATATGATGATTTTTTTAAGTCAACCTTTCCATAAAATATATGAATGGAGTGTCCTTGCTGGCATATTTGGACCAAATACAAGAAGTTTATCCTCAGGTCCAGAAGGTATATAACATCATGTAGAAGAAATTCTGGAAGACCAGACAATTTGAGTTTGATCATAGAAAGCCCTGATGGCTTGATTTTTGACTTGTCTACAAATTATACTACTCCAAAAACATTATTAGTGAATTATTAAAATAAATATATCTTGAAATTCATGTGGAAATTTTCTCCTAAAACAAGAAACCGAGAATATTTCCATGAAGCAAGTGAAGCAATGAATAAATCTTTAGTTACTCCAATGTTGCAATGTGCCACAACATAATGATCGAACTCGGGTGCCTTTCCTTTCCATTTTTCAGTTATTTTACCTTTTCCTTCATTTATTTCCTTCTCAATTTTGTCCCAATACAACTTACATGTGGATGCATCATGTCCATCTCTATTGTATCATATGCAATGAAGATCATACCTTTCTCCTTGGAAATGTATGACCCCCATGCCTCTAAAATTCTTCCTTCCTCTTCCTCTCCAGCCACCTCTTCCTCTAGAAGAATATTATGCATGATTCTTCTCTTTTAGTGCAAGTCACACAACTTCTTCAGTAGACGTAGGAGTTATCTTCTTCACAAATTCCTTCTCTCTTTCAACAAACTTCTTTTCAAGGGAGCCAAAATTAATATCCTTAAGGTTTCCAATCACTTGCAATGACTCAATATAATGTGAATAGGTGGGATATAGTGCCTTAACATAATCTATGAGAGGAATATTTCAACACCAATCAATTTTATGTCATGCATAATGGATCTGACTTCTGATGCTAAGGTAAGAGGGTCATCATTTTTCAACTCAAGACTGAACAAATTGAAGTTCAGAGTGTGAGTCATATAATTCCTTCAACTTCTCTAAGTCTTCAAAAGAATTTAAAAATGGATAAATACGATGACTCACCTCTTCATTTATCGATGCTTTAATCAAGGCATATGCCTTGTTAATCGTGTTTTCCCAAATGGAAAACTCCTTGTCTGAAATGGGATTTTCCAATGCATTGTCTCATTCTCCTTCACAAACCCCTTTCCATTACTCATTGAATATAATGGCATGTTTTATCTTTTGGGACCACTCATGATAGTTCTCTTTTCCAGATAGAACAACCCCCACAATGGAGATGAGTGAATGCATCATATGATCTGATTTAGCCTCAAAATCATTTTAAATTTTGGTGTATTTGTAATAAAATTGAGTGGCTATGTTTTCGTAAATTCATTAATATACCTCCATCGTATTATAATTCATATGGCATTCCATACATAGCATCATATTTTCATACCATACATACCATATAGGTTTTCAAAAAGGAACTCAATATATTTCATCCTACTTTCATATGACATACCAAGCTATTCATGCCTACGGCCTTAAAATATGTGTGTGTGTGTGTGTGTGTGTGTGTGTGTTTCTCATATATTATACACCATGGCCTCTTTAAAAAACTCATGTATATCACATATTATAGCATCATGGGTTTCACATAACCAACTTATAGCCAAGGGTTTCACATAACATGACATTGAATTCTTTTTTTATACATGGTTTCCAATATACACCATACACCTTTCACAATATGTAGCTCAACATAACATGAAGTCTTCAAAAGGGGAGCACACAATAAGTTTGAAAACACCATAGTCATGATTTTGTCCCTCCAAACTTGTTTAATCACATAATGCAGCAATTTCAGCATACCTCAAATCAGTCAACACAACGTTCATTCCAGCAACATGCATAGTTCACACTGGCCAGTGTTCATCCAGCAATTCAGACCAGTATTCAACCAATTTTAAGGTGGATACAGTCCAACATTCAACTAAATGCATAGTATTCCCTTTATTTTAAATCAACGTAGAAATGGAATACAATTCCAACCATATGATGCTCGATCATTTACAAGAGTCATTCAATTAAGTTCACAATGTTCCCACAGAGGTAGATGATTTCTCATGGAGTGTGGATGGCTCGAATCTATAGTTGTGTGGCCACATTCATCAATCGACTCTTCAAAAATTGTGTATGATGCACATAGAGAGAAACACACAACGAGGATAAAAATTTTTGAAGACTTGTTGAAGGGGAAAAATACCTTGCCAACGGTAAGGGGATCTCCCTGGTGTAAAATCCCAACTAGACTCTACACCATTTGTGATATGGATCCCGTCCAGTATCTAGGCCTGGTTGTCATTATGCTTATTAGATATATGCCCTTCCTCAGATAGAGATGTGTTTCGAGATCATGAGAATATATGGCTACTTGAATGAAACAAGACAAATGGTCGACGAGTTACCCTGAAAATGAAACATCATGGATAGCGAAGCGAGATTTAAAGCATGTAGCTAGAAGAAGTATTTTTAGAAAAATGCCATTAGGGTCGTGCTCACACAGAGGCTGGTTTAAACATAAGAGAAACAATTCACTATGATCAAACACCCTTCATATTTTTAAGCATGTTTCCAAAATATTAAGGAAATATCAACAACTAAGCCATTAACATATTCCTACACTGAACATCCACACATCATTCATATATCAAAAGAGCTAAAACATATAAACAATGTACGAATAGAAACACAAACTAATCAGTTACGAATGGTATCAAACATGTAAGAGGAAATTATTCATAATGTAAATACACAGAGGTTTCCATCAAATCCAATAATGGAGTCCAAAACATTCATTTGTATTCATTCCTGGAATCATACTGTTAAGCCCCAAGATTGTGCTTTCTTTCATCTTAATTTACCTCATTTTCCTTTGTCCATTGTTATCCCAGACCCAATTGATCAATGAAATTAATTAAAATTACTTTTAGAATGATGAACATGGCTAACTTGCTAAGTTTTGTGATTTTTGTCATTGTAATGCATTTTGACCGGAACTAGGTTAACTAGTTTGTAATTTGTTAATATTCCGTAGCTAACTGAAATTCTGCAAACCGTCTTCACGTTCTGTAATACCCGTGTGTCCCTCAAGAAAAAACACATAGGTATATTCTGACAAATATGTTCACATCATAATGCCACCAAGTGAAGGAAGAACGACTCGGACGGGTTTTGGTACGCGGGACCTCATTTAAGGAAGCAGACTTCTAATAGGACTGTCTTAGTCCAGATGTCCTTTTTCTCCTTACATTGCCATCTTTAGAGTCCGAATGTGATTTTGATAAGGAAATGCAAGGATCACTGTATTGTTGCAAGTTCTGTTATGTAAATTTGTTATAAAAACACTTGGGAAACTGAGAGATAGGCTATATTTTGCTTAGATTTCATGCTATATTTCTAAAGACCGAAACTGCTCTGTTTCAAGTTATTTTTCCTTTAATGAAGAAGACAAATTTGATTTGAACGCGTTGAGTTGATTTGGAGTTAGATTCCGTCTGGTGGTAGAGGGCCCCTGCCTCCTGCACGACTTTATTTTCGAAATTTAGATAAGTATTTTAGTTGTTTTTTATGTTTTTGAAGTTTGAGTTCGTATTTAATTTCACTAGCCACTATAGTTATACTTGTTCTAAGAACTCTTCCAAAAGAATAAACTCTTCCAAAAGATCATGATAATGAATGAGAAATGGCTATAGTGTTGTAGGATTTAATTGTAATTTCTTTTGTTCACTATCACAGTGGAACTTATACTAAGCAAAATCTTCCAAAAAATCCTTATGATGTCTAAGGAATGACTGTGATACTGAACGTTTCATTTGTTTGTTTGAACTAAGTAGCATAGCTGCTCTTACTCTTAAAACGCCCTTCCAAAATATCATAATGATGGGTAGGAGATAGTTGTGATGTCTTAGTTTTTAAATTGCTTTCAGTCTTTATGCTTGCATTTGCACTGAATTGTATAGCCAGGATTGTTCTAAGAAACTCTTCCAAAATACTAATCATGATGGACAAAACAGGCTGTAGAATCCCATAGATTAATGCATGATAACTTAGTTAGAGTACTCTGGAGTCAAATTGCATTCAATTCATGCTCTGTTATTTTGTTTTAAGTTTGATAATGGCTTGTTAGTTCAGCACTGTTTTAGACTAGTGAAATCTTAAGTTCAGTTTTAGCTTAACTCATTGCATTTTCACTCCACAATTAGTTGTCATCCACTGCATATTAGATTACATTAGTTGTTAAACTTAACAAAACGGCCTTCATTATTTACAAAATCTCTTCTTGTTTCAAATCTATAATTGATTCATAACCATATGAACAGAAGACAATATCATTTCCAGGCCTGAAGTACTTTTGCAAATTCTTTACCACTCCATAAACAAAGCCTTTCCTCAAAAGACTACTTAAAAAAAAAAAAAAAATCTATAACTCTTGAGTAAGGTTTGGTGATGTTTAACTAAGTTGCAGAATAGAGTTAGGAACTAGTCTTAGAGTAGAGATCTTATGATGGTATCAATGTTTTCCTCCAAATATGCTTCAACAGATCTTTAATCATGGATAATGTTGCATCATTATAAACTAGTTAGCATTGTTTAGTTAGAAGAATTTGTATACTTAGCTGACCATTTCTCAAGCTCTCCCAAAATACCTTTGATGAAAGAATTGGAAAAGTTAAGTTTATGTTTTGATTCATTTCCTTAAAGTCATTATCAAGCTTTGTATTTTGCTTAGTCATAGTTTAGGTTTGATTTTGTTTCAGTATTTGCATTTGCATTTTTCATTTTTCATCAACCAATTAGGCTTCACTCTGTTTTTAACCAGTAGCTTCTTTCCACTAGCTTTTTAGTCATTTTCCTTGAGAACATAAAAACAACCAAAAAACCAAAAACATCATAAAACACTAAACACAATGCATTAAGAGACAAACACCTAGGCACATATAGTGCACTTCACTTCAGCAGTTTACCAACCCTGGTTGACAATTAAATGAACTCAATTTAGGAGACTAGATTGAGCACAAATGTTTTGGTGCCGTTGCCAGGGAAGTGAAAACTAGGTAACCTTTGTTTCTTAACCCCCAAAAACAATTATATGCGTATAGAGAGAGATTCAAGGGGTATATTTATAAGCAGCAAAAGCAGAAATTTGATTCCTAGAATACCACTTGTTTCACCTAGACCAAGAGCTAGTACACCTTCAACTCAGACCCACATTCCATCCTTTACTGATCCTAGACTTCTAGAAGATCTAAGGTCAGATATTCAATTAGAGAAACCTTCCACTTCATCCACTAAACCTACCTTAGAAGAAGATCTAAAAATTCCTGTTAGGGACACAAACCTTTCTACTTCCACGGGAGAGTCAATCATGGCAGAAGAAGGGGGAGGAGGAGTCTTAATGGAGAAATACATTATTTGGAGGTAAGATGGAGGTGAGGAGAAGGAGTAGAGGTGCAGATGGATAGAGGTGCAGATGAGGAAGAGGTGTAAGAGAAATAGAAGCTCTTTTAGTTCTATAATAGATGAAGAAACTAATACAACCATGAAAAACATTTCACTCTCTGTCCTTCCAAACTTCTATGGACTTAAAACTGAAGATCCTGAAACCTTCCTATTTGAATTTGAAATCCTGTGTAGAACTTATGAGTACTTACAAGATGCTCAAAAACTTAAACTATTTCCTTCAACATTGAAAGGAGCAGCATTGAAGTGGTTTATGAGTTTGATCAACAGTTCTATTAGGACATGGGAAGACATGAAACAAGAATTTCTAGAGAGATATTTGGATCATTGTATGACAGTCAATCATAAGGAGGAAGTGTTTAAGATGCTACAAAAAGAAGATGAAAACTTGGAAGATTTGTTGGAGAGATTTCATTACAACATCAAAAGAGTAAAAATGGAAAACCTGACGGGAAAATCTGAAAGCTCTTTGTTGAAAACAATTAGGGATGAATGGTTGGATATCCTTAACATGATGGGAAAAGGGATATACTACCACATTACCCCGAAGACCAGTTATGTATCAACCTTCAAGAGGGAATGCCAAACTATGTGTGTCCAAGAGATCCAATTTCGCAAGGGCAAGTAAGTTCCAAGTTTCTGGTTTCTGGGACAAGAAGTAGATCAGAAATAGGACACATGCTTGATGATTTCAAATCTGACATCTTAGGGAGTCTTAGTGAACAAATAGACACCCTTAAGATACAAAACAAGCAAAAAGCTGAATCTGATGCCTTGGCAATCTTTTGTCCCAAATGTAGAAAGAAAGATGCCTTGAGAGAGTGTCCATTGGATGTAAAAGTTGTAGAGACCTGTGTCATTTGTTCTGAAAAACATGAGACCAAGAATTGTCCTTCTCTTCCTGGTCTCAAAGCTGTCTTTCAGGAGGAAAATCCTACAGATTCCACAGTCTCTCAATTTTGTATTTAGAAGGCCTTGGCAAGGACCTCAAACACAAGGATTCCATGATCAAATGTATAATCAACCTCCACCTTGGAATTCTTGGCAACAACCTTGGCCTCAATTTCAAAATCAATCTCCAGCTTGGGCACAAGGATCACAAAGTCCCTATGGAAGATACTCCCCATACTATCAGTATCCACCATCCTATCCACCATACCCACATTTTTATCCTCAAAATCCTCAACAAAATTTTCCTCAAAATCTTCAACAAAATTTTCAACAAAATCCTCAACAACATCATCAGAACCTATCACATCAAAATCAACCACTTTCATTACCATTCCCTCAAAAATCAAATCAATTTCCTGCTCAACCCATACCAAACCCCAATAATAAAAATCCTCAGAACACATACATGATAGAAGGCCAATAGTTCCCAACTTATTTAATTACTCCTTTAGACCTTAGTGATGTTCAACTTAGGTCTGGAAGAATACTTGAAAAGAGGAAACCTTCTGTGATCATACAAGAACAAGATAACTCTGAGGAAGACTCTCTACGGGTGAATAAAAGTCTTGAGGGAGACACATATTTTCAAGACCCAAACACTGAAAAATTAAAGCAAAAAGATCCAATAATTTCAACTCCTGTATTAGAGCAACCATCCACATCTACTTCTATACCTCCCTTTCCAGACAGATTACAAATTGATAGAGGTGTAGAAAAACAAATTATGGTGCCTAATTATGATTTCCTAGATGAGCTGAGAAATGTTTGCATTAAAATTCCATTATTACAAGCCATCAAGGAAATTCCAATTTTAGCCAAAACAATAAAGGAGTTTAGTATGAAGAAAACAAGAAAAAGAATAAGAGAAACAAAGAAAATTCAATTGGCAGGAAAAATAGCAGACATTATGATGGGCAAGATTTCTATTCCAAAGTATCTTGACCCAGGAAATCCAGTTGTTAAAATTCACATCAATGGAATTGAAATCCAAAACACACTCATTGATTTAGGAGCAGCAATCAACATCATGAGTAGACAAATCATGGATAAACTGAAACTTCCTAATCTTCTCTTTACACCCACATTATTACAACTAGCAGACAGATCTGTGATCAAACCATATGGGGTAATAGAAGACATTCCAGTGTCCCTAGATTCTTGGGAGTACCCTGTGGATTTCATGATCCTAACTCCTAAGAATAATCTAGGAGGACATCCTGTTATATTAGGAAGACCTTGGTTGGATACAGCTGATGCTTTTATTAGTTGTAGATCCGGTGATATGTACATCTCTGATGGTAGTTCAACTAAGAAATTCACTTTATATCCTCCAGCTAGGACAATTACAGATCTAGATGACACTCAATGGATAGAAGATGAAGAAGATTTACAACCACTCTTCACAATTTCAGAAATTAGTGAAGATAATCAAATTCTGAATACTCTAGAAAACTTTGAATCCTCTCCAGAACACAAACATGAATCATTTCAAGAGGGATCCAATATTGAGTTTTTGTCATCAAGGTAGATGTCTCTTCATTCTATGGATAAATTTGGTAGCTCTACAAGTGAGATCTTTCCAGGCAAAACTTTGAACATAAATAAGAACCTAGAGAAATCTCAACAAGAAAAGTTAGTCAAAGTATTACAGAGACACTCTTCTGCATATGCATGGGAGTACACTGACATGAAATGGATAAGCCCCAAGACTTGCACTCATCACATCTATATAGAGGAGAATTGCAAACCAATCAGACAACCTCAAAGACGGATGAATCCAAATCTTAGGGAGATTGTTAAAGAAGAATTGCAAAAATTGTTAAATGTCAACTTCATCTATCCCATTTCAGATAGTCAGTGGGTTTCTCCTTTGGTAATTGTGCCAAAGAAAATGGTAAATGGAGGGTATGTATTGACTACCGGGAACTAAATAAAGCTACTCTTAAAGACCATTTTCCCTTACCTTTCATAGATCAAGTGTTAGATACATTAGCTGGCAAAAAGTACTTCTCATTCCTAGATGGGTTTAGTGGTTACAATCAAATCCAAGTAGCACTTGAAGATCAAGACAAAACCACATTTACCCGTCCTTGGGGTACCTATTCTTACCGAGTATTTCCATTTGGATTATGTAATGCACCTGCAACATTCCAAAGGGCAGTATTAGCAATTTTTTCAGATCTAATACATGATTATGTAGAGGTATATATGGATGATTTCACAGTTTATGGAAACACATTTGAAGAAGCTTTAGCAAACTTGGAAAAAGTTTTAAAGAGATGTCAGGAAGCAAATCTTTCACTTAGTCATGAGAAATGTTTCATGATGTTTACTGAAGGTATTGTTTTGGGGCATCACATTTCAAGGGATGGGATTAGAGTTGATGAGTCAAAATTTGAAGTCATCTCTAACTTATCTATTCCAAGTTGTCAAAAAGATGTTAGAAGTTTTCTAGGATTTACAGGATATTATCGGAGGTTTATAGAAAACTTCACCAAGATAGCATCTCCACTCTTCAAATTACTTACCAAAGATTGTGAATTCAAATGGAATTCTGATTGCTAGTTAGCCTTTGAGACCCTAAAAACAAAAATTTCTGAAGCACCTATATTAAGGGAACCTAACTAGAAGTTACCTTTTCATATCTCAACAAATGCCTCCGATACAGCTCTAGGAGCAGTATTGGGGCAGAAAGACTGATTCCTTATGCCATCTACTATACCAGTAAAAATTTGACTCCTGTAGAGTTAAACTATACTATAACTGAAAAGGAGTTTTTCGTTGTTGTTCATGCCATAAACAAATTTAGACACTATATAACAGGCTATGAAACTTTTGTTCACACTGATCATTCTACAATTAGATACTTAATGAACAAATCAATTACTAATGGCAGAGTCATAAGATGGTTATTGCTCCTACAAGAATTCAACATTACCATTCTAGATAGGCCTGGAAAACAAAACACAGTAGCTGATTTCCTATCTAGACTCCAAAACATCAAAGATGACACTCCAGTTGAAGATCAATTTCCCGATGAATATCTTTTTGCAATTTCTACCCAAACTCCTTGGTTTGCTGACATTGCTAATTATTTAGTTTCAGGAAAATTTCCTTCAATAATGAATGCAAGAGATAAAAGAAAAATCATTTATGACAATGCAAAATATTCATGGGTTGCTAATGAGTTGTACAAGACAGGTCCAGATTTGATCATTAGGAGGTGTGTTCGTGAAGATGATATGCCTGAGATTCTCAAAGCATGTCATGATGAACCTTGTGGCAGACACTTTGCTGATAAGAGGACAGCCTATAAGATCCTTAATTTAGGATATTATTGGCCATCCTTGTTTAAAGATGCTAAAGAGTATGTCAAAAGGTGTGACAGTTTCCAAAGGGTAGGGAAACCTTCTCATTCAGGTGAGATGCCATTACAACCTCAGGTACATATTGAACCTTTTGAAAAATGGGCTTTTGATTTTGTAGGACCTACTAGTCCTCCATCAAGACAGAAGAGGTATATATTAGTTTTCACTGATTATGTTACCAAATGGGTAGAAGCCAAGCCATTACTTGTTGCTAATGAAGCATCTATAGTTACTTTTCTTTTTGAGGATATTTTTACTCGTTTTGGTGTCCCAAGGGAAATTGTTACAGATCAAGGAGCTCAATTTACATCCAGGCTAGTGGAGAAAATGATGGAGAGGTACAAAATCAGGCATAGAAAATCTACTCCTTATCATCCACAAGCAAATGGTCAAGTGGAATCTACTAATAAGGTCATTGAAGGAATCCTAACAAAGATTGTTCATTTACATAGAAGAGATTGGGTAGATAGGCTTCCTGAAGCCTTGTGGGCTTATAGAACTACATGGAGAAACACAACAGGCCATACTCCTTATGAACTTGTTTATGGAAATCAAGTTTTGTTCCCCATAGAGTTCCAGATTCAAACTTTCAAAATGGCAGTTCAGCTAGGACTTGATTTAACGGAGGCACAAAAGCATAGACTGGAGCAGATTAATGAATTGGATGAGATCAGACAAGATGCAGTTCAGAAAACAAGTCTAGTCCAACAACAAAGGACTAGATGGCATGACAAGTAATCAAAGAGAAGAAATTCAAAGAAGGTGACTGGGCTCTCTTGTTTGATTCAAAATTCAAGGATTTTCAAGGTAAATTTCAAACACATTGGCTTGGGCCATATGAAATTGTTGAAATTTTGACAATGGAGCAGTAAAAATCAGGACAATAGATGAAGAAGAGGTCACTTTTCTTGTGAATGGTCATAGATTGAAGCTGTATCACAAACCACTCTCAAGAGAAGAATTTGTCAAGAAGTTCCAGGAAAACAATGATGTGAAGTTAATGAAGAAGCATATTTCTTCTTCATCAACTTGATTGAATTTTCAGAAGAATTTCTTTTGAAAAAAATAATAATAATAATAATAATAAAAATAAGGTATAAACATGAAAACCAATCATTGATTGGCATGTTTATACAGAAAAGATAGGGTGAAAATCAGATTTTTTCTGACACTCTAACTTTTCCCATTTTGTTTTTGCAAGCAGCTGTTACAAAATCATAAGTTCAGATCCATTTTACTTATTATCCATTTCATTTCATTTCATTCCATTCACTTATCCATCCATACTCCATTTCATTCATTCATTCATACTTCACTTCATTCCATATATCATTCATCTCATTCCATACTCCATCCACCTCATTTCCATGTCAAAATTTAAAGTTTGATGTCTTGCTGCAAATGAATAACACATGTCATGGATTGCAGGCCATTTCTTATATTCTTCCACTCCATTTCATAAATTGAATCCATTCCATTTCATCATGCACTTCATACATATCATGACTCATCATCCATCTTCATTCATGCCATATAACATTTCACTTATATCCCAAACCACTCCATTCCATGATTAAAATAATCTACAGGACATTCTGTAGCTTAATAGACATTCTGCAACTGATCAGACTTTCCGCAGCCAGACAGTCATTCCGCAGCTACAGATCCTGAAGACACTAATTAGCAGACATTTGAATTGCAACAAGAAGATCCAATATATCCATGAATAAGAAGAATCAAGAAGGTTTATGAAGACGCTTCCAAAGGAGAACAAAGAAGACAAAGACCACAAAAAGCAAATGAAAAGCAAAGGTAACAAGTTTTGATTATAATGGAATATCATAAACTTTAGCATAGTTTTAGTTATGAATCATTCGAAAAAGTTGTTTTGATTATTTTTATTGATCATGTCCAATATACCCTCCACAAACTTTGGATAAAAATCTCTCATTTCAAATTCTATACCTGACCATCATTTAAGCGGTTAAAAAGGCTGAAGTGTTTGATTTCCTCACGTCACCCAGCCAAATCATTTAATGATGATTTTTTTTGAATCCGTTGTAAAAAAATCTCCGCAGTCTTTTCACTCATTAATTTGTTTTCTTCACCTCACTTCATTAACTCATTCCGTAACTACCTCCATCACTCCATTCCGTAGCCAGCCCTTCATCATTTCATTCCGCAGAATAGAGATATCCCTATCACCGTGAGCAGAGGTATATCAATTTGAAATATCAAACCACTATCACCGTGAGCAGAGATTGAAGCATTATCACCGTGAGCAGAGACTGAAGCACTGTCACCGTGAGCAGAGATTGAGGCATTATCACCGTAAATGCAGAGATATATCAGTGTGGAATTTGAAGCCATTATCACCGAGAAACAAAGGTATATCAGTGTGGAATTTGAAGTTATTGTCACTGTCAACCAGAGGTATATCAGTTTGAAGATTGAAGCCATTGTCACCGTGAACCAGAAGTATATCAGTTTGAAGGTTGAAGTTATTATTTCCGTGGGCAGAAAGAGTATTAATCTGAAGATTGAAGAAAGAATTATGGGCCTCATTGTAAGAACTGAACCAGTGGGTACAAAATATCTGGAAGGATACCCTCAAAGTAGAGAAATGTTGCAACAGGTAGGATGGCTACAATTTCTTGAGAAATTTAATGGCTTCCACAAAGAAGTCACTAAAACATTTGCAAGGTCATTTAGAGGAGCTGAGGTTGAAGTGGGAGATGTTAAATTCACTGTCACTGAGGTTTTCATTGCAGAAGCAACGAGATTGCTTAGAAATGGAGAGAGATGGTTCAAAAACATAGAATTCCATAATGAATCATGGAAGCAAATTCTAAAATCACCAGGTATGGATGTCACTGTGTTTAAGAAGGGAATTCCAAGTTCTGCATTGAAAAATAAATGGAGAAATATATTGCTTATTCTACAAAAATTTATCACATGTGAAGGTAGATATGTCACATTTTATGTTTACCATATTAGACTGATAATGCATTTTATGGAGGAAGAGTTAAACCTATCCTATTTCTTGCTTCAAAGTTTGAAAAAGATGGCTTCTTGTGTTCAAAGAAGGGTCCAATTCTTAGAGACAACTCTATACCATCATGGCTTGGTTAAGATTTTAATTGAACACCATTTAGCCAAAACAAATGATACTTGGGATAATTTCTTGATAAGAAATCATTTTGAAGAGACAAAAGAGCCCTCACCTGAACAATAGCCTACAAGGAGAAGCAGAAAATGGAGAGCCTCAAAAATTGAAGTTGACAAAAAAATACAGGAAAGTAGTGAGGAAATAATCTCAGAGAAGTTGACTCAAATTAAGAGACAACTCAAGAAAGAGAGGGTAATCAGAAAGTCTGCCATAGAAAAAGGAGAGGGATCATCCCAGCCAAGAAGAAGCCATAGACTCAGGGGGAAACTAAGGAAAACTCAGATCAAACAAACAGGGGTGATAAATATAGAAGATGAGGAAACATCTATTGAAGAATATGTTGAAGAAGATTTTAATGAAGAAACCCCTGAAATTGACCCTACTCAGCAAGAAGTTTATGACTATGTTGAAACATTGGAAAGGAAAGCTTCAGAGAGTATATATAGAACCCCTAGTCCTCCACTGTCCGAAATAGCTGTGTTAAGAAGGGATAGGTATGAGCTGGAAATACTTAATAGACACATCAAAAATGAGAATGATATTCTGAAGGAACAAGTCAAACTCAAAACCACTATGAACTCAACCTTATCTCTACAAATGGACAAAGTGGAAAAGGCTAATGAAAAGTTGAAAAAGAGGAACAAGAAGCTAATCAAGGCACTCATCAACTTAAGGTTCAAACTTGTCATCAGAAAACCCATAAGACCTTTATCTTCCAGGAAAAGAAGAAGGAGAGGATTAGATGTTCTTGCAGAAGTCTCTGAGTTTATGGAATAAATTGCATGAGGACATGCAAGAAGACAGCAGTGGGGGTATGTTGAGCCCCAAGATTGTGCTTTCTTTCATCTTAATTTACCTCATTTTCCTTTGTCCATTGTTATCCCAAACCCAATTGATCAATGAAATTAATTAAAATTAATTTTAGAATGATGAACATGGCTAACTTGCTAAGTTTTGTGCTTTTTGTCATTGTAATGCATTTTGACCGGAACTAGCTGCAGAATGCATACATTCCGTAGCTAACCGGCAATTCTGCAGTTGTCTTCACGTTCAGGCATGTTCCAGGTGTCCTCTCAAGAAAAACCACATATGGGTATATTCCACGTCATGTCCACATCATACGTTGCTCACCATGAAGGAAGAACCGAATTCTGGACGTGGTTTTGGTACGTGGGAACTTATTTAAGGAAGCAGACTTCTAATAGGACTGTTTTAGTCCAGATGTCCTTTTTCTCTTTACGTTGCCATCTTCAGAGTCCGAATGTGATTTTGATAAGGAAAGACAAGGATCCCTGTATTGTTGCAAGTTCTGTTATGTAAATTTGTTATAAAAACACTTGGGAAACCGAGAGATAGGCTAGATTTTGCTTAGATTTCATGCTATATTTTTGAAGACCGAAACTACTCTGTTTCAAGTTATTTTTCCTTTAATGAAGAAGATAGCTTTGCTTTGAACGCGTTGAGTTGATTTGGAGTTAGATTCCGTCTGGTGGTAGAGGGCCCCTGCCTCCTGCACGGCTTTATTTTCGAAATTTAGATAAGTATTTTAGTTGTTTTTACGTTTTTGAAGTTTGAGTTCGTAGTTAATTTCATTAGCCACTATAGTTATACTTGTTCTAAGAACTCTTCCAAAATAAGAAACTCTTCCAAAAGATCATGATAATGAATGAGAAATGGCTATAATGTTGTAGGATTTAATTGTAATTTCTTTTGTTCACTATCACAGTTGAACTTATACTAAGCAAACTCTTCCAAAAAATCCTTATGATGTCTAAGGCATGACTGTGATACTGAACGTTTCAGTTGTTTGTTTGCACTAAGTAGCATAGCTTCTCTTACTCTTAAAACGCCCTTCCAAAATATCATAATGATGGGTAGGAGATAGCTGTGATGTCTTAGTTTTTAAATTGCTTTCAGTCTTTATGTTTGCATTTGCACTAGATTGTACAGCCAGGATTGTTCTAAGAAACTCTTCCAAAATACTAATCATGATGGACAAAACAGGTTGTAGAATCCCATAAATTAATGCATGATAACTTAGTTAGGGTACTCCGGAGTCAAATTGCATTCAATTCATGCTCTGTTATTTTGTTTTAAGTTTGATAATGGCTTGTTAGTTCAGCACTGTTTTAGACTAGTGACATCTTAAGTTCAGTTTTAGCTTAACTCATTGCATTTTCTCTCCACAATTAGTTGTCATCCACTGCATATTAGATTACATTAGTTGTTAAACTTAACAAAACGGCCTTCATTATTTACAAAATTTATTCTTGTTCCAAATCTATAATTGATTCATAACCATATGAACAGAAGACAATATCATTTCCAGGCCTGAAGTACTTTTGCAACTTCTTTACCACTCCATAAACAAAGCCTTTCCTCAAAAGACTACTTTAAAAAGAAATCTATAACTCTTGAGTAAGGTTTAGTGATGTTTAACTAAGTTGCAGAATAGAGTTAGGAACTAGTCTTAGAGTAGAGATCTTATGATGGTATCAATGTTTTCCTCCAAATATGCTTCAACAAATCTTTAATCATGGATAAAATGTTGCATCATTATAAACTAGTTGTTTAATTGTTTAGTTAGGAGAATTTGTATACTTAGCTGACCATTTCTCAAGCTCTCCCAAAATACCTTTGATGAAATAATTGGACAAGTTAAGTTTATGTTTTGATTCATTTCCTTAAAGTCATTATCAAGCTTTGTATTTTGCTTAGTCATAGTTTAGGTTTGATTTTTGTTTCAGTATTTGCATTTGCATTTGTCATTTGTCATCAACCAATTAGGCTTCACTCTGTTTTTAACCAGTAGCTTTTTTCCACTAGATTTTTAGTCATTTTCCTTGAGAACATAAAAACCACCAAAAGACCAAAAACATCATAAAACACTAAACACAACGCATTAAGAGACAAACACCTAGGCACATACAGTGCACTTCACTTCAGCAGTTTACCAACCCTGGTTGACAATTAAATGAACTCAATTTAGGAGACTAGATTGAGCACAAACACATACATTCAATGTTGTACAGTTATATCTCTCTCTCCTTTTGGTGCCCGAAAAAAGGTCCCTACATTATCTCCCAAGGGAGTACATATAGAACCAAAAGTGGCTTTTGGGTTACCCTATCATTTCATCTTCCCGATTGTTGGCATGGTCTACGACCGGGGAGAAATTGCGACTTGCGTCCTGAGTGGGTTGCGACCTAGGACTGGGTAGCATTTGCAACCTATGACCTGTCTATCTCTCCAACCTGTTAACCCAATCTTTTCAAGGGAGCAACTTCGTGATAGAGAAGACTGGAGTTTCTACCTACTGTTATTATTTAAGGTAGGTCTTCCAGGCTTGGTATTCGGCGACCACTGGAGTGATTTGGGGCATGTCCTCTCCCAGTCTATGAAAACATTTAAGGGCATCTCAGACCAATGTACACCCCTTTGTGTTGATCTGGTTGGACAAAGAGGCCAGCTTGGTGTATATCTAGACTGGTGCAACAACGTATTGGATGATTTTTTCCTTGGAGGCTAGGAGATCCTTCGAGATGGATGCATGTTTGATTGGTTCTAAGAATGATTGAATATCCTGCATTACCTCTTCTCGCATCCTTTGTTTGGTTAGCATACCTATGGAAGGTATGTGGTGCACTTCTGCCATCGAGTCTATGCCACTGATGAGATTCTCATAGGTGGACTTTACCCTATCCACATCCTTTGCGAGCTTGTCTCTGGATTGTAGCTTCATCCGCATTTTTACTTTATCATACTAGGTGTGGATCGAGTCTTTCTTTGGCAAGGTGGAAATGACCTGTGGGTATCTTTCAGACCATTCAAGTATGATGTTCAGTGTTGTAGAGGCTTCCTTTAGTTGTGCAGAATTTTTCCTTCTTTTTTCTTGTGCCCTTACCAAGGGAGCGATTGTTTGTCTTGGAGTCATCATCTCCTCATAGACCTGTATCATGGTACTCCCTAAGATGTTCAACTCCCTGGCCTCCCTGGCCTCTGCTGGCCTGAGTGAGTGCAAGTTGGAGCCTTTGGTTTTCAGTCTCTAGGGCCTTCTTTTCTGCTTTTTCTTAAGCGGCCTTCTGCTCAGATTCATGGAATCTTTTTTTCAGAAATAAGATTTCTCTGCTCATCTTGCTGACATTTTCTTCCATAACGGCTACAAAATCGGTTCCGACCGATGCTATCATTATGGGGTTGGTTCTGGTGTCCAGGAATATGTCTTTCTCCATGGTTACTGCCAGAGGCTCGGCTGGATTCTGGGCAAGGCATTTCCTCCTCTCTTTCCTGTTCTTTTGAGTGTACTCATTGTAAGATAATATCGTTAGATCCAGTACATCATCGTCATCTTCCTTTGGGATGCCGAGCTCTGAAAGTGGGAGGTGTCTGCCTGTCATGGGAGTTTTTGGGGGTATGTCAATAGATGGCAGGTTTGCCTGCTTCCCGGTTTTCGAGGGTTGCATTAGGGGAATTTTGAGGTCTAAAATGGCCCTCCTAAGGAAATTATAAAATAATAGTAGAAATAATAAAACAAGATTTGATTACATCATCAAATGTTAGAGGGAAAAAAGAAAAACTTACTTTTTCAACTCGTATTTTGAACTTGTCTCCCTAAGGGTTTACTCAAATTTCGAGCAATAATACACGTTGGATGTAAAATTTAATTCTTCATCCAAGGACTACCCATGTTCCATACTTTTGATGGACTTTGCTACATGAAAAATGAGAAATACATAAAAAACGTGATCACAATCACATTTTTTAAGTATTTCTCATTTTTCATGTAGCAGGGTCCATCAAAAGTATGCAACATGGGTACTCCTTGGATGAGGAATTAAATTTTGCATCCAACGAGTATTCCCACTCGAAATTTGAGTAAACCCTTAAGGAGATAAGTTCAAAATACGAGTTGAAAAAGTAGTTTTATTATTTATTATATATATATATATATATATATATATATATATATATATATATATATATATATATATATATATATATATATATATATATATATATATATATATATATATATATATTTATTATATATATATATATATATTACTCAAAAAATGGTGAATCGTCCCCCATGGTTGACATCATCATCTTGAATCCTATTGGTTATTATAAAGTTTGTTTTATTTGTACATTTTTCTTAGGAGGCCCATTTTAGACCTAAAAATTCCCCTAATGTGACCCGCTTCCCTTTGCCTCCTTGGATGTCTTCGTTCGTTGCTTCTGAGCTTCTTCCTCCTCTCTCTTCTTTTCTGCTTCTTCCCTATCATGTTCCTGTTTCAACTTGTTCTCTACTTCCTTTCTCTGTTGATCTTCTTCTTCCTTCTTCTTTCGGGCCTCTTCCACTTGCTTCTTTCTTTGTTCCTCTCTCTGTCGTTTCTTTTGATGTTCTTCAGCATGTTTCCTTCACTTTTCTTCTTCCTATTGATGTGCCAAAGCATCTTGGGTTTTCTTGAGTTCTTCTTCTCTTTGCTTCTGCTCAGAATTTAATTGTGCCTTGGCCTCTTTACCTCCTCCTTCCAGTTGATTCTTAGGAGGATCACTGCCTGTGGTGTTCTTTGGCCTTTTGGACTGGGAGGTCGATGCTCCTCCCGTGGGGTTTTTTCACTTCATAACATCTACTCTTTCCTATAGATTTTAATCGTCCTCATGCTTACTTCATTGGTCTCCATCCAAGTTGGCTTGTCCTTTAGGTGTTGCTTCCCTGAGTGCGTTGTACCAGTTTATTACCTCCTTTTCCACAACACACTCTGTGTGCTAATAAGTCTAGTTGAATTTTTCCCTCTTGCAGTGTGTGGGGATGATCCTCTCGGGGTCATAGGACCGGTGGGCTAAGTTTATGAAATGAAAGCCCCTTATGTATTATGCTTCTGCTTCCACTTCCTTGAAGTCTCTGACTGTGTAGGAACCAATAGTGAGTGGGACGGTAGGCCATGGTTTCTTCTTTCCCTTGCTTAGCGTTTTAGAGAACCCACTCATCATTTGGTAGCATACCTCTTGCAATAGAAGTTTATTAGCGAAGAACTTGGGTAGTGTGTGAGGCGCCTTGAATGACCCAAAAACTCTAATGAAGGTGCCTTCTTTGATGGGGAACCAATGAGCTACCTTGATCACCGTCTCCATGGCCCTTCTTGACATGTAGGGAGGATCTTCATTGAAAAGGTGTCGGTAGAGTGTGTTGATCAACTTCTCTGAGATTACATCGATGTCTTGCTTGTATTTAGTAGCCCAGAACACATTTAGATCTTTATGGATAGGTCCACCATGCGCTACGTCCCATTTGTGTGGCTAATCATCAAAGTTACATTGTGAGCACATTGCATCTAGGAGGTAGGAATCCATGTAAAACTCTGATGCACATCCCTCCTCTGGTACCTGGGATGCTGATATGTTAACCTTTAGAGCTGATATTAACAAATGTGCCCAGTTGAAATGAGTGTCGTAGGAGGTGACCGCGCACATGAGGGGGACCCATGTTCCACTAAAGGTATTGTCGTCCCTTCTTCCATACATCCTGCACATCGTGGCTGCAACAAGCCTGTATACTTTTCTTAGGCCTTCGGTCTTATAATCTTGATCCTTATTTCCTTTGAACTTATTCGGGTCCTCCCACCAACCCTTCAAGGCATATTGCACCAGCACATCATGTGTGGAGATCCACTGAGCGTTGAAAGACTCTTCCTTAGCCGGGAGTGAGTAGTATACTTCTACTTCCTTCCCAATTAGATTGGCGAAAGGTTTTCCTACATGATCGCGGATTACCCAGAGCTTTGAGTCCACCTTTTGGAGGATCCCCTTGAAAACTTCTGCGCATGGGAAGATTGGTGGTTGGGTGCCCACATAATGTAGCTTGGACCTCTTGACCTGAATGTACACTTGTTGGTTTGTGAGGTCTTTTGGGAATTCTGGTTTTGTGATCTCCTGGTAGAGTTCATACCATGACATCTTGGTGCCTTTCCCGAAAACACAGGAAATATCTCTGTAGATGGGAGGTGGTGGAGGAGGCATGTCTCCCTTCGATAGATCTATTTCCAGGCTCTTTTGTCTCCTTCGAACTGCTAGGGGCCCCATGTCGCTTGAGGCCGAAGATATGGAAATGCACTCAAGCTCGGCTTCGATATTACCTGAAAAAAATCGCACTCTGATTGGCTTGTCAGATGCCTTGTTCACTACGTCGCGCAGGTTGAATGCGACCTACGCGACCCTTTTATTTATAAAGGGGTCATACGTCTGATCATTAATGGAGGTCTCAAGGTCATGAAGCTGGTTCAGTCAGGTTTGGATGCGACCTTGCAACCTTGCGACCTGGCGACCTAGAGGTCGCTAGGTCACAAGGTCGCATATTCGTAGAAATGAGATTTTGACATGATTTGCGACCTAATGACCTGGCGACCTTGGTCGGGTCACAAGATCGCTAAGTCACAAACTACTGAAGGTTGAAAGGGGAGCGACTTTTCCACTTGACTTAGGAAAACTTGGATTCATCACTTGGTTTTGGGTTACCTGCTAGAAGTGGACTTTTCTAAGGCTCACGGCTGATGCTGGGAACGGGCCTGTCCTCATCAAAATAGCAGGGGCTCTGAAATTTCAAACTGGTGCCAAATTTTGAAGGGTGTTTTAGCGGATACAATAATTGGCAATTCCCTGGTAGAACCCAAAATCTTTGCTCGCGCTTAATATTGTGGCGGGTGGGGAGGCTTAGTAGGTCCTTCCTCCTGCTTCCGTGGGTCCCACTAGCCTCCTCTATGGCCTTCATGTGTTTACTTCGTTTGATTGCACTACATGGAATTTTTTTCCCCGTGCCTTCCATTTCTGGAGATTGGACGAACGAATTCAGAATAACCTCACAGCTTCAAGGGATTCGGTATAGTTGTTTGGTCTCTCGTTTTGCTCAGCTACTAGTGAGCTTGATGGGCCCCGGTGGATTCACTATCTAGGAATCACAAACATTTCTCTGCTACCAGCGAGCCTGGTCGGTACCCCAGTGGAGTCGTCACATTACCTCTCTGGAAAAGAAGCCTTTCTCAGTCCTTTACCCTTTTTGTGTGCTAATAGCACTTATTTGTATGTGCTCAATTCATTTTATGTATGTGGAAAACATTGCCTGAGCGGATGAGGGATCCTGACTTATGTTACTTGTAAGAGAGGTTGCTCCTGGTGATTTATTTGGATACATTTTGAGTTTTCCCGAATACCCTTTTTCCATTAGAGGTTACCCCCTTTCCCCTTTCATCTAGTGACCTTATTTCACCGAAAAAATTTTAACAGCGATTTTCGAGTTGATGCGTCGGATCAATTATTCGCACTTGGGTCCTATGGCTCGGTCAAGTTCCCCACGAAGCATTTATTGCAGACATACTTAGGCCACTTATTTTTGAGGCCTGACTCTTTCTAGGCAGAGATTCAGGGAAAAATTTGCCTATCAAGTAATTGTTGTGTCACCCCTTAGAATTAAGGCATTGAGGATAAAAATCTAGGACTTTTCTCAGGGCAAGCCATTTACTTAAAACAACCAAACAAAACAAAAAATACATGGTGTATGTGATAAAAGACAGAAAACAAAGCAATAGTATAAATTGTGGGGACAACCAAGGGGTCGTCAAGTGAAATAATGTTTGAGGTCGTGGTCATTTACTGAGAGGACCTCGATCCTCCCTTCTAGGATTTGGAGTCTATATCTATATGGGTTGACCTTTTCCTTGATCTAGATTGGTTCCTCCACCGCGATAGACTGTAGTGGAGCAGATGGCATGGATTATCTACTGGAAACATTTTGGCACAAGGGGCACTTTCGAACATATGCATGAGTGTCCTTAAACAAAGTGGGCCAATAAAACTTGGCACGCATAATCTTGTGAGTTGTAGCATCTCCTGTGTAGTGTCCACCAGTCGGGCAATCATGTAGTTCCTTTAAGACTTTTTGGTCCTCGTTGGGTTCTAAACAGTGTAGCAGGACGTCGTTGTGATGTTTGTGGAATAAATTTCCTTGCAGCATTTGATAGGATGCAACTTTCAGCCTTATTGCTTGTTTCTGCTTGGTCGTCAAGGTAGGTTCCATGATACTGTGACCAAGATACTGTAGGAGGTTTGTGGATCATGACGAGGAATTTTTCTAGAGTGTGTTGTCGGCCTGGTACATCGCTATCTCATGTTCCCAACACTCCTCATCATTGTCCCATGGGTCGGTCGCTTCAGCAGCCATTTGGCACAACCCCTGCGCTTTGAGCATGTGTGTAGGTTTGAATTTTAGGTCATACTCCTGAAGGCATGCCATCTAGTTGCCTCGTCTCTCACCTAGCTCATGCTACACAAACATCGAGCACACGGCTAGGTGTGGTATGAACACCATGACATGGTTCTTCAGAATGTATGGCCTAAAGTGCTTAACTGCCTTGTATACCGCATAGGCTTGCTTGTCAATTTCCGGATAGTTCAACTCAGCACCTTGCAACCCTGCACTCATGAAATATATCGGTCGTTTGTCATGTCTACTATCTTTCTAGGTCAGGACGGCTATGAGTGATGAATTTTATGCAAAAGTATACAATATAAAGCCTTTGCTGAAATCCGGGTTGTGTAGGGCAAGTGCTTCTGTGATAGCTTTCTTAATATTGTCAAATGCCTCTTTCTCGGGCATATTCCATTTAAAATTTGCATTCTTCTTAATCATATTTTTCAGAGGTTTCACGATTTGCGCAAAGTCTGATATGAATTTTTGGAGGAAGTTAATTCTCCTGAGAAACGATTGCATGGCTTTCTTACTTCTCGAGGGAGCGGTTTCGGCGATGGCTTTTGTACGGTCTCGGTCTACCACTATGCCATCCTCGGTAATGATGTGGCCCAACAAATTTCCTTCTAAGACTGCAAAGATACTTTTCTTGGGATTCAACGAGAACTTGTATTTTCGGCACCTCTCAAAGATTTGTTTTAGGTGGTGCAGGTGGTCATGTCTACATTTGGAGAGCACGGTGATGGCATCAAGGTAGACCACCACGCTTTGTCCCATTAACCCCCAGAAGGCGATTTCCATGGCACTTTGGAAGGTTTCTCCAGCATTAATCATGCCTCAGGGCATGCACCTGAAGGTGAATGTTCCCCATTTAGTCCTGAATGTTGTCTTCAAATGGTCCGGATCAGCTATTAGCACCTATTTTTATCCCGAGAAACCATCTAACAACGAGAACATTTCCGACCCTGATACCATTTGAAGAATCTAATCCATGGCGGGGACCGGGTATTTATCCTTATCGGAAGATTGGTTTAAATTTTGGAATTATACACATAAGCGGATTTCGCCGAACTTCTTGCGCACTGGGACCAAATTCGACACCCAAGTTGAATGTCAGACTTTGAAAATGATGCGGGCGTCCAGGAGCTTCTTAAGTTCTTTCTGAATCATTGGTTCCAAATTTGGGTGGACTTGTCTAAGCTTCTGTTGAAATGGTTTGACACCTTCCTTCATCGGTATCACATGTTGGATAACTAGTGTGTCATACATCCGCAGCTCATCGTATGTCTAGGTAAAAACATCTCGGTACTTCTTAAATAACTCAATAAAGGACTGTTGCTCCTAGGGGGTGCACTTGGTACCACGATTCACGAACTTCGGTTCTGCCTCCATCCCGAGGTTTATTTGATCGTGCAATAGGGTGGAACTTTGCGCCTTTGTATTGGGAGGCCACCGAAATCGATTTTGCAGGTCTAATAACTTCTCGAGGGAGACGACTCCTTTGGGTATCGAGTTCCCCTTGTGTTCTTCCCTTTCCTTTTGTAAATCCAAATCATACTTCTCTTTTTCAATAACTGCATCCTTGAATACATTTGTGTTTAACATGAATTCTAACACCTGCTTTGCATCATTAAAAACGTGGAAATTAGTCACATTATCCTGCACTGCAGGTTTATATACAATTTCAATAGAAAAACCATCCCGTAATGGGATAAACCTAGTGGTAGTGTTTACTAACGTATCGACTGCTGCATTGTGCATTCTAAGTACTGACTTAATATCAAATGCATTGAAAGCAGAAATCAAATACCATACCTCCTATTGATATCCTTTCAAATGGGGGGATAGGCAATGAATAGTGTTGTGTACATGGCGGGTCATGATTTCAAAATTGTCGATTACCTTCAAGCAGCCGACTTTGAGGTCATTCGCTTTCTTGAGGTCCAGGATTAGCACTTCGTATTCAGTCATTTTTTTGGTGCATTGGAATTCCAACTTGCAAGAGATCAGGAACTTGTTTTTCTGGGGATCTATCAAGATACAACTGGCACTAACCCCGTCATGAGTCTTGGAACCGTCATAGTAAAGGGTCCATATTTCATTCTTTGGTGCTTCTAAGTTGCATGTGCTCATATGTTATGTACCCGAGATAGAGTCATCAGGTGGATATTCCGATATGGTAGGATGGGAAATAGTACAAGGGAGAAATTCCAACTGAGCGTCCAGGGAGACTGGGACCTAGTGGCTTGGTAGCACCCGAATGTAGCCTCTAAGAAACACATCCCCAGATATTCTTGTGCAAAGCTGATGGATTTGTTGGTTGCTTCAAGGTCGGTCACCCTATGTTTCATATAAGGCTCGCTTTCGACTCAGATATTATTACTCCTACATTTGTATGGGAGCCACAAATGGGACCAGCCAGTGGTGAAGTATCCCTGTAGCTTGCATGACCAATATCGGCTTAGTAACAGACTGTAGGCTTCCATAATACCTATGACAACTATATCAATGCACTAATGGACTCGAGAATCTAAGGAGAGATGTATTAGGACGTTATTCAACTCGCCCATGGCGGGAACTTGGGACCTATCAAGCTGAATGATTTTGGCATCAGTTTTCTCGGGGTGAATATTCAATTTTTTGCATACAGATAGGGGCATGATGTTGGTAGACGTGCCAGAATCAATGAGGCAGTTGTGGATGTTGAAATTAAAAATCTAGAAACACAAGAGAAACAAGGGCGTGGACCCTCGCAAGTTGGAATTAACGGCATTGACAATTGATTGGAGGTTCACCAAGGCCTGGGAGGGTGTGGAGCTTACGGTTCTTGTCGCCGCCAAGGTAGGCCTACTTATCGAGGATGGGTTGGCGAAAGCCTTGAGAATCATATCACGTTGGTTGGCTATTCGAGCAATTTCGTAAAGTGATATCTTGGCTCACATTTTCTTCATGTCTTTGATGATATTATACCTGGACTCTGGGTGCGAAGGTGTCTCCACAAGTGTGTTGGGTGAATTTGATGATGGTTTGGCCTTAGGGGTGCCTTGAGTAGTGGTGGAGCTAGACTTTTCGGTGGTCGGAGTTGAGGTTTGATTTTCTATGCTTGGAGGTAAGATATTTCTCAAGAAAGCTTTCCTCTTTTCCTTAAACGAGTGATCGGAAACTAGGCCTTTCCTCCTTGGGCTATAGTTTCGGGGGGGCTTGGATTGGGGATCATTAGCCATTTTTATCTCTGTCACTGATGGAGGTCCCTCCCGGTGGATTACTTAGAAGGTGAGGACTGTTAATCCCAAATTTTCATCTGAGGGAGAGACTTCTTCGTCCTCTGAGTCAGCTTCCTCTTCAATCTCCCCTACCATATGGTCTTCTAGGAGTTGATTCACCACTACAGTCATACTATTAATCCATTGAGGGTGGGTTCTCTTAGAGTTGGAATCTTGATGAAATGAGTAGAAGTTATCTTTTCCAATATCTTCTACATTGAAGTTTGCATTGGGGTTGGGTGGAGGGTGATTAAGCGTGATATTATTCTTCCTAAAGAATGATTTTGAGCTTTTTTACCTAAGGCAGGATCATTGTTCTTTATTTTCAAGCCAGAGACTTCATTTAACAATAGCTTTAGGGATTTTGTGATGTTTTCAAAATCAAAAAGGTCCTTATCCTTGTCCCTAGACTTATTAGTTAAGGGTTGTGTCCTTTTCCCGAAGCATTTTTTATCATCCTGGTTTCCGTGGTCTAGAGCTCCTATTGAAAGCATAGCTTTAGCGACAGCGAGATCAGTGGTGAAATTTTCTGCTAGGGTGGTTTTGGCCTCGCGTTTAATAAACACGGCGATGTCTCGAGGCAGGGCTCTTATGTAGTAGTCTATAGTGATGGAATTTTCAAGGGCCATGCCTGGGGGAAACTTGTTCAAGATGGTTGAAAAACGCTAGTTGAAATCCTTGACCTTCTCCTTCTTCTGGCACTTCAAGGTGCTCAGCTCCGTGAGGAGCATAGAAAGGGTCTTTTCCTCAGAGAACTTTTTAAGGAAGGTGCGGCGGAATTGCTCCCAAGTCGAAATGGAAGCGACAGGAAATGAGCGATACCAAGTAGCGACTTTGTTTTCTAAGCTGTGCGGGAAGATTCGGCACAGTATGTCATCATACTACACCCTCATCATTTGCAAGGCCAGGTAGAAGTTACTAATATGGTCTTCGGCTAACGTTCCCTTCTCAGGATCAAACTTGGGAAGGTGCTTCTCCAGGTGTCGGGGCATGTCGTGAAGAGGACCTCAGAGGGCTAGAGGGGATTATGCCATAGAGCCTAGGGGTTGCACCCGTCTTACCCTACGATATGGTGGGATGAAAACATGCTCAGTTTTGTTTTCGAACTCGCTCCCGGTGTCGGACCTGGAATTTTTTCCCTCATATTGAGAGTGCATGTCTTGGTTTCGGTTAACTCTGAGATCTTCGAGATTCCTATAATTCCTCAAGTTTCTGAAACCACCGAAGTTGCCATTGAAAAGGAAATGTTGTTGATTCCGATTTCGGTGGTGGTGATGAGTATGCCTTGTGTTTCAACCATGCCCCCGGCCTATATTTCCCCGACCTCTTCCGGCCCCTCCCCTGGGTGGGTCATTAGCTTGGGTGTTGTCATTTAAAGGATGATTAGCTTGGGGCCTGATTTTTAGTTGGGTTCCAGTAATTTCAGTGCCTCCTCCGTCGACCCCTCAGGGGTGTTTGGGAGGTTCAATTAAGAGTCGGTCGATCGCATCTATGTAGTCTTTGAGCATTAGGCTTATGATTTGAGGCACGAAGTTGAATAGGAAAACCTGGAAAGTGTTATGCATTCTATGGTTTTGTGGATTGGCCATGGAACCTGTGGTGGGGATGTTTTGGAGACCTCTAATGATATTTCAGGAGATCGGGCGTAAAGCCCTTAGTTGTTCTGACGTGACCTCATAGAAAGGTGGGTCCTCCTTAGGGGGATTTTTCTTGGGGGGTGGAGGACCAGTGTTTTCAAACCCAATCTCTCCTTATTCCGGGTGTGGGAAATGGGTTCTATGGGGTTTGCACATGGATGTTACTTGCGTGGTGGGAGCCTGCCATCAGGCCCTCCTTCTAGTGCCAAATCTGTTGACGGGGAAAAATACTTTGCCAATTGTAAGGGGATCTCCCCTATGTAAAATCCCAACTAGACTCTACACCGTTTGTGATAGGGATCCCATCCGGTATGTTGGCCTAGTTGTCATTATGCTGATGAGATATATTCCCTTCCTAAAATAGAGATGCATTTTGAGATCATTAGAACATACAGTTGCTTGAATGAAACAAGACAAATGGTCGATGGGTTACCCTGAAAATGAAACATCATGGATAGCAAAGCGATAGTTAAAGCATGCATCCAGAAGAAGTATTGTTAGCAAAACGTCCTTAGGTCCATGCTCACACAGATTTTGGTTTGAACATACGAGAAATATTTCACTATGATCAAACTCCCTTCAATTTCTTAAGCATGTTTCTGAAAGATTAAGGAAATATTCACAACTAAGTCATTAACATATTCCTACACTGAACATCCACACATCATTCATATATCAAAAGAGCTCAAACATATAAACAATGTACTAATATAAACATGGACTAATCAGTTATGAATGGTATCAAACATGTAAGAGAACAATATTCATAATGTCATACACATAGGTTTCCATCAGATCCAATAGTGGAGTCCAAAACATTCATTTGTATTCATTCCTAGAATCATACATTCAATGTTGTACAGTTATATCTCTCTCTCTTTTTGAAGACCAGAAAAATGTCCCTACATTATCTCCCGAGGGAGTACATATAGAATCAAAAGTGGCTTTTAGGCTACCCTGTTCTTTCATATTCCTGACTGTTGGCATGGTTTGTGACCTAGGAGAGATTGCGACTTGCGACCTGAGTGGTGTGCAACCTGCGACTGGGCAGCATTTACGACCTGCGACCTCTCTATCTCTGTGGCCTATTAACCTAGTCTTTTGAAGGGAGAAACTTCGTGATAGAAAGGACTAGGGTTTCTACCTGCTACTATTCTTTAAGGTAGGTCTGCCAAGCTTGGTATTCGGCAGCCACTAGAGTGATTTAGGGCATGTCCTCTCCTAGTCTATGAAAACATTCAAGAGCATCCGGAACTAATGTATGCCTCTTTGTGTTGATCTGGTTGTAAAAAGAGGCCAGCTTGGTGTATATCTAGACTGGTGCAACAACGTACTGGATGATGCTTCCCTTGGAGGATGGGAGATTCTTCAATATGGATGCCTATTTGATTGGTTCAAAGAATGATTGGATATCCTGCATTTCCTCTTCTTGCGTCCTTTGTTTGGTTAGCATACCTATGGAAGGTATGTGGTGCACTTCCGCCATCGATTCTATGCCACTGATGAGATGCTCATAGTTGGACATTACCTTATCCACATTTTTTGTGAGCTTGTCTCTAGATTGTAGCTTCATCTGCATTTGTACTTCATCGTTCTGAGTGTGGATCCAATCTTTCTTTATCAAGGTGGCAAGGGATTGTGGGTATATTTAAAACCATTCAAGTATGATGTCTAGTGTTGTAGAGGCTTCCTTTAGTTGTGCAGAAATTTTCCTAGTTTCTTCGTGTGCCCCTACCAAGGGAGTGATTATTTGTCTTAGAGTCATCATCTCCTCGTAGACCTATATCATGGTACTCCCTAAGATGTGAAAATCCCCTTGAATAGTAGCTTGTAGTTCACTGGCCTAAGTGATTTCAATTTGGAACCTTTTGTTTTTGGTCTCTAAGGACTTCCTTTCCACTTCTGCTTGAGCGGCCTTCTGCTTGGATGCACAGAGTCTGTTTTGCAGAAATAAGATTTATTTTCTCATCCTGCTGACATTGGCTACAAAATTGGTTCCAGCTGATCCTATCATTATGGGTTTGGTCCTGGAGTTCATGACTATGTATTTCTCCGTGTTTACTGCCAGAGGCTCGGTTGGATTTCGGGCGAGGCATTTCCTCCTCTCTTGCCTGATCTTATGAGTGTACTGATCGTAAGATAATCTCGTTAGATCTATTACATCATACTCATGTTCCTCCGGGATACCGAGCTCTGAAAATGGGAGGTGTCCACCTGTCATGGGATTTTCTGGGTGTATGTCAATAGGTGGTAGGTCTACCTACTTCCCGGTTTTCGAGGGTTGCGACCCACTTCCCTCTGCCTCCTTGGATGTATCTATTCGTTCTTCTAAGCTTCTTCCTAATCCCTCTTCTTTTCCACATCTTCCCTATCCTGTTCCTATTTCAACTTGTTATTTTCTTCCTTTCTTTGTTGATCTTCTTCTTCCTTCTTCTTGAGGGCCTCTTTCGCTTTCTTCTTTCTGTGTTCCTCTCTCTTTAATTCCTTCTGCTGTTCTTTGGCCTGTTTCCTTTGCTTTTCTTCTTCATGTTTTTGTCCCAGAGCATCTTGAGCTTTCTTGAGTTCTTCTTCTCTTTTCTTCTGCTCAGCATTTATTTGTGCCTTGCCCTCTTTACCTCCTCCTTCTTGTTGATTCTTAGGAGGATCACTACCTGTGATGTTCTTTGGCCTTTTGGACTGGGAGGTTGATGCTCCTCCCATGCAGTTTTTTCGCTTCATAGTGTATGTTCTTTCTTGCAGAGTTTGATCGTCCTGGTGCTTACTCCCTTGGTCTCCATCCAGCTTGGCTTGTCCTTCAGGGGTTGCTTCCCTGAGTGCGTTGTACCAGTTTTTTACTTCCTCTTCCACAACGGACTTTGTGTGCTGATAATTCTAGTTGAATTTGGCTTGCTTGCAGTGTGCGGGGATGATCCTCTCAAGTTCATAGGACCAGTGGGTTAAGTTTACGAAATGGAAGCCCCTTATGTATTCTTCTTCTGATTCCACTTCCTTGAATTCTCTAAGTATGTAGGCACCAGTAGTGAGCGGGATGGTAGGCCATGGTTTCTTCTTTCCCTTGCTCAAAGTTTTAAAGAACCCGCTCATCATTTGGTAGCATACCTCTTGCAATAGAAGTTTATTAGTGACAAACTTAGGCAGTGCATGAGGTGCCTTGAATGACCCAAAAACTTTGATGAAGGTGCCTTCTTTGATGTGGAGCTACCTTGATCATCATCTCCATGGCCCTTCTGGACATGCACGGAGGATCTTCATTGAAAAGGTTTTGGTAGAGTGCAGTGATAAACTTCTCTGAGATGACATCGATGTCTTTCTTGTATTTAGTAGCCTAGAACACATTTAGATCTTTATGGATAGTTCCACTGTGCACTACATCCTAGTTGTGTGGCCAATCATCAAAGTCACATCATGATCACACTACATCTAGGAGTTAGGAAGCCATGTAAATTTCGGATGCACATCCCTCCTCTGGTACTTGGGCTACTGATATGTTAACCTTTAGAGCTGATATTAACATATTTTCCCAGTTCAAATGAGTGTCGTAGGAGGTGACCACGTACATGAGGGGGACCCATGTTCCACTAAAGGTAGTGGCATCCCTTCTGCCATACAACCTACACATCATGGTTGCAACAAGCCTGTATACTTTTCTTAGGCCTTCGGTCTTATACTCCTGATCCTTCTTTCCTTTGAACTTTTCTGGGTCCTCCCACCAACCCTTCAAGGTATCTTGCACCGGCACATCATGTGTGGTAATCCACTGGACAATGAAATAATATTTCTTAGCCAGGAGTGAGTAGTATAATTCAACGTCCTTCCCGATTAGATTGGTGAAAGGTTTTCCTACGTGATCACGGATTACCCAGAGATTTGAGTCCACCTTTTGGAGGATCCACTCGATCAGTTCTGCGCATAGGAATATTGGTGGGTGGGTGCCCACATAATGCAGCTCGGACCTTTGGACCTGAATGTACATTTTTCGATCTGTGAGGCCTTCCAGGAATTCTAGTTTTGTGAAATCCTGGTAGAGTTCATACCTTGACACCTTGGTGCCTTTCCCGAAAACACAAGCGGTATCTCTGTAGATGGGAGGTGGTGGAGGAGGTATGTCTCCCTCTGATAGCTCTATTTGTGGGCTCTTTTGTCTCCTTAAAACTATAGAGGGCCCCATGTCACTTTAGACCGAAGAGATGGAAATGCACTCGAGCTTGGCTTCGATATTACCTAGAAAAAATCGCACTTTTATTGGCTTGTCAGACGCCTTGTTCACTATGTTGCACGGGTGGAATGCAACCTATGTGACCCTTTCATTTATAAAGGGGTCGCACATGTGATCATTAATGGAGGTCGCAAGGTCGCGAAGCGGGTTCAGTCAGGTGTGGGTATGACCTTGCGACCTGGCGACCTAGATGTCGCTGGGTCGCAAGGTCACTTAGTCAAATAAATGATATTTTGACATTTTTTGCAACCTAGAGACCTGGAAACCTTGGTCGCATTACAAGGTCGCTATGTCACAAATTTTTGAAGGTTGAAAGGGGAAAAACTTTGTGACTTTGATACTTTACTTAGGAAAACTTGGAGTCATCACTTGGTTTGGCGTTACCTGCTCGAAGTGGACTTTTCTTAGTCTCACAGTTGATGCTTGGAATGGGCATGTCCTCATCAAAACAACAAGGGCTCTGAAATTTTAAACTGGTGCCAAATTTCGGAGGGTGTTGTAGCAGCTACAAAAATACTACAGGCAAGTACAAGGTTGGAAAGTTCCCCAGAAAAGTGGAAATAAAGATATTTTGATGAAGAGGATGTGAGCAAGTGCAACAATGGTGGAGGAGCAAGAGCTATAGGAATGAGGAAACCAAAGTCTGCATCCAAGGATGAGTACCCAATAACAACAATGCAACAATATGAAATGGAAGTATGCATATAGGAGATTGTGCATATAGTAAGAATTGGGAGACAACATACGTAAATAATGGATGGCAGAGGAGTTATTGAGAAGTAGAAGTCTAAATTTGGGACAGAATATAGCATAAAAATTGACAGGAGTTACAACACAAAATCTAATTTTTGGGATTTGGCTCTGATACCATGTCAAGCCAGGAGTAACTCTAAATGAATTGATCCTTTTTCATTAAGATAAAATATGAATATATACAAGTAGAGTGGAGACTATTTGGTTTCATCTCCCAATGTCTCTTCATCTTCCAACTTCCTTTTATTTTACTATTTACAATATTTACATAAGTTTACCTAATCCCAAAGAGTAGGTGTCAACAATATCTAAGAAACGTCACATCTATATTTTGAACAAAGAGGACATGTAAATGAAGAACTAAAAGGAGCATATCTAAGAAGCGTCACATCTGTATTTTGAACAGAGAGGACATGTCAATGAAGAATAATGAGGAGGATATCTAAGAAGAATCACATTTGGATTTTGAACAAAGAGGACATGTCGATGAAGAATTCAAAGGAGGATATCTAAGAAGCATCACATATGGATTTTGAACAGAGAGGACATGTCGATGAAGAATAATGAGGAGGATATCTAAGAAGCATCACATCTAGATTTTGAACAAAGAGGACATGTCGATGAAGAATTCAAAGGAGGATATCTAAGAAGCATCGCATCTGGATTTTGAATAGAGAGGACACGTCGATGAAGAATTCAAATGAGTATATCTAAGAAGTGTCACATCCAGATTTTGAACAGGGAGGACACACCAATGAAGAATTCAAAGGAAGAATTTTCAATAGTTTCCTTCAACCATTTTTCTTTTGTAACATCAATCCCAATTGTGCATGTTATGATTTTTCCTAGAAATTCCCTCACAAAACATCATCTTTCAAAGAAAAAATTTTCACACATCAACATTTTTCAATGTAATTACAGTAAATGAAATCAATAGAAAGAGTTTCAACATTAATAAGGAAGCTAAGGAATAAACTTACTTCAAAAATTTGATGTCGATTTCACTGTAATGCTTTGATCAACCCAATGCAAATAAGACAAATTTCAAAGAGATGAGTGACAATTGTTTTTCCACCGAATATTCAAGCTCATCAAGTGCTACATGCACATCATTAGACTCTATTTTCCTAACATGTTCTACGTTCATTTTTTCTCCTTGTAAATCCATGTAGACTCGGGCAAAAGATACATGGAAATAATCACAACATGGTGCCAAATAGATGGATCCAAAAAATCTGTGATCCACAGGAAAATGATATGTGGGTAAAAGATACATGGAAATAATCTCATCTAAAATAGATATGTTATAGCCCATTTTGTCACATCTATTCAATATGCATGTTAACTAGATCAACCAACATCCATCAACACTTTGTCATCATCCTTGCACAAAGCCTTAGGCATGCCTCTCCCTAATCCCTAAGTTTTTGGGCTTAACTGCTTCATTTCCATGCTTTTAAGGCCCAACGCACCCAAATGCATTAGGAGAATATACTCAAATAAATTTTCTCCACTTTTCTCCTGCACTGATCATCAACAGCTTTTCCCTCCTTGGGGTGTGTTGATTCTAAAATTTTTGGAAAAATAAAAAGAATCCCAAAGCTTCCTCTTTTAGAATCTTCTAGGAGTTGTTTCAGCCATGTACCTTGGATAAGACCTTTGAATCCCATCTCATCCTACTTTTTATATTTCACCCCTTATCCCTTGAGCTCATCCTCCCATCAATAGTGGATATCCATCCTAGATTCACAAATTGATAAGAATTCTTAACCTACCATCCTCTCATATATATTCACTGCCATCCACAAGCTAGAGGTTGGATTTTGGAAATTTATTACCCTTGTTTCCCTGAATCTAAGGAGGGAAATCATTCATTGCATTGAGGTGACATAAGAGGTGTGCTTTATGTCAAGGAAGGGAAAGTCAACTTAGGGAGTTTCTTTACATGATCAGCTCCTATATTTGGTTGTAACTCTCTCTGTTTCTATTAATACAATAAGTACATTATTTTCCTATATATTATGTTGATATTCATATGTTTCAATGTTATGTTGATCCATTGAATGAAGTGATTGGATAATTCTATATAGATATATTATATCTTTGGCTTGTTGTGTTTGTATATGCATGTTCTAATTATAGCGATCGGAGCTAGTATTGGAGCGTACAAGCTAAGAAGAGAGTGGATCTTGTGACGGATCCTAGGTAGACCTCATATAATTATTCAATTACTTTAAGGGAAACAATATATTATTTTTCCTTCTGTTGTTCTAGATGAGGCCACTAGGTCTAGGGAAGATACTTATGTCTGCAGTCATAGATTCCTATGTGGTTGTAGGGTTGGGAAATTTTCTTGTATTTTGGTTCATCATACCGTTTCAAAGCCTTTGTTTTCAGTTTTGGGCCATTGCTGCCAGCTCCATTCAGTGTCGCTAATATATTCAAGGGAAGTCATTCAGTAAATATCCACTACAATACTCTTAAGCCTTCATTTCATGTCTATTTTTCCTAATCCAGTTCTGTATCAGCATTATTCTGTCTCAAATCATGATGCTTGTTTTGTGTCGTTGATGAGGGATACATTAAGGCACTCCTATGACGGGTCACTTCCTGTCAACTTCGACTCACTAGCTAGGAAGTGGACTTAGAAACAAAATCTTAGGTACCTTTGTGCTTGTATAGATCAATGGAAAGTTTCCTCACTCTAGGCAATAGGTTTACATCAATGGCATTCGACTGACATATTCTGTGTGGGGTTTGACTTCTACTCATTCATTCACACCATACGGATTGTCTTGTGGTACCTTGATATTCATTAACATCATCGGTGGTTTCTCTCACATTTTTTAATGGCTTACATAATTGGTATGTAATTAGATGGTGTTTACCATGTTCAAACTCAACCCATTGATTCACATGGTTAGACTTGTACATTGGACAATCATGTGAACAAGATAGAAGACCCCATATCTAGTTTCATCCATTCGGGCTATGATTTCAGGATTAATACGAGATTACAAAGTATGATGGCTATGATCATACAAACATTCATCCAGTCATGGGTCAACCCTTTGTCATCAGTGGACATGTATTTTTTTATCATTGTACATGTAATGTTATCTTATGTGTTGAGTATGGGTATGCCTTCCTCAGAAAAGATATTAAGATGTAAATGTATTGTAACATATGATGATCTTGACCAGTTGTTCTTGATCCAGACTTGTCACAAAGTAAAGCACTTTTGTCATCAGCCACTACCTCTGAATTTTCACTTTAGAGGGAAATCTGTTATAGTAAATTTTGTCACATATGGTTAATAGGCCTATTAACTGGATCAATCAACACCCATCAGCACTTTTTCATCATCCTTGCATAAATCCTTAGGGATGGCTATCCCTAATCCCTTAGTTTATGGGCTTAACTACTTCATTTAAATGCTTTTAAGGTCCAACACACCCCACTGCTTTAGGAGACTATGTTTAGAGAAAGTTGCTCCACTTTTCACCTACACTGATCATCAATAGGTTGTCCCTCCTTGGGGTGCATTGATTCTAGAAGTTGGAGAAAAATAAAAAGAATCCCAAAGCTTCCTCTTCCATAAGCTTTCGGGAGTTGTTTCAACCATTTACCTTGGATAAGACCTTTGAATCCCATATCATCCTATTTTGGATATTTCACCCCTTATCCCTTGAGGTCATCCTCCCATCAAGAGTGGATCTTAGTCCTAGATTGTTAAATGGATAAGAATTCTTAACCTACCATCCTCTCCTATGTATTTATTTCCATCCACAATCTAGAGGTTTTATTTTGGAGATTGATTACCCTCATGTTTTTGCCCTAAATATAAGGAGATTCATCATTTCATGCATTGATGTGACATAAAAGGTGTGCTTTTTGGCAAGGGATGAAAAGTCAAATTGGGGAGTTTATTTACATGATAAGCTCCTATATTTGGTTACAACTCTCTTCACTTCTATTAATACAATAAGTACATATTTTTCTTATATATGATATTGATATTCATATGTTTCAATGTTATGTTGATCCATTGAATGAATTTATTATATAATGTTACATAGATATTCTAGATCTTTGGCTTGTTGTTTTTGTATGTGCAGGTTCTAATTATAGTGATCGGGTCTAGGATTAGAGCATACAAGACAAGAAGAGAGTGAATCTTGTGTCAAATCCTAGGTAATCCTCATATCATTGTTCAATTACTTTAGGGAAAAAAAAATATTCTCTGTCCTTATGTTGTTCTAGACCGTGCCACTAGGTATAGGGAAGAAACTTATTTCTACAGTCGTAGATTTCACATAACAAGATGGAAGCAATTTTAATTCAGAGCATACATATTCTTATTTGATGATTCTTGAGAAAAATGAAAAAAAATTAAAAAAATCCATCATTTAATCGTATATTGAAGAAACTCTTTTCTTTAGGTTAAAAGTTAAAAAAATCAAACATTAGTAAACTTTTAATTGATCGACAGATATGGTTCTATTATTTCATTCCCTACCAGATTTACCTAGCTATCAATTCAATTTCCACCCAATGTAGTTGGATTATATCATATACAAATCTAACTACCCCAAATATTGTATGCTTAAAATAAGTCTACAATTAAATACCTTACACCGTAAATATCCAAAAGGCTATAAGGGAATATTATGATGGGAAGGACCCGAAAAATAACGATACAACTTAACCAATAAAAGTCTCTTTTTTCTCGACCTTCTCAACATGTTGAATCCTCTACCATTTTTTTTCTTCCACTCCCACCATGTTGTGAAATTTTCACTATGTTGCTCACTAATTTTCCTTGTGAAAGTTTCACTATGTTGCTCACTCAATTTCCTCTAGTATGGTGTGTTTGTATAGTTTTATCTACCCTCTCTACCTTTTCTACTGGCTATGTTTCTATTTATGATGCATGTACGTGTGCCCTAGCTACTTCAGGATCTGATTTTGGAACTAGTGAAATTATTGGTTCTTCAACTAAGCTACCTGCTAAGGTATCCTACCTAAAGTTACCATTGAGGAAGCCTTACTCCACTACCCAAGCTAACCATACCTAAGGTATCTTAGCTACTTGCTAAAGAACCTGAGGTCACCTTCGAGGTTAGCCTTACCACTTCGTCCAGGTAACCTCAACTACTTGGTAACATAGCCTAAGAGATAAATATGGCATGGATAAGTGAGAAATATATAGTGCTACATGGATAGAGTAAGTCTTCCAGTGTTGCTCTGAAAATTTATTGTGCATAAATTCCTTGTAGATTCAAACTGCTAATTGTAATTTGCTAAAACATTAGACTCGAATCTACTCTAACAATTAATGAAACCAATTTAAATGATTGTGAAATCACAAAGCATAAAAGAGAAAGAATTCAATCAACACATTACACAATGATCTCTTGGGGAAATCCATAGCTAAAAACCTCCTAGCTATATATTGAATTATTAATAAAATATGAGAAGATAACAATGCTTTTCTCAAGCATGAGAAACCTCTTCACTATCTCTATTTGACTCACTACTTCCTAGACAAGCCTAGGCCAATACTTAACCAAATTTTGGCTTTCCCAAGTCCCTATTTCCTTGCATTGTTTCCTTGGGTAATTATCCCCCTCTTAATTATGGAAATCCTCAATTGGAATTGTACAATACATTATAGGCCTTCCTCTGACTGTATGCACCACCTGTACAATTTGGATGATTATACAACTAATAGTACACTTCCCTTGAACTCGAATCTCAACTGGGTAGCTCGTAGATCACACATGCATGAGTTATTTATGGTTGATTTATTAGTTAACTGGTTGATCACAGAGTACACATCCCACTAGTTCCTCCAACAATTGGAACTAGTTATGTTGACTTTAACTCAAATAAAATGAATTAATTAATTACAAATCAAAATAAACTCAATCAAGGCTCCTAAAAAGTAGGAACCATTCTACATGACTCATGTTAGATCCTCAACTCGATTTAATTGAACCAACTAATTCAAACTAACTTAGTTGAATCATACAAGTTTTCATGTGATGTGGAATTACATTTTTCTTCTAATTCAATTCAGGGGAAAATTAAATTAGAATCTTTCTTGGTGCCATTTTCAAAAGTCCCTCTCAGCCAGAAAGGGACTATCAGATACCCTGATCTTTCCTCTATGGAATTCAAATTCTCCTCTTGATAGTGCCTTCATCAAGATGTTTGCATCATGTTCCTATATAGAAATTTACTCTAACATCATGATCTGCCTCTGCACACAATCTCTGAGATGGTGGTACCGGATGTCGATATGCTTGGACCTATCATGAAAAATTGGATTCACCGAGAGTTTGATACAACTCTGGCTTTCATAGTAAAGCATTATATGATCCCTATACTAACCAAATAACCCAACAAGTATCTTCCTCGTCTAGATATCCTCACAAGCTTATTGACTAGCAACCATGTACTTTGCTTCTTTTAAACTGAGTGCAACTTATCTCTGCTTCCTATTGTACCAGGAAACTGTTGCTGACCCAATACTAAAGATTCCACCTGATGTGCTCTTCATGTTAGATGAGATCCCTACCCAATCTACATCTGTTAAGCCTCGAATCTTCACTCCCTATGTCCACCTATACAAAAGAACAAACTGAATGGTTCCTCTGAGGTATCTCAACACATGTTTTGTTGCCTTCCAAAAGAGATTGGTTGGCTTAGACATTGCTTGACTAAGCTAGTTAATTTCATAACACATGTTCGATCATGTGTTCACCAAGTACATAAGTGAACCAACAATATGCATTTAAATGGTATCTTCTACCACTTCACCTGAAGTAGCATCTTCCTTCCTCCAATTCCCTGCTAGAGGAGTCTCCATGGATTTGTTGCTCTCCATGTGAAACTTCTTCAATATATCATTGGAATACTTGCCCTGAGAGATAAATAATTTCCTCATATCCTTGCCAAATTTCCAAACCAATTAGGAAATAATGCATGAGCCCCATGTCTTTCATCTTAAATTCTCTTGAAAATCCTCATTGCAATATTTTATCAGCTTCTCATCACTTGTTATAATTAAATAATAGACATATAATACTAAAATCAATAATTTACCTTCAACCACAATATGGTAAGGGTTTGCATCTGCTTCACTTTTGTTGAAGCCCAACCTAGTGAAATAATTGTCGATCCTAGTGTACCAAGCACGGGGTGGTTGCTTCAATCCATACATCACTCACTTGATTCTGCACACATGTGAGTCTCTGTTGAACGTCTCAAATCCTTTTGGATGCTATATGTACACCTCTTCCTCAATCACTTTGTTGAGGAAGGTTGTCTTCACATCCATCTGATGCATCTTCCATCTCATCTGCGTTGAAAGTGCTAGAATAGATATGATTGAATAGTACCTTGCTATTGGAGAAAATGCCTCCTCGTAATCAATTCCCTCCACCTGAGAGAACCCCTTTTTCACAAATTTGGCCTTGTGTTTCTCGACACTCCCTCTGCTGCTTTCTTCACTTGGTAGATCCACCTAGATCCTACAAATGACTTGTCCTCTGGTCTTGGGATAACTTCCCATGCACTGCTCTTGATAATTGAGTCATAATCCTATACCATGGCATCAACACATATTATCTAATGTACTACTTCCTCGAATGAGGATGGCTCAGTCTCTACACTTTCGCTCATAAGATCCATGTAGCCAGTGTATTGATATAGTGACCTCCTCTACCTACGTTGTGATATGGGGATCCCACATTTTCTCTAGCATCATGCATCAACCTCTCAGCCTATTTGGTGCACCTCCTTCCATATCTGGATGTATCTTTATGATTAGGTGCTTCCACTCTCTTTTCCTATGCTTGGGGCTGCTCCACATCATTCTAAGGTTCTTCCTTTAGAGGTAAGAGCTCATCATCTGCTTGCAACTAAAGCTCCTTCTCATTGGAGCATCTCATGGCCTTCTCTTCATCGAACTTCACATCTCTACGAACAATTTTCATCCTCTGAGATGGTAGGTACAGCCAATAGTTGTGAGGTGTATCAGTGTACCCCACAAATATGCCAACCTTAGCTATTGGTTCTAGCTTTTTCCATGCATCCTTGGAAACCTGACAGTAAACTGGTGAACCAAATATTTTGAAGTGTACCACATCTAGCTTCTTACCTGAAAATTATTCCTCTGGTGCACTCATCCCGAGAATCCAATGAGGACTCTTCTTCTGCACATATACCGTTGTGTTGCATGCTTCCGCCCACAAGTGCAACGGTAGGCCTTGATCATGCAACATTGCCTGTGCAGCTCCCACAATGCTTATGTTCTTCCTTTTTGTAACCACATATTCTTGTGGGTTATCGGGTGTTATTAACTCTTGTCAAATTCCTTCTGATGCACAAAAGTTCATGAATTCATTCGACACATAGTCTCCATTGTTTTTTCTACTTAGAGCCTTCACTTTCTTTCTTGTGTCTTTCTCAACAAGTACTTTCAACTGACAATATGTTGAGAATTCTTAGTATTTCTTCTACATGAATAATATCCAACACTCGTGTGAGAAATCATCTACAAAAATCACATAATACTTGTGCTTGGTCATGGAGGCTGTTGAGAATAGTCCACACACATCTGATTGAACTCTTTCACGAATCACTTGCACTCGAATGTCCTTATCATGAAAGGTGGCTTTGGCATACTTCCCCAGTGTACACCATTTTCATGTATCACGATGCTCTAGTGCACCCTTTGGAAGTCTTGTAGAAATATGATGCATGATATTCAAAGCTCCATGGTGTAGATGACCCAGTATTCTATGCCATAACTCACTGACGTATCAGATTTTCACCTTCTCTGCTTTCGTGCTCAAAGCAACACAATATTCTACATCCAATTTTTGGAGGTTATTTACCCGAACCCCGATCTTCTTTACCTTTCTCATGGCTATGTGACGAAGGAATGCATTTCCTTTGCTAAAAATCAGATCGTAGCCATAGGCTTCCAACATAGCAACTGAAACTAAATTTTTCTTCATACCCGGAACATACATGAAATCTTTCAATGTGAGAGGAGAACCATACTCCATTTGAAAAGTAACAATATCAATGTCGATCATGTTATAACTTCCATCATATCCCATATTGATGTGCATCTGGAGGTCCTTCTCCTCCAATTCACTGAATAAATCTTTGTTTTCAGTCATATGGAATGAGGCTCCACTATCTAGGCACCACACACTACCCATCACCAATGACACCATGCATGTGATGAGGGTGAAATCAAACTCGAATTTTGAAGCAAGATCTTCACCTTCCACTGCTCCTGATGGATTCTTGTTGGCCTTCTTGAACGGACACTTCGTGGCATAGTGTCCCAACTCGTGACAGTGAAAACATTTAATCTTTGACAAGTCCTTCTTCTTGCCTGCCTGACTAGAATCTGATTTGGAATGGGATGACTTCCCTTTCCCTTTTTTTCCTTTCCATCTAATGCATATTTCTCCTCATCATCATGCTTGGATAAGGATCCATCTATGGTATTCCGTTGAATTTCTTCTTGCACCAATTCGGACCATAAACACTCCCACTCTGGTAGCTTCTCCCTCCCATTTACCAAGTCCTGGTAGTTTTGCTGGCTCTTGAGAAGGCCTAGAAGTGCTAGGCTAACCAGATCATCTTCAGCAACTGTAACACCAACACTTCCAAACTCATCCTGACATTAGGTGAACTTGGTTAGATACTTTGGTATTGTTTCATCCTTCTCCATATTTATTTTCCTGATCTTTTCCTTCAATACCATCTTCCTGTGGTCACTTTTGTTTTAAAATAGGTCTGTCAAGGTGTTCCATATTGCATACGGAGATTCCTTTCCATGGAGGTTCAAGATAATATTATCTCGAACACATTCTAGTAGGATCCTTCTCGCTTTTGCTACACTCTTCTTCCAGGTCACCAAATCCTAAGCATCAGTTGGTGGAGGTTTAGGAATATCACTATCTGTGAACTACTTCAGTCCGTTATCTTCAAACATTGCTTCCATCATGTCCTTCCAATTTATGTAATTCAACTTTCCCTAAAGGGAATACTCAAGTCTCAATCTAGAGAACGACATCCTGCTAATCCTGAAGAATGAATCAGCAAATTTGATTCACATGCACATAAAAAACTCATATCCTTATCTATTATAATGATTTAAGCTTTGATACCATGTAGAAAATCCTTGTAGATTTAAACTGCTAATTGTAATTTTCTAAAACAATAGACTTGAATCTACTCTACCAATTGCGAAAACCAATTTAAATTATTGGGAAATCATGAAGCATACAAGATAAAGAATTCAATAAACACATTACACAATGATTTCCTGCGGAAAGCCACAACTAAAAACCCCGCTATTTGTATACTGCATTAGTCATAAAATATCATAATATTACAATGCTTTTCTCAAACCTGAGAAACCTCTGCACTATCTCTATCTATCTCACTACTTCCTAGATAATCCTAGGCCAATACTAAACCAAATTTTGGCTTTCCAAATTCCCTATTTCCTTGCGTTGTTTCCTTGGGTAATCATCCCCCTATTAATTTTTTTTTTTTGAACAAGACTAATTCTATTAAGAGAGAACATATAGTACAATCAGAGCTTGCATGCAAGCGATGATGAGAAGCGGGGGAGCCAGAGGTAAAAGGATATCAACCTCGCTCTTGAATAACAGCCAAGGAATGAGCAAAAAGATAACAAGGAGAGCAGAAACACGATAGCTGGACAAAGGTATCTACCCAGTGTGGGTGGATACTGCCAAACAACATTTTTTCTCTTTTTTCTTCCTTACTTTGACCTAGCCATTGGAACTTGGCTGGGCCATGACCAGTTGTAGACTATTCTGCATTGAGGGCGGAATATCCTTATCAGAGTCGGAGGAAGAAGATACATGAGAGCGTTTCTGAGAGATCGGAGGGGCAGAGGGACCCGCAGGACTGGCTGTGGGTGCGTCCATCGGAATCCCATCATTCTCCCCATGTGCTTCAATTTCCTCCTCATCCGAGATGGAGGAGTCTGTGTCATCCATGGGGGGGGGGGGGGAGGAACACAGGGATTCCATCTCTTGGATTTGGGTTTGCAATTGAGATTCTTCTTTTTGTCTTGGAGCTTAGTGCATGTATTTTGGAGATGCCCCGTTTGATGACAATGGCGACATCGGAAGGCCGTATTCTCGTAGTCCAAGGTTTGTGTCCAATGGAAGTCCCCAATTTTTAGGTTGATCTGATTAGGAAATCCTTTGCTAATGTCTATTTCAGCGCATAATTTGCTGTAGGTGTAGTGTCCATTCTCCCTTCTTGAGGTATCTGTAGCGAGATAGCGGCCTAAGGCATCTCCAATGCCTAAGAAAACAGCGAAATGCCAAAGATGCGCTGGAAGATTTGGGAGCCTAACCCAAATGGGCAGTTTGGTGATGACAGTTGTAGAAGGGTCGAAGTTTGGAAACCATGGGGTGAGGAAAAGCCCAGCTGAGCCCCAGAACCAAGGGCCTCCTGTTAAGGCTTTCTGGTAATCTTCATTTAAGGCAAAAGCCACAATGAAGAAGCCTTTCGAGCATAAGTAGATCTTGCTTTTATTGGTCTAGTTGGAGTGGACCCATTGGTATAAATCTACTGTACGAGGCCATAGGCCATTAAATCTGCATATGATTGTGGTTTCTGAAAATGTCTGGTATTGATCTGCAAGTGCAAGATGAGAGAGTTCGATAGAGGGAATTTCCTCCAGTTTATCCACTAAAAATGGCTTGGGGGCCATATATGGTTGAGCAGCTTTCGAAGAGGATTTTGGATGGACTGCATCTTTGTAAGAGAATGGAGGAGCAGAGGAGGTTTGCCCTAAGGACCCTCCTCATAGACGAAGGGTAAATACAATGGAAGCATCTCTTTGAATACAGTAAAAGGAGAGGGGAAAAGGGTCCTCTAGCTGTTTACCTTTATACAACAATCTTTGGTAAGAGGAGGGAATCCCCAGCTGAAGTTCGAGTTTGCGCGAAATATCCTGTACTAGATCTGTTGCACACACCCATTGCAGTAACGTTTTTCCAGAGAGGAGAGTGATTTGGATCTGAAATGCTGGTGCTCCTATTGGCAGATCTGACTGGCCCGAGAAGAAAATATGCTTCTTGCATGCGGCATAGGTGGATTCTAAGGGCACACCTGCTTGGATCTCATATTCCTTATGGACATGGTTTTCTGAAGCATCCCCTGTCCAGCTACTGATCGTCATATTGCTGTGGAGAAATGTATTTTCCTGGGCAATCTCTTATGCACCCGAGTCACCAGTGAAAAACCCTGATTCCTTACCCTCAACTATGTCGGCGACTGCCCAGAGAAGTGGTGTATAACCCCAAAACTGAGCCTCAACTGAAACCCTTAAGACTACAGTAAGAGCAGTGTTTGCATATCCGTCTAGATCATTTACAAGAAATGCATCCACACTGAAAGCGTCCGCGTCTGTGCAGGCTGGATTATCCCCTGGACCTATGACCTGGGCCAGATTTGTTGCGGAATGGATGGTTCGGTGCTTCGTACTATTCATTTTCGGAGGAGAAAGACTCCAGAGGTCTACGGCATTGAATCTCATAGAGCCTACTCCTTCTGCCATGATGTTGGAGGCTGCATAGCCCAACAGGGCCGAGGAAACGATAGCGTCGGCGGAAGACATTGCAATTAGGTTTTTTTCCAGATCGAAAAAATACCCAGTTATCATCCCCCTATTAATTAGGGAAATCCTCAATTGGAATTGTGCAATACATCATATTCCTTCCTCTAACTACATGCGTCACTTGTACAATTTGGATGATTATACAACTGATAGTACACTTCCCTTGAACTCAAATATCAACTGGGTAACTTGTAGATCACACATGCATGAGTTATTTATTGTTAATTTATCAGTTAACTGGTTGATCACAGAGTACACACCCCACCACTTGACCTCCCACTAGTTCCTACAACAGTTGGAACTAGTTAAACTAAATTTAACTCACATAAACTAAATTAATTAATTACAACTCAAAATAAACTCAACCAGTGCTCCTAAAAAGTAGGAATCGCTCTACATGACTCAAGTTAGACCCTCAACTTAAAATAACTGAATAAGTAGGAATCGATCTACATTACTCAAGCTATACCCTCAACTCGAATTAACTGAACCAACTAAGTCAAACTAACTTAGCTAACTCATACAAGTTGTCATGTGATGTGAAATTACAATTTTATTCTAATTTAATTCAAGGAAAATTTAAAATAGAATCTTTCTAGGTTCAATTTTCAACATATTGGAGCTAACCCCTAACACATAAATAGTTGAATCTATACGTTTTTCTATACATTTCCACACCTCCCACTTCAATTGATCACCCATTAATAGCGTAGTGGGCCCCTTAAGAAACCCCCTTTTCGTTTCTTGATATAACTCTAATACGTATTAAAAATTTATATTTCACAAAATTTTTATAGTGTCTGGGGTGTGATTTCTAACTCAGGGTCGAGCCTATTATATGCATATTGGACAAAAATTCAGCAAAAGGGAGGGCTAGTTGGTAAATGGGAGCAAGAGAGTTGAACAAGATAAGGCTTGAAGGGAGAGGGAGGACCTTGTATACCCAAGTTGTTCTATTTTCAATGGTACAAACCTTGGTGCATCAAGCTTGCAAGAGCTGGACTAGGTGATATGTTGTGATTCTTTGTACTGGGGAGATTTTTTTCTTAGATAGTAGTGTGAGGGCCACCTTTCCATTTCCACTCCTCAAAATGGAGTTATGGCTAGCCAGATCCCCTATCCACTATCGACTTATCTCCCTCCATAGGAGGGAATAGGAAAGAAATGAAGCCTGAATTCTGCTTTATTATAATAGTAGGGAAATTTTGGTATATAATCCAAGATTAATTTCCCCATTGTTATCCACCTCTACAAATACTAGATATCAAGGGCCAGAGAAAGGCCATAGACGTAGATTAGGTTCTCCCATGACTCAATTCTTCCTGGTGACTCCACCACATAGCTCATGAACTACCATGTTTTTATTAATAGAAGTTTTCTCCAATCAAAAATTGGTTTGGTTTATATATTTTCACTTGGTCTAGTTTATATATCTACATCTATTAATGTATCTCCACTCCAAGGGATAAAATAAAAGTGCTCCCATAATTTTGAATCACATCAAAATTGAAAGCACCTTGTATTTAAAAAATTCCTACCTATTCACGGACTAGAACAAAATGAGGGCCAATCTACCTTACCAATATGCATATCCCTAAAAACGCAATAAGGAACAATCGACCTTACCCATATGCGTATCCCTAAAATTGAGGATCTGCAAGAAGGAACTTGTTGCCTTTGCAACCCTCCTTCTTGAGGTAGTTGTTGGCATCCCAATGAGCTACAAAAACAAAGAGATATACACCTAATATGACCACATAATGTAAATTTTAACTCCACTCCCATGCATAGCACAAAGTAGACTTCTACTTTTTCATAAGAAAACAAAACCTTTACTACTCACCAAGATGATAATTTTTGAAGAAATAAAATAAAATATAAATAATTATGTATATACATATGTTTATGATAACAAAACAAAAAAATTTAAATCACACACACACACACAGATATATATATATATATATATATATATATATATATATATATATTAGTTAGGATTATCTCAGGTGGTTGGGAAAAATAGCTATTATCTTCCCCACCCAGGTTCAAATCCCCACTAGTAACATGAAGAGTTATATTGTCTTGACAAATATTGTTGTAATGAATTCGTTCCTAGGAATATTGTTGTATTTATTTCGATTCGTGAACTCTAAAGTGATTATACTTCTGGGGGTCGTTAACTCTTAAGTGATTATACTTATGGGAGCTTTGAACTCTTAAGTGAGTATACTTGTGGGTTGGCCTATTACCAATAACCTTACTCTAGCCCTTTGGATGAGAGGGGGATAGATTTCTTTCCTTGGATATATATATATATATAAACCTAGATTAAGAAAGCACCAAGAAAAATCAAAATTTTGAAAGGGTAAATTCTTAATCATTTAATTCTGTGTCATATACTAATTACGTTATATTTAATTATTAAAAATATACACTCTCTCAATGCTTGATAAATCTAGGTTTAGGATGAAAAAAATAGTGTAAATTCATCTTAAATCTAGACATATCAAGAATTGAGAGTATATTTTTGTAATGATTCAATATAAATGAATTAATATATGACATGGAATTAAATGATTAAGAACTTACACTTTAAAAATGGTATTTTCTTAATCTAGTTTCAAGATATATTTACACTAACTAAGACAAATATCATACATAAACATCGCATTAATTAAATAATATAAGAACATAACAATATTTTTATCTTCTTATATTATTTAATTAATGTGATGTTATATGTATATATTTCCTTCTCATCCCAAAGGGAAAGACTGAGGTTGTTTTTACTAGGTCATCCCATAATTATACTCATTTAAGGCTTAAGAATTCTTAGGCTCGAAGCCATTACAACAATATTCAAGGCATCAAAGCTTACCATGTCACTAACATATGTTTGATAAATATAATATTCAAGAGAAACATTAGAACTGGGGAATTGGTCGTTTGCGGTAGTAAATTGTTTTGTCTGATGGAATGGAAAAAGGATGAGGGTAACAAAAAGATGGAGTTAGTCGACTATGAGTTGTCTCTTGAAAAACCATGTTCCATTTGGGAGAAGAGGCCATATCAAATGGGTGAGGTGGAAGGATCAAGCACAAATGGCTCAATGGTTCCAAGAAACCTGTCTTCTCTTTAGACTCCGGGATGGGAGGAGTATGAGGGTAATGATTGTAGCTCACAAGGGCTTCCATCTATCTTGGAGCAGGTATACCCTTGGTCGTTAGAGTCCCAAATTCATTTAGGAGAAGAAACCAAGGTGCAATTATATTATGTTTCCATATTTTTTCCCAGACATAACACACTCTAGAAAATCTCCTTTGTGGGGTTCACCCTAGTCTAATTTGGGACGAGGTTGATTTTAAACAAGCGGATATATTCCTCTCTGGGTTTTTTAGTGAATGGTTTCAAAGTGGGTTGAATTTTGACCAAACACTGATTGTGCAAGCGGTCACTCCCAAGTCCTTGGGGAGGGTCTGGTAGAGAAGTACATTATTAGTCTACCTGTCTTAGGAGGGGAAAGGGAAAATAATGAGAGTTTTAGTGGAGGAAACAATATGCAGGCAGAAACTTTAGGTTCAAAGGAGGTCTCAAAATGCTATTCGTGGCCAAGTAAAAATTGTAAAACTTCAAAATGTGTAAACCTCAATATGGATGACAAAAATTTGGTTTTGGGGGAAAACATTCAACTTAGGGAGCTTATGGACATGGCAGATAAGGTGATGATCAGAAGGACTCGAGGAAAGTTCTTCTCTATGGATTTTTTTGCAATACTAGGTTTAGAAGGAATGGGGACATGTATTAAAATACCTTACAAAGGTCGGCACTTTGGCCAAAGGTTGGTTTTTGTTAAATTTTAAATCTGCAGACGAAGGTTCCTAGGATCTAGGGAAATCATGGAGTATAGACTCCACATTGGTGTTGTTAAAGCGATGGAATCCATGTTTTCATGTAGTTTAGGAGAAAATATAAAGTTCTCTGGTATGGATTATACTTTTGAGGCTTCCTCCTGATAATGGACGAGGGATGTATTTAGGGTTATTGAAAACAAGTTGGATACATTTCCAGAAGTTGACATAACTTTTGACGATAGTGGGAAGATGGCAATCATGAGGGTTCTAGTCAACCTTGACTCTCATGATAGCAGGAAAATCCACTTTTCCTGCAAAGTTCCACTTCGTGGGTCTCATGCTCCTCAATCAATTGATTTACAATATGCATGCATTAATAGTTTATGGTATGTGTGAATTTTTTTCACATGCCCCCAATTATTGCTTCCTATGTTTGACCATAAATTTGGATTGGTCTTTGATTCCATGAAATGGATGAAATGAATACCCATTTACATCAACACTAATGCAATTTACCCTCAGCGAGTGTTGCATGTAATAAAATCCTTCCATGAACTCAGCAACTCGTAAATTGCACTCTACAAGAAATCAAATATGGCAGTAACCAGAACTAAGAATTCTTGTAGCAAACAACCTGTTATCACTAAAAAATGAAGCATCATTTGACAAATTCATATAGGTTCATGTGTCAAAGGTAAGGTTGTAGGGTTCATTTTTATTTACTTGGTCAAGGAAAATTTTAAAATTTTATTATTTAAGCTTACCATAAGGTCTAAACCCACTCACTTTCAAATCCCTTCATGTCACATCCCTCATAATTTTCTAACAGTTTTCAATTCCCAAGGTTTTAGTACCGAAATGGTTGTTTTATCTAAGAAACCACAGTTTCGTAGCGAAATACGCTGAGAAATTTCACTTTTCGCTACGAAACCGCTGATACTTTCGTAGCAAAAACACCCAGATTTACATTAAACATGTTATGAAAGTGCGGTTTGCTGTCTGTCATGTCAAATTAGATGTTAGGTGTCAGAAAATCATTGGGAAAGGGTAAGTTAGATACCATTCGAGTCATTGAGGGTTAATATCAAGGTACATGGTCAGGTATGAAGTCATCATCACCATTTTAGGCATGTATGATTCATAATTTTGTTATGAGTGAATATCAAACTTCAAAATATTTCCTAATTCATTGATTTCTCATTCTTCATTCCTTCTTCGTGTGATATTGAGCTCTGGAGAGCTATTACATTGAGCCAAAGTTATGGGTGGTGTTTTCAAAGGTTTACAAATATCACTAATCAAGAGAGGCAGTGAAGACACTAAAGAAGCAAGGAAACACAATGTCCAGAAGGTTCGGTTTGAAAAGATGAAAGAGATTTGGGAAGACCAGGTCGACAGTGTTTCCAAGATCCTAGATAATACACAATAGTTTATCAAATGGACCATGCCATTGAGGAAAGAGGTGAAACATGTTAGGAAAATGAAATTTCATTTTAAATATACAAACAAAAAGTTGAAGGATTAGGTTAAAGACCTCCAAGAACATCTTGAACTAATCCATGAGGAGTTGGAGAAAAAGGGCCTTAAAATGATAGTAGTTGAGGAGCTAATTTCTCAACTCATCATCAATGAGGAAGAAAAACCTCAAAAATCATAGTGTGAGCTGGTTTATGATTTTAAAGTTTAATGACATGTTGGAAACACGTTTTTTATAGTTGGAAGACACTTTTTTTAAGTTAGACAAAAATCTGGAAATTTCATTGTTTTCAGCAGTTTCGTAGCGTTCTTAGGCTTGAAGACTAGGAAAACGCTATGAAAATATTGTAGATTTATTTTTGAATTTGAATCATTTTGAAAAGCTTCTAAAAGCTTAAAATGATATGGTAGAGGTGTCAAGACATGAGGAATACAGTGCAGGAATAAAGAATCAGAAAAGTTGATGGAAAAAGGCATTTTTGTAACGCTGCGAAAGTATGCTACGAAACTGTCATACTTTCGTAGCGTACTGTTTTGAAGCTTTATGAGCAATTTTTTTTGCAGTTATGGATAGGTGGAAACTTAAGGTTCAAGGGACCTTTCCAGTAGTCATCCAAGACTTAAATACCACGAGATAAAGACAACTCATCAGCGAAACCCCTCGTTGAAGATAAGGACCAGTTTTCCTAAAATGCAGGGTTTGTTTCCAGATTTAGGGGAGGTTAATTAAGATGTCACGTAGTGATGAGTTCCATCACACCCTATTCGAACATGTGAATGAATAGTTGTCAAATATGTAACTAATATTAGGAGATAAGGTAGTTGATGTAATAAAGAACAGTTTGAGTCCTATTAGGAAAAGGACTATCAAATAGAATAACTGTCATTTTCTCATTAATGTAGATTTTTTCTTGTTATGCAAGGTGTCATTAGAAAATTTTCGATGAATCTAGCCATGAGGCAGATCATCTCATCATGTAACAAGTCTATTAAAGGGAAGATATTCAAATTTGTATGGGCTGAAGACTTTTTGGCAAAACTGCAGCTTTATGTAATTGATTGTTTTCAGTAATACAGAAAACTTATTTCTTGACCAACCTGAGATTATGATTGAGTTTTTAGTGTGTATCTGATCTACATTTTCTATGTGTACCATTTGCAGTGGTTTTCATCTTTAATACTTAGAATTCATTCATGTAATGCTCTGACTTCCTTTATATATGAATTGACCGTGTTATTCCTATTTCATGTGTGCTTACCTTTGCTAAAAACTCTTACCTGCCTCAACTTCCATGTCAAGTGAAATATCTACTGAATTATTTCTTTTTTGACTCCATAAGCCCAATGTTTGCATATTGATGTTCTTTTCAACCTACATTTATCACAAACAAGTCATTTTTCAAGTAGATTTAGCCATCTAGTTTATCATTATCAAATACATTAACCTTTTTTAGAGAGCCCTCTCAGACTGAAGAGGCTAAGCTTCAGTCACAAGTTGGTTTGAAATAGTTACATAAAGTTGTCTAGTTAGCAGCCAATTAGGTGCAGTTTTGTGATAACACAACCTGAATTTTAACAATTGAAAAATATTGGAACAGAGAGTTCTTGTAGTTTGTTTCTATAATATCATGCAGGTGATATAAACACCAGATTCAACAACGACTTGAAATGGTTTTATTCCCCAAAGGTTTATTACTCCATATCACCCATGATTCACCTTTATTAACCATCACCAAATTCCTTTGGCTCAGATTTGGGAAATTCATTAATTCAATGTTCAATCCTAAATTATTCATTAATGTTTCCTTTGAATCCTCATCTAATATTTAATAAGTCTTATCATTTGTTATAAAAGGATTTAATCATGCAGAAATCCTTCTAATCCACACACAATGAATTCTATAGCATGTACAGAATTCTTATCTCAGCCCACTTAACCATAAATTGTTCTTAATCCTTACACAAGATTACTTGTTCACATGACAGATTTCAAAATTAATCTATCATAGGTTTAATACTTCCCACAAATGCTAAAAATCTATTAATTATAATTTCACAAAGCCTAGAATTCTTCTCGATCACACATACACACATATATAATTATAAGCATAAGTATGCTTCCATTTAGTTTCATTCATAAAAAATATGTACATACAATCTAATTCATAAATTTTTCTTGTTCTTTGCAACTATGGCTTGATTTCACATTCGTTTGGCCATTAATTATGCCCTTGTGCTTACAGTGATTAAAGACAATATTAAGGAAAAGTAATTTTTCATAGATCCCTAAATCAATCCTTTATTTAGTCCCTAAATCTCACATGATTTATTCCATAAATATCTCATTATTTTCAAGGAATATTTTCTTTCTCCTTATGGATAAAATCTTTCCTATTCACATTTTTTCTAAAATTATGACTTATCTTGTTCTAAAACTCATAAAATATATCAATTTGGAAAATAAAATTTATTTACATAGAAGAATATAAATGATCTTAACTTATGCAAGGACACAATAAAATAAAAAAATAAACATAAACACAGATGTGCAGTAGGAACAAAACCTCATTTCATTAATATCAAATAACTAAAATATGCTTATAGACAGAATGGAAATAAACTAGCTTGGGTGATGTTAGCTTATCTCTGAGAAGATATGTGGTGGATACATGCCTCTGAACTGCATTACAATGAGGCTTAAGGGAATTTTTATTATTTAACAACATGAGAAAACCCTAAACAACCAAAACCATAACCCCGAGAGATGGAATTCCAAGAGTTTGTCGGCCTCGTTGGGGTTAGTTGGGCAGCCAACTTCCTGTGGTCAAAACTTGGCCATATTATCTTCGTTTGGCATGTATAATATATCATTGTAAATATCTCTTTGAGTGCTATAGGATTTTCCATAGGCCCCTGCCTATGTCTATGGGCTTGCGGTGGACCTAAAAAAACGTCGTTCAGGGGTCAAAACTGCTTCGAAAGTTCAAGACCTGAAAAACTGCTAAGAATAGTAAATGATGCTATAAACAAGGAAACTGATGAAACCGACTAGAGGTCGAGGTGGAATAGGTGGGTGGCCACCAATATCCACCTGGATAAATAATTTTTTCTCAAAAATCAAGACCCCTATTTGAAGCTTTGTTACATCGAAGACTTAATGGCTTGGAATCTCTAATGCCCCTGACTCCCAAGGTAGAAAAAATCCATGATGTCTTGGTCATGTGTAATTAATTCCTAAATCCCATAGGATCCCAAACCTTGTTTTTTAGTTGTCCATTCTTCCTTGCAAGTTCACTTCTCTAGGATTCCTAACTTTATGTTTCTCTCACCCACTTTCCTTGCTAATGCAAAGTTGCTTAATCAATTGTACTTTGTTGTTGGTTGTCATTTTCCTCATGTTGTACCTTCTCCTGATCATCCTCTTCATCATCATACACAATAATCCAATTTCCTCATCCAACTTTTCCCTTGATTACTGAAACTTGATATCATCTCTCGCTTGTTGCTACATATCTTCCTTTTTCATAAGAGCTTCAAGACTCTTATAAAATTTTGGTTTATACACCTGCTTGACTATCTACTACTCATGCCTTGAAACTTCCTCCTCATTATTGTCTTTCAAGAAAATTTCCTATTCTTCCAAATTCAATTTTACATATTGAATATGCACCGTTCAATTTTATAATATCTCCTCAATAAGTTTCAACTCTTTACACAAATCAATAAAATTACCTTGAATTGAATTTGTAAATTCGTCACTCATGTCCTTTTTTGTACACTCCAAAAGTTTTCTTCTTCCTTGAAGTCCATATCTCTCTCATATGGCATATGACCTTCATAATCCCTTATGAGCATTGCATCTATATGTTTTTTGTTAGCCTCTCTCTCATAAACAATTATAAATCCAAAGTTAATTAAATTAATTAAATATGGAAAATTAGGATTTTATGCCTAATTTCTAGATTATGTTAGTTCCTCTTAATTAGGAGTTAGTTTAGGCCTACCTAACTTAGCTCCTATATTAGTGTGTGTGGTCGAGTTCTCAACCAAGTTTTCCAAGATAGACGCACTATCTTGAGACAGCTTCCTCATCTATTTATTTGTATTATAACATTATTTTAATCATGTAGAATATATAAGGAATGCCATAAGGCTCTCAGGCCTTTTCTGCCAGTTCTATGCCTCAAGTATTTTTATGGTATTTTTTATGAGTTATTTAATTTTCTACATGTGGTATTAGAGCCATCATGGGCTTGACTCCCTCAAGGGATACCCCATGAAGATGACTGAGTATTTATTGTCATTAACATGTATATAGGTTAACATAGAGGGCATGGAAGTATTAGTTTATTTTGTGTTTTCTGTGAGATGAACACTTACAGGGACTTCCTACTCAATTTTGAAGGAAGGCCAGCCATGGCTTGGGTGCCAGCCACAGCATTCATCTTCTAAATTTCATTATTTTTTAGAGATATTGTTTGTGTTATTTTCCACACAAGATTATGGGAGTTGTTCCGTCTATCATGTTTGTATGTGCTGCGGAGTCTACCACATAGCTTTCACTCCATAGTCCCCCATTAAGAAACGACATAGGAGAGGCAGATGTATCAGAGTTTTGTTGCGGGTGCTCTCTGGATCAAACAAGAACCATATGTATGTAGGAGATTTGTCACCTGGAAAGAATTTTTTGTCATCCTATGCGCAATGCTTATGTCGAAGGATTGATGGAGTCAGCGGCCTGGATCATTGCAGAAGTGTGATTATGGAGAACGAAATTGGTGGTGGTAAGATATATATATCACAAGTTCAGTGGATTGTGCGCGGAACCAAAAGAATCCTTAAATACTACATCACAGATAGATGGAATAAAGCCTGTGATGTTTGAAGGAGCTTAGTGTAATGACCAGTGAAAATCAATAGGTAAATGATTGACTACCTCCCTCAAGTCACAGGTACATTTCCCAAAATGAATGCGTTGATGGACTACAACTCCTTCCTTGAGCTTGAAGAATTCAGTGACGTTGCATATATGGTTTTTTTTCTCTTGCTTATTTTCAACCTAGCTTTTCCTTTCTAATTTGCAATTAGAGTCTCCACAATATTTAGAAAATTTCCCACATCCATTATCACCAATAATATTCCACATACAACCACCTACCATTCTGAAACACCATAAACAATTGTTTTCCGAAGAAAAATCAAGCCAATGTATGCTTCAAAAATCCTGCAAGATGAATAAAAGGGGATATAACAACCACAGTTGGCCTTCCACTCCTACAGCTTCTCCCCATACTACAGCCATTATTCGTGCCTTTCCGAATGCAATACGGGTGTATAATCATTGTTGCTAGTATTTATTTTTAAGTAGCATAGCAACCCATTGCATTACACCCCACGTCAAAAAGAGACGGACACCTTGCTACTTCTGGACACATCTAGGTTGCCCTTTGATCTCCCAATTCAGACTTACAAGTGCCATAACCATAGCACAATAGTGATGTTCAATCCACCATGGGTAGATTTCACTTCCATTGACTCTCAAAATGTTCTCTGTAGAACCAAACTTGTGTAAAAAACAAATAAACCAAGCCTATTACAACTGAACTGGAAATGTCGGGATGCAGCCATCCCAAATCCAGTTCTTCAGGACAAGTAGGATACAGGGAAACAACAGAAATATCATTGTTTTTCTATCCCTGTATTTGTTTTATTCCTCATTAAATTTCATATGGAAATCATTCCTCAAAGCGTGTACATTAATAGGACCAAGGAACATTTTAAGAAATGACCCCTTGGAGTGATAAGGCAATTTTTTTTTGTAAAATTGGAGTGATAAGTGGATTTTTTTTTAACGAGAAATTCGTTGTTGTATTTCTTTTGAGAGATTGAGTTATAACATCTATATTTTGAGTAAGAGTTGCTTCAAAGGTTTTTCAGCTTGGAATTTTCATTACTTGAAGGTGAAAATTGATTATGTACTCAATACTTAATAAAATATTCTTCTTTTTTGGTGATAATTGTGTCCTAGACCTGCCCGAAATTGAATAAGTGGATCTTAAGTACACTGTGTGTACTGAATGTGTGTACATGACTTGTGTCCATTTTCTTACACTCCCTTTGTAATACGGTACACAACCAATTAAAAAATTTCATGCACATAAGCAAGCTTAAGTACACAAGTCATCAAGCTTAAAGTAATCAAGCTCATGTAATCAAGCTTAAGTACACAAGCACAAACAATCACATGCATTTGTGCAACACATCATCAAGTTGATAAAGAGGTCTTCTACAGCCATATTCCACATCCTGAAATCAAAATAATCAAGTTAAGGACGCCACAAAATCAAACATTCCAATAAAAGACGACATCAACAACACTTTTTGTATCACTTGCAGATAATTATTTTTGTAACTGAGTTGAATTGTACGGGTGAATTCTCAATTGAAACCGAAACCAAAATTTGAATTGGTAAGGTGATAAACCTAAGACAATTAAGTCAATTAAGCCTTCAACCGAGTCATATTATTTGACTCTTTTCATTTGTCTTTTGGGTGCATTTTGGACAGTGTTTGACACCCTTCTTTTGCCAATAAGCACAATCAAGTCAGTACAAAGTTCACAACATCAAGCGAGCCAATGTGAAGTTCATTGAAGCAATAATCAAAGCAAGTGAGTGAGTTCAACTCTAACGCAATTAAATGTAATATTCAAACAACACTCAATAAAGTTGAAATCTGCAGCAAGCGAGCATGAGTTCCAATGAGCGTGAAACAAAAAAAAATAAGTTTCCCCAGGAAAGATATCAAGAAAATTCCAAAGCAATCGAGCATGTCATTAAAATCAAGCGAGTGAATTCAATCCAACAAGTTCAAATCAAGTGAGAAATTTCAATACAAGCAAGCATGAATTCAAGCAAGCGAGTTCCCATGGCGAAGCACATCCAACTGTTACAAGTTCTTTAAAATTTGATCCTATCGAGTGTTGAAGACATGGTGAAAATCAGCAAAGCAACACTTGCTGATATTTCATGGCATCTACAACAGACAAATGAAACAATTGAGTTCCTTCAAATGGAGTTGCAACTACAAAGAAATGAGTTGCAAGAGAAGAGTGATACTTCCATGTCTTTGAAACATACAGATAAAGATGATTCTAAGTCATTCATCCAAACAACTTCAAGTGTCAAAGTTGTTCAAGTTAAACTTTCTTCCAAACCAATCATCATGCCATGGGAAGAAATCCAAAGTTACAGAAATCGAAGAGGATTTGGATATGTCAAACATGACGAAAACTTACATATCCAAGATTATTCAAATCCCATCAAGTTCGTCAGTGCAGACTTTCTTGAACAAATCACATCAAAAAATTCTGTGAAATTTGCAGACAAACCAACATGCACGCAAACCGAAGTTGCAGTCAAACCAAAATGCTCACCTGGTCAAAGAACAAGTCATATGGAAGATCATTGTTTTGATCTCCATCCTTGTCGTCATTGTGGCAAGCCGAATCATTCATCAGAAAAATTATGCAACCAAAACCAACTAGCTAGATTGAATATCAATTATGAATGGATTGATCCTTGGGAATGGTCGTCAACAGTCAAAAGATTATATAAGTTCTACAACCGAATTCAATCACACCTATTGCAGCCGACAATCAAATGAAGATGGTACTCTCGTGCAGATGAAAAGGGGAGTAAACCAGTGAAAATCTTCTACACCTGAAGGGGGGGAGTTCAAAAATAATTTCCAGATGACTGTTTCTCCTTTCAGCTGACAAAGGGGGGGAATGTTAATGAAATTGACGGTGGTTGTCAGACTGCAAGTCTCGACAACATCAGTAAAAGCAGCAGTGAGTAGTTTTCGACAATTACAGTGAGCCGTTTTTTACAGTGTCAGCAAAAGCAACAGTAAGTTGTTTTTAACATCATCAACATCATCAGCCAGTGGGCGATCATCATTAGCAGATTTTCCAATGGGCGTTCTCAAATTTTTTCAGTGGACAAAGGATGTTGATTTCAAGCAAAGGATAGATGGATCTTTTTGCAGCTTGACACATGATGAAGTTGTCAAGCGAAATTAAGAGATGAATCAGACATGCAGCTGACTCATGGTCTCTTCATATTGCAGTTTTTTCGGCATCCAGCTTTGGCGGTTTTTCAAACTGTGTTTTTTAGGATCAACAATTTCAGCATGAGAACTTGGAAGATGGTTCTTCATTCTTATTTTGTATTTATCATTGAGGGGGGGGTACTTTAGCCTCTCTCTCTCATAAAAAATTATAAATCCAAATTAAATTAAATTAATTAAATATTGAAAATTATGATTTTATGCCTAATTTTCTAGATTATGTTAGTTCCTCTTAATTATGAGTTAGTTTAGGCCTATCTAAATTATCTCCTAGATTAGTGTGTGTGGTTGAGATATTTTCTCAACCAAGTTGTCCAAGATAGACACACTATATTGGGACAAATTCCTCGTCTATTTATTTGCATTATAAAATTATTTTAATAATGTATAATATGTGAGGAATGTAGTAAGGCTCTCGAGCCTTTTCCACCAGTTCGATGTCTCAGGTATTTTTATGGTATTTTTTATGACTTATTTAATTTTCTACATTTTTATTTATCATTGTCCTTCTTTTGGTTGTCTTCCTAATTCAACTATGTCCCACTCACTTTATGAGATTGTAATACCTCATTTTCCTTCATCACATGTTTTTACAAATGTCTTTCTTCCATGCTTTATAAAGACACTCCTTATTCTTCTTCACTTGGAACATAATTTAGATTCTTCTTTTCCTCTATCTCTTTGACAGTTATATATGGTTTTCCATCTTCTTCAAAACCTGATACTATACACAATTTTTCAAACTCTAAACCATAAGGTTTTATGGCTTGATTTTATGTTTCATTAATCAAATCCTTATGTTGATTTTAACTTCCACAATATTTCATGAGACTTGCATTAAGTCTCTCATTCTTTTCATCCTACGTCTCTCTAAGGATGTCTCCTTACTCTGGTATAAGAATTTCATGCACAATTCCATTCATTAGAATTTATTCAGTATTTCCTTCCTAACACAATTCTTTGTCATTTACACCTACATAACCCACATTCACAAACATTTCATTAGTTTTAAAATTATGTGACCATTGGATCTCATTAGCTCATTCATCCTCATCTTCACCAAGAATATGTCCTTTTTCTAGTTCACAATCGTGAACATTCATATTTTCTTTTCTATAGCTCTTCATCCTTCAATTGAGCATTCAACCTATGCTACAACTTCACTTGCAACCTAGGCCACTTCACTTTCTTCTGCATAATCCATCCTCACTTTTGGTCCTCCTCACCTTTATATAGTAGTTATATTAGTAAATTCAATTAGACTTTTATCTCAACAACTTCTCAGTTAACTTCCTCTTGAATCGTGCTTCTCTTTATGCCATTTCCTTTGGCATCTTATTTTCTTCTGTTGTGGCTTCTCCCTGAACCCATGACATGAATATTAATAGCCATCTTCCTTATTCCTTTGTGAACTTTACCTTTTCTACTTGTAGACTTTATCCAAGCCTCTACAATAAAAATTTACTCCTTAACCTATTATAATACCTCACCAAGTTATATTTGAGCCTTGGCCTTTTGGTATCCTTGGTTATCTCCTCTAGAACCCCTTGAGCTTCTATGCTCTTTTTAGGATTCTGTAGATATTTACTTCCTCTGAGAAAATTCACTTATCCACCTCCTTCCAACCTTAGTTGGAGCTTAGAAGGTTCTTTTCCATAGCCTCCAAGAACTTCTTGATCTCGGTTACAGATTTCCTATTGTAATCATCCTCATCATTGCTACATATAATCAACAATTTACCTCACAAATTAGTTGAAAACATAAAGACCAATTTACCTATGGTTCAACCTCATGCGAAAATATACTATTGTGGCAGTTTCCTCCAATATTTATATTGGATCTACTGTTGTATAGATGCTACTATTGTAGATATTTTATTGCTCTAATATGGTTCTACTTTCCTCCCAAAACAGAAATTTTCTCCAAACCCTCAAAGAACATTGGTGTTATTTCTCTTTCTCCAAGAGCCCAATACATGAAACTTCAATATAAATTGAAAATAAAAACATATTTACCTCATTTATATGTCTCAAACCTTTGATGATACAATCTCCAAATTTCTCCTCCAAATAGAAAACCTACTCTGACTTCCTTTCCCAAAGAGCATACCTGCTCTGATACCACTTGATGATAGCAAAACTATGTTTATACTATTTTTCTAGTTTTTGTTATTTTTTATTAGTCTTTGATACCACTTGATAGTAGCAAATTCCACTTTTCCTGCAAATATCAACTTCTCGAGTCTTGCGCTCCTTAATCAATTGATTCACAATCTGCATGTATTAACAATTTATGGTCTGTGTGATTTTTTTCACATGCCCCCAATTTTTGCTTCCTACGTTTAATCATAAATTTGGATTGGTATTTTATTCCATGAAATGGATGATATGAATGCCCATTTACACCAACATCGAGTCAATATACCCTCAACAAGTGTTGCATGCAATAGAATCCTTCCACGAACTCGACTCCTCAGAAATTGCACTCTATAGGAAATAAAATATATGAGTAACAGGGACTGAGAATTCCTGTAGAAAATAACCAGAATTTTAAAACATGCAAAATACCAGAACGAAGAATTATTGTTGTTTGTTTCTAGAATTTATTGTAGGTTCTTGAAACACAAAATTCAACAACAACTTGAAATGGGTTTGTTCCCAAGACATTTATCACTCCATACCATCCATGATTGACCTTTTTTAACCACCACAAAATGCCTTTGGCTTAGCTCTAGGCGATTTATTAATTCAACATTAAATCTTGAATGATTCTTTAATTTTGCCTCCTAATCCTCATGTGATCTAAAACAAGTCTTCTCATTTGTTATATAATGATTTAATCATGCAAAAATCCTTCTAATCCACACACAGTGAATTCTACATCATGTACAAAATTCTTTTCTTGGTGCACTTAACTATAAATTGTCCTTAATCATTACACATGATTACTTCTTATTCACATGAAATATTTATAAATTAATCTATCATCAGTTTTATACTTCCCGCAGATGTTGAAACTCTGTTAATTCTAGATTTCAATAGGACTAGAATTCTTCTCAATCACACATACACATAGAGACAATTATATTCATAAGAATGCTTCCATTTACATTCATTCATCAAAACTTTGTACATATGATCTAATTCAAAAACTTGTGTTCTTCTCTATAACTATGGCATGATTTCACATCCATTTGGCCATTAGCTTTTCCCTTAGGCTTACAATGATTAAATACAACATTAAGGAAAAATATTTTTTCCTATATCCCTAAATCACTCCCTGATTTATTCCCTAAATATATCATGATTTATTCCCAAAAGTTATCATGATTTATTCCATAAATCTCTCATGCTTTACAAGGCATATTTTTTTTTTCTTAGGGATAAAATATTTCTTCCACAAATTTTATAAAAGTGTGGGTTATTTAGTTCTAAAACTCATAAAATATATCAACTTGGAAAATACAGCTGATTTACGTAGAATAATATAAATTCTTCTAAAAAATAAATACCCCTTTTTGAAGCTTTGTTACATAGGAGTTGTAATGGCTTGTAAGAACTAAAGCTCCTACATCATCCTATAAGGGTTTATTACCAGAGCTCTCCATAACTTAATGTGGTTATTCTCATCAAAATTCCTTGATTATGAAGGAATTTTGTTTCAATTCGATATATTCCATTCTTATGCTCATGTATTTAGGAAATGTCCTCTACCCTTAAACAACAAATTTGAGGGTAAATTTTCTTCACATGGCAACACAAATGGGGTTTCAAATGAAATGGAAAAAAGAGCTGAGGATAATCCTCCTGAGTATCTTCATACCGGCTCTTATATGGACATTAAAACAGGTTTGGAACAAGGCCTGAAGGAAGGGGTGCAAACTAGAGATGGGAAGCTTGACGCACTAGTTGAAGTCTCCTCCCACTCTATTGCATATGAGCTGGAGAAAGGAATTTGGAAACATACTCATCTTCAAATGCGGGTGCACTTTTGGCATTGGGCACTTGGCAGGTTTCTGAGAAGATAGATGACACAATTTCAATATATTTCCACAGAACTTTCATTGAAGGCCAACAGCCAGAGCTTCAGTAGGAATAAATCTTTCATGATGACAATTTTTTGCCTATTTGTGGTTCCTGCCAAATGCTTTATATGTAGAGAGTTTTCTTATAAAAACTTTGTTTCTGAAATTGTATATAGGAATACATTTTTTTCATAATTTTTCTTTTTGTTTTCCAGTATTACGGACTAAGTATATTTGAACTCTATATGTGGTACTTTTTTACATCTAGTTGTTTAGAGGAAGTTGTCTTATCTTTTCATGCATGGGGGTGCATCTAAAAAATGTAATATTCACCTTTATTGATAATGAAAATTACAAATTTTCCTTGGGAAAAAAAGAGAAACATTACAACTCTTTAAATGGTTAAGTAAAATAATTAACTTGAAAGGATTAATTGTTAAAGATAATTTATATGTGTATAAGAAATTTTTTTATAAAGTAATAATTATATTTAATTCAGTTACTATAATAGTGATATTATGATGATAAAGTTATTAAGAAAATGTATTTTTAATTGTTTATTCATAAAGGAAAAAAATAAAAAGTATGAGGATACATTTTACTAGAAATTGCACCTCATGTTGCAAAGGAAACGTCTTAATCCTGTGGCATAGGAAAGAGTATCATATAAGAAAGAAGATGTGATATGTTATGTGATTTTAGGTTTGGAGAATTTTTTGGATAAAGAAATTGGTTTTTTTATAGCCTAAGGTCAGTATCGATAGTATATATAGTATATTCACTTAAAGACACAACAGACTGACTATATTTTAGAGGTTAAACATGTCAATTTCGCAAATTTGAATGGGATCAATATGAATCAATATGCAATATTTTGGTGGATTAATGAATTTCATATTTTTGCAGCATACTGCTACGTACTATCATTTTTCTATTATAAATATTGATGCCCATGGTGTCATTTGATTGTAGCCACAGCTGCAACAAAATTTCATGAGTTCAGGATCATATATCTAAGCTCAAAATCACTCATGGAAGTGAGCCTTACAGTAGAATTTTCCATTGGAAGCACACTATTATCACCTTTGAAAACATGTTACTTATCCTCTTAAACACAAAATTATACCAGTTGAGATGGAAAACTAAGCTTTTAATGTTAGATGTATACTACCTCAAATAGATGACAAAATGACTAAATTTTAAAATATGATGAAGATGATCTCGAAAATTGTTAAAACCACTGACATTTGTGCCAAAAACATGCCAAGTCGCCCTTAATGAATATTTCGACAAGTGTAATGTTGCCTCAACTAAAGATATAGAAAATCAAAGAAGTCTAAGTGTATGTGTGAGTAACCAAATTTGATGAGAAAAAAGATTTTAATCATTATGTTTTTTTTGTTAGAATCTTTGAACTACAATTTATGGGAATAACCATATTTCCTTTGTTGGATCTTAGAGTTTTCATAAATTTGAGAGTGATACCTTGGACTCCACTATAAAATTTATTTGAGATCAACCTATTATGGACAAAGTTTATAAAAGCATTGCATGATCTAGAAACCAAATGATATTTATAATGGATGTTGTATATGAATAAATCCAACGTGTATTAGGTGAAGCTAGTCTGGATTCTGACCTACCTTATACACTTACTAATATGTAAGATAAGTTTAATACCAAGTTTTTACTTCAATTTTCATGTTATATAAGGAAGATTTTCCCCACTTTCAATTCGTGAGGAAAAATCAAGTCAATGGGTTGGGCTTTGTCCACTGTTGCAGAATAATTACATGACCATGACATTATAACCAAAAATCCATGAGCCATGCTTCAAGCTACAGATGATTAGGTAAGAACATTGAAAAAGAAAAGCACATTTTTAAGTTAGCAACAAATATTGTTCTGAAGGGCACGCATTGTCTCACTACCATTGAGAATTGATTGCCACATTCTTTCACCTAAAAAGCTTGAAATTCCTAATAAGGAGAAATTGGAGGACCCCAAACTCTATCATTTTGCATTATTTTCTACCTTTTTCATGGTTAATTCATCCATATTGAATGGAAAGGTATGAATCTGACTTAAGTGGCACACCCTTTGTTTCATTTTGGTAATCATCCATTTTTCTCATTCAACATATACCTCAACATATTATTTCGTTTCTGTTAGGAACCTTAAAAGCATGTTTTTCATCTTGTAGTAGGCGCATTGAATTTTGGACTATGAAGATGTGTTTTTAGTACATTGTGCTTAGTTTTAGTTTTGTTAATGTCGTTTTCAAACTTACTTGTTGTTGCTTATCGGTTCCTTATGGTCTATCAATATTAGCTTTGGAATTATTTGCATATAGCATATCATTTTTTATAGCAAGGGAAACATCACTCATTCCAAAAAAATTCCATGGCTCAAGAACAGTCCATGATAAACAATTTCTCCACAGTCAAGTTTGTGAAGCATTTGTTGAGGGAAAAAGTGATATTTCTTGAACCCCAAACTTAATTTCCTTAATGTGTTTGACATATTAAATTCCGTGAGCACATAATTTTATGTCATTGTCATGTGTTTGCAGTGGAAATGAATTAAATTCCTGGGGACACCAAACTAGAGAACATATTAGTACCCCTGAATTTACATACAAGGTAAGAGAGACTGAAAATTTCCATGAAAAGATACAAAATGCTTCTTTTGCAAGCATGGTCAGAGGAAAACAAATTGATTATAATGAACCCACTTCGGTCCAATACTAAAAATGCATGACCCTTTTTATTTGTGGGACTTGATTCTTCTCCCTAATGAATTATTGTTAATAATTCACTTGTCTTCTACAAAGGCTAAATTAGGGCATAAATTGTTGGTTCATTGTGTTTATTTTGATCACCTAATTATAAGATTTATTTGCATTGAATACGTAAGAAGATGGAGCTATTGTGAGGCATATTCAACCTCAAACAAGAGCAATGTGTATATATTGGGCACCTCCACTAGAAGGAAAATTAAACAAATAAATTGTCTTTCACAGGACCCTATTAAGTGGGATTTTAAATTTATGAGAGCTTTTAAATGCATAAATATGTGGTTATATTCACTAAAGGGGTGAATCACAAGAAAGGAATTAATGTAAATTTTTAATCACTTCATTGTGTCTTCAATGGGATAGTGGATACAATAGTGATTATATCAAACTGAGGAGTTTTTAAATGTATACATCCAGATAAATTTGATCTCATTGGGACTAAAGTATCTCTAAAATGGCAAGGAAGGTTGGTTCCTTTTATGGCTTGTTACAAATTTCCAAGGGATTATTCTATATAACCAAGAGGTCCTAAATTTTTGTGTGCATGCGCTATGGTCTAAAATGTGGGGAAAGTTCTCAAGGAATGGATAATGCATCATTCATATCTGGGTGTTGGGCAGTTATTTATTTATGACAATAATAGTGAGGAAAACCTGGAGAAAACTACGAGAATTAGCCTATAAAAATACAATGTGATAAGGCATCCATGGCCTTGGTCAAGACTCAGGAAGATGGATTTTCACATTGTGCCTTAATGGCCAAAAACAGATGCGGATGGATAATGTATACATATGAAGATGAATTTATTTTTTCTTCTAAATGGTCAACTCTTTTGGAGAATGATCCCAAAAACATAAACATGATTGGATTCAGATCAAATCCAAACCAGATTGTTGAAAAGGAATTGGAATCCTTGGTCATGGAGAAACATAATCTTCACAGTCTAGTTAGGCCAATTGAGAAAATCTTGATAAAATGAAATAAATTTGGACCTTCAGTTCTGAAAAGACATCCTGATATAGGAGTCCCATAGGGCTACATGTGAAAAGAAAAGAATCAGCATCTGAGGTGATGTTTAGACAAAAATTTAGTAATGTCATGAATACATTGTCCATCCAGAGTGCACAAGTACACCATATAATTAATATTTCGAAACTCGCTACATTTTTCAAAAAAAACCTAGATTAAACTCCATGAGCACATGAATTTTACAGCATTGCCATGTTTTTACAGTGGAACTTCATTTCCAATAAGCCACCATGGAAAAACTACTAAACATTAACTATGCTACCAATGCCCTGTTCTACCTTTATTTCAAAAAATAGGACAAAATATTATAGAGTGAGCATAAAGCCGATATTTTTGTGTGTTCTTGATAAATCCTGGAAGGAGTCATCAAGTGCAAGTGAACAAGTATATTCATTTGTATTTCACTCAATTGGTTCATGCATTAAGGGAAATCAAGTTCCTTTTTGTTGGATTTACAAAATATACATATTTACAATGTAATGAGTAACATGTATACAGAAACAAGTGGCATATCTTCGGGATATAAATAAGTGATTATATTATTATTCAATGACAAATTTATTTACTCTTTTGTACTAAGAATCCAACCAAACAAGATTGATGTTGTAAAAGTTTGGCTTCCATTCTAGCCCTCATTGTAATTTTCCTGGGTATATTCAATCCCCAAACATTTGGGGTCAAATAGAATGTTGTAACTTCAAACACGGGCCAACTCTTATCCATGATAGAGAACATAGGCCAACTTTGATATCTTAATTAAAAATATATATATTGAGATTAGATGAAAAGGAGACCTCCATAGAAATATTTTACGTCTATTGCTTCTCTAACAAAACACTAACTAGACTAGTAGCTACTAACATCAGCTCTTGGTCACAAATAGTAAATGATAGTTGATTGTAAGTATGATAGTGCACTTGATGGAAAAATGTACAATGTGAATTCTATGCAAACATTCAATAGGAACAAACACAGTATTTTTTCCTATGCCAAAATGAATTAGGGAATTCTGATGTGTAATCATCAATTAAATTTCTATTGTTAGATGCGAGAATCTCCTATCCACATATTTCTTCATAATATACACTTCTCTGCATTTCATTTCTAAGTTTTAGATGAAAATTTGATCACCTTTCTTCTCATTCTCTCCTTCTTCATATTCCTTCAACATATATAGGAGTTTCTATGAATTTCTATGACCTTTTTGACCTATTTTCATATAATCCTCTTTTATTTCTTATTAATGGTCATGGAATCAACCAAGAAGAAACAAAAATGTAATCAATCAATTTCACGCATGCAATCCATATAACGTGCACACAAGACAAGATATCAAACTACTATCAAATTTTGACAAATATGTCAAGAACAAAGCCACAATCTAAGAAATTCCTAAGAAAACAGTGAATCATGGGGACCTTTTCATATGCAGATTTTAGTCAATACAATAAGGTTTTGTTCTTATAGTGAATGGTAATTAGCAATTTCTTCTAACCACACAACCATTTTGGTGAATTCCACATTCGGTACAATATATATATATATATATATATATCTTAGATAAAGTGATACAAAGCAAGTCTAATTTCAAGTTGAACATAAGCAGGTTACTTCATAACCAACACTCACATGGAATTGGTAACTGTAAATATGAGATTTGAGAAAGCTAAGACCAATGAAAACCCTCACTTTTTAACAAATTACATAACAATGCAATTTCAACTGGGAGTTAATCATATATTTCACTTCTTCCATATCACCCATAGTTCTTGATCCACAACAATATATGTTTTGTGTCGTATAATGTATTTTTTCCTAGTATTTATCGTAGACAAATGGACCTTTTGTTGCATGAGTGCTTGCTCCAAGAATCCCTAAAATTGAGGGGAATTATCGTCATTCATGTCAGCAGAATCAAAGAAATTGAATACCTTTCTTTTGTGAATTTGATTCTCCTTTCAAGCTCACTCATTTCTTGCTAGGACAACAAAAAGGAAAAAAATTCATAGCACAAATTTTATGCAAAATTCTCGTAGCTCAGACTCATTTTAAAATATCAAAAGAAATAGATTTTTTATATCCTGAAGACTATAAAAACCCTTTTATACCCCAAAGAAGATAGAGAACTTTCATAGCTCAGTTCTTAAGTTCAAAACCACACTGTAAAGCTTGAACCCATTAAAAAAATTATTGATATTACATGCATCTTGGGAAATAAGTATATCCCACATAACCCCCTACCATGGCATTTTTAACATTTCTTCCAAGCTATTTTGGGTTATCTCTCATCACAACAGCAACTTCCTGGTTAAGTGGATGTTCCTGATTTGGTTGAAGCAATTAATATCACACTCACCATGGTAAGTTTTATATTTGAACATATATACAATTTTTTAATAGAATTGAAAGAAATAAATCTAAAAAAATTCCCTATACTAGAGATATCATAAAAGAAGATAGCCCCAAAAACTAAAAATTAAAAGATAAATCCAACCTAACATTTTCATGCAACACTAAAAGCTATGTTTATTTAATCTTCAGAAAGGAAAGAACCATATTAAACAACGAAAGAGGAAAATAAATTCAAACTTAAAATAAAATCCTTTGTCACGTATTATTTAAGCTTATAGATGAAAGATCTCTAATTATGTAATGGTTGTATATGACTTAGACAGAACACTCATCAAGGAAAAATTTTGTTTAATATAAATATGATATGTGCTAGAAGCTAAACCATAGCTCCTTATCCTCATGCCATCGTCACCCTTCAATCCCATCCCCCTGTACCATCCAAAGAATCAATATGATATGTGCTAGAATCTAAACCACAGCTCCCTGCCCTCATGCCATAGTCACGCCTTCAATTTTGTCCCCTGCACCATCCAAAGAATCAATTAAAAAAATATACAAACATAGGAAATCAAATCTTGTAATCACAATCTTCAAAATCTAATTGCAAATGCTTTGTAACCACACATATTAGAATCAATAATATGTTGTGATTTGAAAATTTGCAGAAATCAGGCAACTTGCTATGAAGAGATGATACAACCCATAAATGATGGTGTTGATATTTAGGATAGGATTATAGTCTTCACACAGAATATTGAGGCACGTTTGCCTTCCAAGTCAATATTGGGGTGGTAAATTTGAGCAGAGACTACAAATGGCAACTAATAAACATATAGTTGACATCCATATATTTATCTAGAACTTCCCAAAATTATTTCCCTTAAAGAAAAAATATTTCATGTAAGAAATCACAAATATTCTTGGAAATATCTCCAGGGCTCATACATTTGTCTTAAATTTCACCTTTGGTGCATTGTCGTGGTAAATTGGAGACACCTTGAAAGTAAGCAAAAAGGAGTCACCTCTACAAAATATTCAAGAATTGAAATCATTCAAATTAATAAGATTCTTTCAAAAAATGTCCATATTTTGTAATGTGTTGGTGCTGGAATCGGCACTTGGACTACATCAAGCGCCTGAACAGACACATCTTAAGCTTTAGGGCTATTCTTATGATTTGATTGGGTTTTTTGGAAAGTGGTTGGATCTCAAGCAGTCTGAAAGGAATGTTGAACAGATAAAAGGCTCTAACACATATGAGGGCACTGGTGTATGATGTGGTAGCAAAATTGAGTTTGTAGCATGATGGTTAGAAGAATGGAAGAAAAACAGTGGGTCTATAGGACAGAAATCCACTGCTGGGAGGGAAAATGACACAAATTCCAGATCTGAAATGTATAGTGAAAGAATGCTTTTAAAATATTTACAAGAATATCACTTTACATTTAAAGAATCCCATTACAAGGAATGTTTCTGATTAACATGACCTCATGAATCAAGAAAGCTTGGTGAATCAAGACTGAGAAAAACATATTAACATGCATGCTAGATCAAAAGACTTATAAAAACATGAAACAAGGTTTAATTCCACCTCAAGGAATGCTTATGAACACTATTCAATTCATACTGAATCAGCAAATCTTGCAACAAGACTTACAAAAACATATTCATATGAGTTGGAGGTTCACAAGACTAATAAAAACATAAGATAGAAATTTTATGATAAACCTGGAAAGACAGATAAAGTATGTAAAAATAGAAGGGAAAAAAATACATACACCATATGATTTTTTGAACCCTTAAGAGTGTAACTGGAATATATTATGTGTTCAACAATACACAACTTCAGGAATAGCATGAGGATCAGCAACAGGGCCAGAGCACTAGGCCTTGTGCCACCAACCATCTCCCCCTTTCTACATTTATAAATTGTGTATTTATAGATTTGCAATGGTCTTCCAAAAAGGCTATACTTTCAAATATCTCCATAGACAGTTATTTTATTACAATCCAAAGGAATAGGGAGTTTCTCTTTCTAATTTATTACAATAACAAGAAAACTTTACAAAATACTCGGTTGATATTTATTGATTCTAACAGCATTGTGAACGTGGTAGTTCTTAATCCTGAACTGTAGGTGAAAAACTATTGGGTCTGCTAATATTATCTTAATTGCCTAAGTAACTGCTGTCGAGGGTCCTATAATGCTTCCAACTATCTCTTGAATGTTGATTGGTGCCTTTTTGAAGCATGCTAGTACTGAGAGTAATGGTGGCACAGGTTTAATGGAAATATGTTCTGGAGGATTTATGTAGTTGTTTTCCTTCTAAATGGTGGAAACCCAAAAGCTTTTGGATAAAATGGCGGAGAAAAAGGTGGTGCCGGTGTTATTAACACAAAGTGAAGAATAGTTTTCGGGTGGGGAGGGGGGGGGGGGTATGTAAGCGGTGAGTAGTTTGAATGAAGGGGGGTGCGAAATGACAAGAGGAAGACACGTTGCAGTGGGGTCGGATCATAATACTTCCTATTTTGGACCCTCGGCTATTTTAAAGCCAAAATGGGAGAAGGGGGGCGAAATAAAACAAGAGTCGTTGATTAAGGAAGTAGGGAAGATCTTGAGGCGGAATAGACTACGGGATGTTAGGATATTCTGACACATAGGAAATAGTTAAGTATAACTTGGTCTAGTGTAGATTTAGGTAAAGTGTGTTTCTTTACTATGTACATTTGTAGCTTATAATCTGACGGTCATGATTTGTAGTGATCTGACGGTTCACTCTCTCCTCGGTATTAATGACACTTGATCCATGGCTTAACACCCAATTGGTCCATGATATCTATTTAAAGATCATTGAGGGTTATTTGTCCTGTAACCGTTTATGAGATAAACATATGTAACTTTTCTTTTTATATTAATAAATTGCCTGAAGTGGTCTCGTTGGCTGAGGCATGGACTATTTCCCTCTTCGATGGTTTTAACCACGTGATATACTAGTGTATTGATTAGTGATTTTTTTGTGAGTGGTGACCTTTGGTGTTTGATCTAAAGAACTTACCCTTTAAATTCCTAGATGGGATATATCGCAATTCAGGAATCAGAGGAGTTAATAATAAAACACAAAAGGTAAGTTTTGTGAATTTTGAATTGCAATAGGAGGTGAGATGACATGGCAGGGAAGAAGTGGGACCGGACCATAGGCGCACATCGCAACTTTTAGTTTTTTGTTATAAGCTACGGGGTTAAACTTTGCGATGTGCGGGGAGAGGGACCCACTGCTATGTAGCGGAGTTTTATGAATCGACGAAGGTTTAAGCAATAAGTGTTACAAAGTTTATATGGTATATCAGTGTATTGCGACGGTTGTGCGACGGGGGGAAACTGCTGAGGTCGGACCGACTTATCGCATCGCAAACTAAATTAAATAGATTTTGGGTGCTCACAAGGTAAAACAAATGCAATGCGATATCGCAAATCGAAGATCGCATTATTTACAGTTTATTTCTAATTCCAAATATGTAAATTCTGTGAAATGCGATGAGGGCCCCACTTTGATCGCGATCAAGGAATGAAAAGCGATGAAACGGTAAAGGTGGAAGGGTAAAGCAGAAAGGCGGAAAAAGGGTAAGTTAACGTATATTTCGATGGAAAATGAAATGGAAGCAAAGCGTGGCAGAGAATGGGTCCCACTTCATATTGCATCGGTGATTTATAAGTTTAGCATTTGATTATTGTAACAAAACTTTGTGATGGAAATATGCGATAAGGCACAAGGGGTCCTACCAATGGTTTATAGGAGATGGTAATGTAAATGAAGTTTGGATCTGCGATAAGCAAATTGCGATGAAAAGGTAAGGGTTTCAATACGGTTAAGTGTGGAATATATATATGATATCATATATGTAATATATGATATATATTAATGGTTTGTTGTGGGGGGCAGATCTGCTTTTGCGTTGGAATTTAGCATTTGGAAAAATGAAGCATAAGGGGCTAGAGGCCAAATAAAATGACGGAGAGGGAAATTTTCAAAGAAATAAAAACCAATGCTAACATAATGCATATACACATGTCAGTGGTTTAAACCATCCCTAACCCATCACAATAGAAATATGATTCTTAACTGGATTCTCTTTGAATCAAAATTTTGTGGGTTATTTGTGAGCTATGTAAATAAAAAATTCTAGGGAAATATTCCCTAGAATCTCAGTGAAGGAGAACTTTAAATACCAACTTTCTCCATAGGGGCCCTTCCCACTCACCCCTTGACACTAAAGTACATTTCTTCTCCCTTTATAAACTCTTTTCTTGATTCACCATCATGAGGAAATGGTTGAAGATATATGGGCATACAAATCTAGTAACCATTGAACCAAAGAAGACATTGACGGCCAAGTAAATCAATTTGAGATGGAGGTAATCAAGCAATGTATTCACTGGCATCACTTCACTTGTCGTGAAACTATATGTAGTATTAGTGATGGCTTTGGGGGGTTGTGTATTTAGAGCAGTGGCTTGGTGGATTTACTTGTCAAAGACAACACAGATGAGAGTTTTCATTCGGTTGGGGTTGTTGTACTGGTAAATTGGTGGAACCCTCTTAAATATCTGAAATGGGGGAAAGAAATGCATTAAAATTTTAAACCATAACCCTGGAAAAAACAACTAAGCCCATAAATTAACAACGAGAAACTGAAAGAAAACTAAGAGATAATAAATCAGAACAATGTTTAGTGAAAAACACATACTGTGAAGTTTAAGGGGAAAGATCTGGGAAATCTGAGTCTATTATCTCCTTGCCAGAACGATCCTTGAAGTAACCTTGAAATTGACTATTTTGTCACGAGGGCTTCCCAACACATTGAATGCAAGAGTGAACAAGGACCAATGAAATGACTAACAGTGGAAATGGGTGTGGATTATCAGATAGACTCTGCTTGGAGATGCAACAGAGAACAGACACAGATGATAGTGGCAAAGGTCAAAATAACATAGGGTGTTTTTTAGAAGTGAGAAACATGGAGTTGAATGAAAGCCCTACTCTGATATCATTGTTGGGTCATTCCAAACAGTTGTTTTCGGATCTCCACCGCCTATGTTATTCCAATGATCGAAATTCTTATAATCTTCTAACACAGAAAATCAACGATACACAATGAAACACAATAGCATGAAAAGGGAGTTATTCCAAAAACAAATGCCTTACATAAATCATGAAATAATTCATAATGATATTTATAAAATAATTTAAATATCATGAAGTCATTCAAAAACATAATTATTTTTGTTTTACTAAAAACAACAACAACAAAAAAACATTACAACTACTCCAAAGAAATGTGACACCAAAACGATATATACACAAGATAAACAACTTTTAAGAAATTAATTCCAAACATCATTGCTTTGGTTCAATTACATCATTATAACATGAGATATTATAAACCGAAATCCCTTAAAATTTATATTTTTATCAAATGACTTAAAATTTCCTGACTTTCATTGCTTATTTGTGTTTTTATTAAAATTCAACCATTGTAAATAATCTAGTATACTGCCATATTGAATAATAAACCAAAACCCATTTGAGATAATTATAATTTAGATAACAATGATCCAAAACCCATTGACATAGTTATGATTTAATTAATAGTAATGTTTAATATTCCTCAAATACATGCATGAGCATTTTAGGGTGGCCGGCTTTTGGGCAAACACTTTCTAGCACGCTCAACGAACCATTCAAATATGGAATCTCTTAAAGAGGGTGGATGTACCACCTTGAAATTCTATAATGTCAATAGCACCATATAACATCAATTAATTATGATAAAAGATAATCAACTACAATGTTTATTGCTGAATAAAGAGATTTAAGGAGGATATGCTCCCACTCTCCGGTAGTCTTTATCATGGAATCACTCATAATTGGCATTTTCTTTATCTTTCTATAGAGCATGCGCAAGGAAAAGATACCCAATTCCCACGTTAGATGACATCAATAACAAGCAGGTTATGATGTTTTGATTTAGGAGTATTATATTAATTATTATAATATGTTATTAAAATATTTTAAAGAACTTATTCATTTTTTCAAAGAGTTTAATATTTGTATTTCATATTAATTAGATCAGACGATTATATATATGTGTATGGGGATTTATAAATGACAAAATATGTAGTTTAATTTTAATTTTTGTAAATCCTTATTTTACCATCAAACTGAAACTTATTAAACTAAAACTCTATTAATAAATATAATAGGTTTACTTATAATAATTACACATTTTTAATACTAAAATTAATAATATCAATTCTAAGGATGCAATGTTATTTTATAATATTGTAGTTAATATATTTATTCATAATAAAAATACTTAATAATTTTTTTCGCTAATATGGATGTTGCTAACATATATGGGTCTCCTCAATGTGAAGTCTCAATTAGACCTCACACCATTTGGAGTAGGAGTTTCATTCAAAGTATCAGTCTAACCACCATAATTGTAAGATTCGCCTTGGTTTCAATGAATAACATAAGAGATTATATACATAACCCTAGAACAAGCAAGTTGATATTATGAAACACCGATTGTAATGTGTAAAAGGAGACTTTCATGAGGGGGGAAGACAAAAGTGAGCCCCTGGAAGGAATTAGTAGTACTAACCTAAGAGAGAGACATAGGCAAAGAAATTTTTGTTATTTATCTAGCCAAATAGTTGACATAGATACAAAGATCATTAAATTGTTGAGATTCAACAAGAAAATTTCAGCACCCACACCTAGTTGCATTAAACACCCAGACTAGGGTGGGGCCCACAGTGTTATTTTTGGGTGCATGTCTATTTTGGTTATCCCTTAATTAAGATGGACATTAAAATGTAATCTATTCTCAATGTTGACTTGAAACAGTTAACTCAAAGTGATAAATTCAGTTAGCCAGTGGATTTCGAGTTAGAGGTAGTTGGTGAGGCATGCAGAGTAATTCTAGATGTAACGGAGTTCGAAGTGCAGTGGTGCATTAGTTAATGCAATTTGTAATCATTTTAACTCAGTTAAGTGAGTTAAACTCAGTTGTGCTAGTTGTAATTGAAGATACACTGGTGAGAGATCTAGTGAATTAAATATTAATTAATTCACAATCAATGATCTCACATGTAACTGAGGATTTACTATTATTAGTTGCATGCATGTCAGATCCAGTGGAGACCCAGTTGAGTTCTAGGTGAAAGGGAAGTTGACTATTAGTTGTATGATTATTGGGTTGCACACATGCAACCAAACACCCATTGGAGTGCCCAAGATACTTGTGCATTCAAGGAAGGCAAGAGTTCCTATCTTTTAGGGTTTGCATCCATCATGGATTGCGTAAGCAAAGTAGGTTGTCTGGAGGCTGAGAATTGGCTATGTGTTGGTCAGTTTTTCATATGACAGTGTGAGACAATTACTTGAGTATTGGAGGGCTCTTGTGAGAAGATTTTTGTATGTAATTGTTTCATGATCCATGCTAAATATACAATGGAAGATAGTGGGGTTTTTAGTTGTAAGCTTTCCCCTGGAAATTATTTGTGTTGTGTGTAATTTGATTCTTCTTCATGTTCATGTGATTAGGGATTGTGTTTTTAATTCCGCAAAATATTGGTAGAAGTTATTCATTATTTAACTTTAGTACATTGTTAGATCGGGTGAATCCAAGATATAAAAGCATGTTGTATAATTTCTACATAAACCACATACAACACACATTCAACAAGATAATTACCAGGGCCATCAAAGTAGTTCAATTCCCTTAATACATATGAACGAAAAATATATAGTAAACATCTAAAAAATAGTCCTAAGACATTCACAATACATGCATGAAAATGTGTTGGCTCATTGAGCTTCAATTATAAGGTGAAAGATCCAAGTACACAATTACAATGATGAGGCACTAGTTCCAATAGTGGAACATTAAATCACTTCTTGCTTCTCCAAAGAATAGTTTTCTCTCTTATGCAAAGTAGAGAATCGAAGACTAGCTCTCTAAAGCTTAAGCCTCCAAAAGCCTTTTTCTTGACTCGTGAGGTTGCTTTTATAACAAGAAGAATGACCTTTCATCTCCCCTTGACTCTCGGTTTACCCTCATGAATTTTGGACTTCTATTAGGTCATTTGGACTTCTAAACAATGCTTGAACTTATAAATAACCTTTGGACTTCTCCTAAATACCTTTGGACTTATATACAACTCTTTTGCCCATATATGACTATGTGACTTTCCATATTCCACATATGACTCTTGGACTTCTACATGTTAAATTTTTTCCTTTTCTTAAGAATACATCATTACATTCCACATGATGTGGCATGACACATGGACACACATAGACCATTATGATGAAACTTCTACAAGTTGCAACTTGACAATGATGGCGTAGACTTTGTGATGAGGTGGCAATGTCAAGTTGTCTTCCTGGCTGCTTTGTCTTGAATTCTTGACAATAGATCTAATCTATGATTCATCTTCATGAAGGATCCACTTTGTTGCTTATCTTCACCCTCCAAATGGTCTTGGATCAACATTGGAGTCCTTTGAGTCAGTATGCAATGTCTTCTTTCTGTTTCGGACCATGATCTACTTCATGTATCCATGATAGCTCTCTTTTGTTCTTCTTCTTCGAATGTGTTTCTTTACACTTCCTCCTTTCTATCTTCTTTGATAATTACCTTTTTGTGCTAGGAAGGTACTCCTTCTAATGAAAATCATCCATGACAAAGAAAAATCAGTCTTAAAAACATATATTTTACCATTACCTATCTCATGGAATGATCATCTCATCATAGGCTTGTGAGAGGGTTAAAATAAGAAGGATTGATTAGGAGGGTGCAGTCAAACTCATCAAGGCTCATAAGAGGCCTTTAAGGTACACCTATGTGCTCAAGAAATAGAGAGATAAATCAAGGGCGCAAGGCACGGGTCCAAAGTACGAAGGAGAATCATTGGTTGGTTCAATATGTGCTCATATGATCAAGGAAACTAAGGAGAGTGCAAGGCATACATTGAAGGGACAAAGGGGTTAGGCTTCAAGCCTTCCAAGTGTGCTCATGCGCTTAAGAGGAACAAGGAGGGCGTAGGGTGCACAGTCGAAGCAAGAAGGAGAAAAAATCCCTTGGTTCGGGGTGTGATCATGCAATCAAAGAACAAAGGAGGTCGCAAGGGAAGAAGGGATGAAGGGGTTGGGATTCAAGCCTTCACAATGCGCTTTGAGCGCAAGGGAAAATAAGAGGGAGTAGTTCTTTGAGTCGAAGGGGTGTGCTCAAATGAAGTATGCAGGATTTGTGATTATGCTGTGTGCTCTTTAAGAGAAGGATAAAGGCTTCGTACTTTAAGATTTCACCATGTGCTCAAAAGCTTCAGGCTTCAAGAGTGCACCATGCGCTCAAAGGGAAGGATGAAGGCTTCGTGCTTCAAGAATGCGCCATGCACCTTAATGCATTGTACTTCATGAGTGCGCCATGTGCACTAAGGGAAGGATTCATGCTTCATGAGTGTGCCATGCACTCAAATTCTTCGTGCTTCAAGAGTGTGCCATGTGTTTTTTAAGGGACAAAGGATCGCTTGTTGTTTCAAAGTGAACTCAACAGATTCTTGTTGTTCTAAATTGGTTTTTTTCATTGAGAATTTGAAGTGTGCTTCATTGTTTTGAAGTGTAATTCATTGTCTTGAATTTTGCTTCATTGTTTTGAAGTGCACTTTTTTGTTTTGAAGTGCACTTCGGCTTATGAGGGCGAAATTTTCTCCAACAGTGGATACTTGTTCATCTTGAATGCGCTTTTCACTGAGGGAGGCAACACAAGGCTAGGTGACTTATCTTTAGAAAGTATTATTGCACTATGAGAGGGAGGAGACCCTAGAAAATACTTAGTGCACAAGTATGGGAGGAAAGATAAGTCAATTAGGCTCATGATTAAGTTGCACTCATCACCTAGTAAGAGTGTTAATGCCTTTAGAACTTTCATTAGGCTGGAGGACCAAGAAGAGCTCTCACAATGGTTAATTATGGGACTAGCAGAATGGGAAAAATAAATGCATCCCGTTGGGAAAAATACTAAGAGGTGGGGTTGAATCAGTATTTACAAGAATCCCAATGTTTTACCTTTCTTTTACTGATTTCTATATGCGACTTTTATTAGCCCAACTAACGTATATACATGGATATCCTAACAGAAACTTGTGTATACCCAAATAACTTTATTATTCAGATAAATATTCAGAAACATTCTTTAGCCCAGATCATCAGTTATGCATCAGATAGTTAAGAAATAAACATGTGCATAAATAACATAATAAATCATCACACACAAGAGCGTCACACATGAACACCAATATTTAAGGTGGAAACCTAAGTCAGGAGAAAACCACCATTATTGTCATCTATGTCTTCAATATTTATTATATAGAACACTTCTTACAATATTGTACTAATGTAGACTCATATCAAGGCTGCAACCTCCTCAAGTTATCCAGCTACTACTGGAAGGGAGCTCCAACCCCCTGATCTCGTTTACCAGCCACTACTGGAAGGGAGCTACAATCCCCTAAATAGAACACCAGCTTCTACAGGAAGAAATCTTCTACTTCCATACTGAAGGCTTCAACCCTCAGACCCACTGTAGACCATGTTTCATAAATTTTCACACTGGATCCAATAGCTTCAACAAAACTCAATATATATATCAACACCAATAGCCATAACCCAAAATTTAAACCGAATAGTGAGATCACTGTAACCAGAACACAGTAATAAACCTAGACTTCTGAATCAACATGCAGAATCAATTTCAACCTTGATCATTCATCACATTAAATCCATACGCTACTTCACTTTACTGTAACCTGCATGTATGTGCGCTTTCCTGCATACCAACTTGCATATAGATCTGTGAATACTGAATTTCCAGAATTTAATTAGACTCAGAAACATATCTGAGGCTTTCAGTCATACATCTTTTCAGACTTCTGTAACCCTTATTCAGTCAGCATCATTAATCATATTTAATCACTCACTGATCATATTTGTACATATTCAACTAGCAGCATATACAGTATTCAAACAACCCAGATCTACATGAAGACTTCATTAATAAACAACATAAATATAGCAGCAATAAACAGATAACCTCTTCATCAAGCTTCAGAAAACCTTGACTTCCATATGCGCTTTTTCTGAAACAGACTCGCATGTATACGCGCTTTTACCATGATGAACCAGCGTATAAATCTGTAAGACTGCAGAAAGTTTCAGATCAATAGGCTTACCCAGATTTTACCCTTCACATTAGCAATCATGCGCCAGTTCACAAATATAAACATCTCACCAACAGATCAAGAAAATACATATTCATTTCAAGTCTTAGAGATCCTGATCCATCATTATATTCATAGGTGCATCATAGTTTCATATCTACCAATAAAAAATAACCCATTCCATGCAGATATACTTCAAAGAGAAGTATTCAATCAAATCCATACACTTGCACCCTTTGCATTATGATCTTCTTCTCCTTATATAGGTTTATCCTTTCCCAATAGCATGAGCCAAAACCACACACGTGCTGATGGTATTCTTGGATGGAATCAAATAGATGACACAGCGCTCAATACTATGGGCTAAACCATGGTAAATACCCCTGGTATCATAAATTTTGAGCGCAAAATGCATACACTACTTTGCTCGTTCTTTTCCACGTGTATACGTGACTTTTCCTTCACTAACTCGTGTATATAACCTTAAATATGAACATTAACCATCTTCTGCTAGACCTTCTGCTAAACCATAACCATCTTCTACCTGACCTTCTATTAAACCACTGTGCTTCTCCAGAAGCCATATACTTCATCTTTTGCAAGTGAGTTTCCATCAAGGAAAACATATGCAATCATAAGAATCATATTGCCAACAATCTCCCCCTTTGGACTTGATGGCAACCACGTTGGATTTTGATCACCATAACATGTAGATATATAAGATATAAACATTATTCAAACACCAAATACTCTCCCCCTTCGACATCAAGAGCAAAGGGTGGACAAATTATCCCCCTGAGCATATGCTCAGGCTGCAGATTTTCAATAAAATACATGACTCTATAACTCAACTTAGTATGACCTTTCCTATCACCAAGGACACAAAATTACATCAAGGATCCAACCAAGTGGAATTACATATTGACTCAACTACCCAACCTAGTGGGTTTACATATTTGAACAGGTCCATACATGACTCAAAATGACAATCTTTACGTCAGAGGTCTCAACGTGACCCTTATATCAAATTACAAATATGACTTTTTATAACCAAGACCAAAGAATCTCAAACGAGAGATCATAATATAGAAACCATCATAATTCCAATAATGCAGTCTTCTTAGCAAGGCAAATGCTCCCCCTAAACCTATGCATCTCGAACACCTTCAACAACCAATTCATCAAATCATCTTCATCAAGTAGATAAATATCAAAGAAAGGAATTGTAAGGATACTAGAACAACAGAATTTACCCATCAACACCTGAGGACAAAGATATGACATAGACTATTCTGAAAGTCGACCCATAGATTTTCAAATGCTTCCCTAGGAAGAGGTTTAGTAAATATATCAACAACTTGTTCTTTGGAGGGAACATATTCCAATTTAACTTTTTTCTCAAGCACTTGTTCTGGTAAGAAGTGATACTTGATAGGAATGTGCTTGGTTTTAGAATGCATAATAGGATTTTTTGAGATATTGATGGCACTTATATTATCACATAGGATGGAGATGGGAGGAGAACATTTGATTTGAATATCTTGTAATGTCTGCATCATCCAAAGAAGTTGTGTGCAACATGATGTGGCAACCACATATTACGCTTTTGTTGTAGATAAGGCAGTGGAGATTTGTTTCTTGTTGAACCAAGATACTAATCGGGGCCCCATATAGAATGCACCACCACTAGTGATTTTCCGATCATCAACATCTCTAGCCAAGTCCGCATCTATGTAAGCATGAAGAGTAATATCAGCATTCTTTGGATACCATAGACCAAAATCTTGAGTTCCTTATATATATTTGAATATTATTTTTACAGTGTGAAGATGTGACTCCTTTGTATTGGCTTGGAATAGTCCAACAATCCCAATTGCATGCATAATATTTGGTCTAGTCCCAGTTAGATAAAGCAGAATTCCAATCATAGATCTATAATCTGGTTGGTTTACCATGGGTGACTCATCATGAGAACTGAGGTTACATCGGGTCACCATTAGCATGCTCACAGGTTTGCAATATTCCATTCCACACTTCTTCACGATTTGTTTGAGATAATTTTCTTATGATAGATATATTCCATATTTTGCTTTTTTCACTTGCAAGCCAAGAAAATGTGTTAGTCTCCCAAGTAATGAAATTTCAAATTCTTGCTGCATAACAGAAGCAAATTTCTAACTCATGGATTCTTCACTACTCCCAAAAATGATTTCATCAACATACACAACAATAATTAACAATTTATCATTCTCAATTTTCATGTATAAGTTACTATCAGCAAATCCATTTTTGAACCCTTGTTGTTGAAGATATTTGTCAAGACGATAGTACCATGCCCAAGGAGCTTGTTTTAGACCATATAGATCATTTTTGAGTTTTCAAACAAAGTTTTCATCATTTCCCAAAATGAATCCTTCTAGTTGTTCTATATAAACTTCTTCTTCTATATCACCATTAAGGAAAGCAGATTTTACATCCATTTGATAAACTTTGAATTGTTGAAAACTTGAAAAAGCAAGAAAAATTCTTATGGCTTCAAGTCTGGCTACAGGTGCAAATGTTTTGTTTAAATTCTATACCTTCTTGTTGAGCATACCCTTTACAAACAGGTATAGCTTTGTGTTGGGCCAGAATTGTGAATTATGGATAAATCAAGCTTCCCTAGATTGGTTCTAGTCTATAACAACAGGTGAAAGGCTATACAACTATTTTTCCTAACTCAGAATAGATACACAAAGAGGATTGGAGGCTTACTTGTTTAGTCTCTTCCAAATGGCTCCTTTTGTCGCTTCTGTTGCAGCTTCAAATTCAAGCGGTTTGTGGGATGAATGCTTCTTGTAAGAAGAACATTGAAACAAGAGAAGATGCAATAATATAGATATCTATTCAAGCTAGTTAGCTAAATCAGTAAAGCATAAACCATAGACATCAACCAAGATCTTGCAATATGGAAAATCAAAGCCAATACAGATTCATATAGGGAAAAATAAGCAGTGCTCTTTATTGATGATAGAAGGAGAGGTTACAACCTAGTGACTGATTTGAAGTGACCTTCCAGCAACGTTCCCAAGCCTCATCACAGTATAAATCTCTCTAGCGGCAGCTTCACAAATCTAACTCTCAATTGAAAATTCTCCAGCATTTCTCTACTCAAATTCTTCCTTTTCAAGCACTTAGATCCGTGCTCAATTTATAGATGAAATGTAGGTTGTTTTTCAATCAATAAATTTCCAAAAATAGGCAAGACATGTTTCCAGTCATGTAGATGTCAAATGGACACTTGGATCTGAAGCTTGACACAAATGAACTCTTCTAGAAGGCACTGGCCAAGTGGAGATTCCGGAACAATGAGAATTTCTCTCCCAATGTGACCAACGCACTTGTGAATGTCGGGAAGTGCTTTGCAGAGCAGCCTTGCATGGGGCTACCTGCATATGCAATGCACTTAGGCCCCTTAGAGCCTGCGTTGGTGAGCTCTCATATGCTATATAATAAGCTTCAAACCATGGAAACCTTTGCTTGATGAAAGTCTTGCTTGATTTGTCTTATTTCTTGTCTTAGGGCATGTAGCAACTGAAATGATAGGGAATGATAGACCCTTGATCATTGGTCCTAGAGATGATGCCCAGTTAACCAGTTTATTGGGAATGGTGCCCAAATTGACCTATAACAATTTCCCCCTAAAGCATGAGATCCAAATAATAAGAACATTTGACTGAGATGCTTTACACTGTGATGAGTCTGGAAACGAAGCGGAGTGGTCACCTGCATCAATCTTACAATACATTACATCATGATATATCCTCTTTTGATCATAATTGTTGAGGGTAGGCATTCCCATATTCAGCACATAAAACAATCTAATAACATGTGCATAATTCAGAAAGTCGTCTTCATTGGAATGTTGCCCAGATGTAGACATGCCTACAGATATAGGCCCATTTTTGGATGAAAATCTGTATGTAAGGTCACCGTACAAATGATGTGTACAACAATCCTAAAATTGCAACCTGGATGGTTGAAACTAGATCTGGGGTCTTCTTATCTTGTTCACTCGATCATTCAAGTACAAGTCTACCCATGTGAATATATGATTTGTAGTCGAACATGGAAAGACATCGTTTGATTACCAACCAATGATGTGAGCTGTTAAAAAATGCGACAGAACCACCGTTAATGTCAATGGCCCTCAAGGTATTGCATTACATTTCATAAGGCGTGAATATATGATTTGATGTCGAACACCAAAAAAAATCTTTCGATCAAAGGTCTCGAAGCGAGGATCTTGTCGATGCTGTAACAAGCCTCATGGTACTGGAATCTAATGTTTCTGAGTGAACTTCCTGGATATTGATTTGTCATCAACAAGAAGTCACCTTATTGCAAAACTAGAGTTACTGATTTCGGAGATAAGGGTATGACTTTGTTGGCAATATGATGCAGAGTGTTGTCCTTGATGGCAACCCACTGAATGAAGATGAAGACATGAGACAGTTGACATGTGTTGTCCTTGATGGCAAACCACCTGATGAAGTTTGTCTTGACCTGATGGACTTGGTAAATGATGTAAATCTGATATGAAATGATGTTTTTTAGCAATATGATGCCGAGTGTTGTCCTTGAATGGAAACCCACTTGAGAAGATGATGACAACTTACTTGATGAAGTTGTGCTTGATAGAATATGTCTTGATGAACTAAATCTGATGTATCTACAGTGAGTACAGAAGGCAATGAAGAAAGGAATTCAGCATGTGTTAAATCTATGGTGAAAAGAGTATGTCTCAAGGCATACGCGGATCTGTCTAGGATAAGTCGCGTATGCACGCGGTAAACAATGTTCCAAGTCGCGTATGGGCAAAAGCACTCATAAAGTGCAAAACCAGGGGTAACCACAATGGTATTGACCCATTGTATTGGGTAATGATTCGTCTAAATGACCCCGTCCAGGAATACCATCGGAAGTAATGTGGTTTTGGCTCATGGTATTGAAAAAGGGTAAACCTATATAAGGAGAAGAAATTCATTGTGCAAATCATGAGAGTGGGAGCAAGATGTCTGAGCTTGAATGAATACTTCTCTGTGAAGTATATCTGTATGGAAAGGGTAAATGTTTGATGATAGATCTGAATCTATGATGCACCTATGAAGAAATGATGAAGCGGGATATCTAGATCTGAAATGTATCTGTATTTGCTAGATCTGTTTATGGAATGATTAGATCTGAGATATGGCGAACATATGTCTGAAGTAAAGGGTTAAATATGTGTGATGTATCTGTTCTGAAGAATTGCAATGACCTAAATTTCTGAAGAACCATACGCTAGTTTGCCGCAGAGGAAGCGCGTATATACGCATCTTCGCTGAAGAGAAAGCGCGTATGCGCAATGAAATTAGCTCTGTAATATGTACAGAAGTATACGCTGGTTTGTGTGAATGGAAGCGCGTATATACGCGACATCAGTGAAACGAAAGCGCGTATGCAAACTAGGGTTTGCTGAAGCAAGGGGTATGAAATGTCTGATCTGTTCTGCTGTGTTACTGCTATCTGTGAATGATGTATTCTACAGTTCTGGGTTGTCTGAATTGATAAGTTTCAGTTTGATGTATGATTGAGCTTAAATGTATGGGTTGGGTCCAGTCTGAAAATATGATGAAACGTGGCCTGCAAGTGGTGTCCTAAAGGAAGCTTTGGATCCAGTGTGAAAATTGATGAAACGTGGTCCATAGAGGTGCTGAGGGTTGTAGCCTTCAGTCAGGGGGTTGTAGCTCCCTTCCAGGTGAGGCCGGTAAACGAGAGCAGGGGGTCGTAGCTCCCTTCCAGGAGAGGCTGGTAAACGAGTCAGGGGGTTGGAGCTCCCTTCCAGGAGAGGCTGGTAAACGAGCGCAGGTGGGTGCCTGCGTGCTGGTAGGAGTCTGCACCAGGACATATGTTGTAAGATGTTTTCTCTATAATAAAATATTGAAGGCTGAGCAACTGCAGCGGTGGTTTTCTCCCGACTTGGGTTTCCACCTAAAAAATCCTGGTGTTCATGTGTGATGCTTGTGTGATGGTTTATTCTGTTCTTACTGCACATGTTTACTGTTTATAGAACATCTAATGAATGAATGATGGAATGATATAAGTGAAGAACTAATGGCATAATTAGATCTCTGTGTATACGCGAGTTTTATGAAGGATATCCGCGTGTATACACTACTTGGCTTCAGAAAAGTAGCGTATGGGTTTTAAGGAATGAAAAAGTAAAAAGTTTTGAATATGCAGTAAATACTGATTCACCCCCCCTCTCAGTATTTTTCCCAACAATTGGTATCAGAGCAGGTTCTTCTGTAGAAGCTTGATCGCTTGAAGGAGATCCGTCGCAATGGGAAGTCAAGAAGGAGTGATGTCTTTAAAGCCACCTCTATTCAATGGAAGCAATCTGATATTCTGAGAGGTACGAACAAAAGCATATCTGCAAAGTCTTGGTGTAGATGTATGGGCAATCGTGGAAGAAGGTTATCAATACCCGGCAAGTATTCCTACTGATGCAGCAGAAAGGAAGAAGTATGAAATCAATGCCAAAGTAGTAAATGTCTTATTAGGAAGCATGTCTGAACCAGAATTTGCTAAAGTGATGCAACTACATTCAGCAAAAGAAATATGGGACAAAATCATTCTAAGTTATGAAGGAGACACAAAGGTAAAAAGTGCAAAACTCCAAACTCTTAGAATTGAATATGAAAATTTGAAGATGCATAGTGATGAGAGCATTGCCCATTTCTTCTTACGTTTGGATGATATTGTAAATCGAATGAGAAATTTGGGTGAAACCATAACTGATACTACTTTGGTGGAAAAAGTCTTAAGATCCTTGACTTCAAAATTTGACTCTAAAGTTTCAGCTATTGAAGAAAGGCAAGATCTGCAAACTCTTACAATTGTTCAATTACATGGTATTCTGACTGCTTTTGAAATGAGAAAAGGAGGTCTGTCTCAAATCAAAGAAGCTTCTTTTAAGGTATCCGCAAGAGGAAAAGAAAAGGAAGTTGTCAAAGAATCCAGCTATATATCTGAAGAAGAAGAAGCGAATTTTGTGAGAAAGCTCCAACTAGGTACTGGAAGATTCAAAGGTAAGCTTCCCTTCAAATGTTTTGAGTGTGGAAAAGTTGGTCACTATGCTGCTAAATGTTCTTATAGAGAAAAACATGGTAAAGGGAAACAATTTGAAAAGAGGAAGAGTTATTATGCAAATGAAGATGATGATGAAGTGTCCAGTGAAGATGAAGAAGATTCTGACCATGATCTGAAAGTACTCATGGCAAAGAAGCAAAAAAAGAAGGCTACTCGAAACAAGAAGATATCTCAGAAAACTTGTATACCAGAAATTGAAGAAGATGAATCACATAGTGATTGGGGTCCTTGTAATACTCTTCTTTGTGCAAACAATAGTGAAGATAGTGAAAGTAAAGTTGTGGATCTAGAAGAAGCTATCAAGATCAAAGTTTAAGAACAACAAAAGGAAATTGATAAGAAAGATTCTATCTACAAAGAGATGATCTCTCAAATGAAAGAACAAATAGAAATGCTGAATGGACAGGTGGACAAGTATCAAAGGTTTCATACTTATGCATCCAATCAAATTAAAGAACTAGAAGCAGAAATCAACGATCTAAATGCAGATCTCGAAAAATCAAGCAAGAAGAATGAAGGACTTGAAGTTGCAATCATCTTTCTACAAACAGATCTTGAAGCATCAAATAATAATGAAGAACCTCTGTCATTTGAAAAGGAAGGCCTTCAAGCAGAAATCATCTCTCTCAAAGAAGATCTGGAAAAATAAAATAAGAATAATGAAGAGTTGCAACAAACATGTGAAGAAAACGAAAATTGGTTGAAAGAAGAGATTCTAAATCTGAAGGATCAAGTAGAAGATGGAAGAAGGAAAGAAGAAAGCTTGACGAAGCAATGTCAAGCCTTGGAGGTTGAGGTAAACATTCTCAAAGGTAAATTAGAAGAAAAGGTTAAGCTTTTGAGGTTTCAAGATAGTACTAACATTTTGGACAATATTCTGAGTAATCAAAGGTCTCCTGCTATCAAACTTGGTCTTGGTTTCCATGAAACTGTTAAAGGAGAATCTAGCTTACATGGAAGTGCTAAAAATTCAGAGGATGTCAATGCAAAACCTGAAGTGTTGAAAGAAACAAAAGGTCAACCAACAATGATGAAATCTCAAAGGAAATCAGTCAATAAAGTTGAATGCTTTAAATGTCATAATTATGGGCATGTTGTAGCAAATTGCAGGAGAAGATCATTTCAGCCTCAATCAAATGGGGTTTTGTGTCATATATTCGGTTTTCCAAGGCCATTGCTTTCATGTAACAAGTATGGACATAGTGCAAATTCTCGATTAGGAAAGGAGGAAGATTAGAAATACCATTATGATTCTTATGTTTATTTCTCCGGAAAAATACGATGTTATTTTGTAACAAGTATGGACATGTATAAAGTACAATGCAAAGGAATGACATGAGAAAATTGATGAACGTACACAACAGGCTCCAACAAATCTGAAAGATGGAGACCATACTTTTCACTAAAATCAAAATCCCCGAGAAACAGCAAGCAAACAGCCTCCAAGTATTTCCGCTCCGGGTGATGAGGACCGGACACCAAAATACAGGAAAGCGAACTCGAGGTGAGCGGAACGCTCCTCTCGGAACCGACACCGGAATCAGCAACGAAACCTTTAGACCTTAGTGGAGGATCTCTCTCCACAGCGTCAGACTCCACAGGGTGAAAACCACCTGCTAAATCGCTCCTACGCCTTCTTGAAGAAGGCTCTGCACTCTCGGGAGATAACCCCCGGATTCTCCTCGAACGTCGAGGCGCTTGATCAGCCACTTTTACAGATTTATTATATTAGACTCAAGAAAAGTGAAAAGCTAGGCAAACTAGGAGCAAAGAGCACTCACTAAAATCAAAAACCCTGAGAAACAGCAAGCAAACAACCTCCAAGTATTTCCGCTCCGGGTGATGAGGACCGGACACCAAAATACAGGAAAGCGAAGTATAGGGCCTTAGAAACGATGCGGGATGATTAGGGCCCCGGAGAGCAACTAAGCGAAGGTATCGAAGCAGTTACGAGACCTCACGACAACGGCCTTTGCGAAGCTCAAGCACTATAAGCCCATAGAGACATTTTGAAATCTTGTTGAAAGTGATGCGACGTCTGCCTCAGGTACCACGGGTATTCCCCCCCGCAGTCACCTATGTGGAACCTAGGAACATCAACTATGGACACCAATCCATATCGGAAGCTGGGCGGAACGGTCTTGAGGTTAGATTCAGCTAATCGGAGGGGGGGTATCCCTCTTCTTAACCTTCACTTCCCCTCGCGCTTGACTCTCGGATGAAAGCTTTCCCAGTCCACCTCACGGAGTTGGATTTCGCTCAATTAATCAACTTCTATGTTTGTTTGAGCGGCCTTGGAGAGTTAACTCTCCTCTCACCTATTCCAAGGCCCTACAACCTAGCTAGTTGGTGATTGACACTTAGTAAAACTTTGCTAGTTGATTTTAGATTAAATCGCTTATTTTAAGGGTTGTTGTATTAAGTCACAAGGATATGGAGTTGAAACCAATGATGTTCTGACGCGAAAGAAATTAATAAAAACCTGACTACATGCACATGCAGTTCTTTGTCTTTCGATGAAGAGCAATTTCTATATAAGTTCTACGAGACTAAAAAAAAATGTATTTTTCTTTTCGAATTACAAACTCACACTCACAAAAACTAAGAAGCTAACTAAATGATTCAATGCACCTAATGCAAATGACCACTAGCATGTAAATTCTAAGATGCAAAAGTCTCTTGAAACAAGGTGAAATTTCCCAAAAAGGCTCCTTCCGTTTTAACTCATCTTTTGTTATCCAAAAAGCCAATTCTTGCAAACAAGAACTCTTAGTATAAGACAACAAAAATACTCAACAAGAAGAAGAAGAAATCAAAAGACCACCTCTCCTCAAAATCAAGCCAAAAACTAGAAGCAAGAAACTTCACTAAAGCTCCAAAAGATAAGGCCAAACGAAAATGAAAAACGCAACAACAAAAACAAAAACAAGGAACAATGTTTTTTGAGTTTTTGATATGCAAAAACAAAAAGCAAAACAAATGTTTTTTGGACTTTTCAGTTTTATAAAACAAGAGCTTCAAAAAAACCAAGAACAACTATCACAATCCAAGCCAAAATGAGACCGAATTTCAGGCATAAACTTCAACTATGCTCCCAAACCTTATAAAGCTAATGATAGCAAGATCAATAAGAGCAATGGAAGATCAAAAACTCAATCAAACAGCCTAGAGAAATAGTGCAAACTCGTTGCAACACAAAACTCCAAAGAAACAAGAAAAGTTCTTCGAAAATTGCAACAAAACCCTAGCCTATGAAACTCAAGAAAACCAATCGAAAACAAAGCAAAGAACGCAATGCAAAGCACCACACAAAGATAGGAGCGAGTCAGTGAGCAGAAGCTCCCTGTTCTGATAAAGCAGAACAGCCAAGAACACTCAGAAAGCGATCTTGGAACTCAATCCAGGAGTGCTAGCACCAACAAGGACACTTTGCCAAAAAGATCAGTTTTCGGATAAACGAAAGAGAAACAAGACTTGAAACCACTTCTATCACACTCCAGTAAGTACAGAGACTCTGCAGACACAGGCCTCCACAGCCAGAAAAGACCAAAAACACCAGAATCTTAAAATTTCAAAATCAGCCTAGGTATACGCGACCTTGCAGTTATGCAACCAGCGTGTATACGCGTCTGTGTGGAGGGAAACTAGCGTATATGCGGTTCCTTCTACACAAACTCACGGGTATACGCGACTGTGTGCAAACAAAAAAGCGTATACAAAGAAAGATAATGAAAAACAAAAAGTACAAGCCTGGGAAAGATATCAAGACTTCAGACTGACTGCAAGAAAGCAAACTGGACTGTAAAAGACAGAAAAAACTGTTGGCAACCTACCAAACAGCTGAAACAACCTAACAGGAGAATCACAAAAATGTGATCCCCAGTGGAGTCGCCAGTTCTGTTTCGGGGAATTAACACCCTAGAGGTTGGTTGGGATTCAACCTCCACAGAGCAGGGGCGTACTACTTAACAGAGACCCACACGATCATGCACATTCCTAAAAACTACATAGAGCAGAATGAGAGGTTTACCCGTTGGTCCTACGTTTGAAGTAGATCCACGTGGAGTTCAAACTCCCTGCAACCGTCCTTCCTCCTTAACCTGAAAGACAAGAAGAAACCAGCACAAAGGACAAGTTGTACAGCATATTTCTACTCTATATGTTAGTGTGATTCATATAAAACATTAAATAAATCATAATGAATGCTTGTATAACAAATATTCTTCATACATTAAAGCATACACTAACACGTTTATTTCGGGAACAACATGATACTTTTGTATTATAAATAGTACGTACAAAAGTAATCGTGGAGAGATCACCTGATCCTTCCAAGGCCTTCGCAGACCGTCGTCCGGATCCGTCCAGCCCTTGCCTCGCTAAGACTCCTTCCAAACTGGTGCATACGAGATAACATATAAGGGATGTGTATCTCAAGGAAACAAGGGTTTCCTACAATGAACTGGGAAAGTGCAGGAGGCACGGGGAATCAGACTTGGATAGGGAATACCAACAGAGTATAATATCAATGCTTTCTCTCTCTCCCTTAGGCCATACACATGAGGGCTTTTTATAGTCCCTCCAAGTAGTTTCAGCAGTTGGAAACAGTTGGCCACGGGCTGGGGTGGTTGAACTACCTGAGTAACCATCAACCCGGCGCGAAATTAGGGATTTTTTATATATTTTTTAATCATTTTAATGGCATACGCGGAAAAGTCTAGCTGTACTCGCGTATACACGCGGAAAAACACGGGCATAGTCGCGTATGAAGGATTTTCCACTGTTTTTAAGTGAATTTGTCCAAGTCTGTAGGAATGGGTGCCCAAAAAGCCATGTAGCAATCATGAATCATGTCAAGGTGAGAAATGATGCTATAACACCGACTCAGTTCATTATGGATGGATAGCACCTAAAAGTTTTCCTCCCAAATATACCCAAAGGTACGTGGAGGCCGAAGTCCGTATTAGCGCTATTTGATGCGAAACCACACAATGAGAGCACCCCTTTATACTTATCGTACTGTAACACCGCTCGATATACCCGAAAGTACGTGGACGAGCTACGATATACTTACGTACGTGGAGTGAGGTATCACACTCAGAATGTATCACAAACAAGTTAACGACAACTGTTATGTTTTACGACGCTAGAACACGTCTCTAGCCTAGACCTTCTAAATGTTATCGTTATGGTTCCAATGCGTTGTTAAGTAAATTGAGATTTATTTTATGTTGTTCTTGCTTAACAATTTTCCTTTCAAAGGTTCACCGCGATGATGTATATGAAATTCCTAAAATGCAAGCTAAGAATGATAAAAAAACTTTCACTTTCAGCTTTTTCTATGAAGAACCTAGCTACTAAGGGAAGAGAGAAAATAGTCCGTGAGCAAACAAATCAATGAACAAAAACAAAATCAATGAATCACAAACTAAATGCAGATTTCCTAATGTTTCTTTTGCAAAACACACACAATCCTACATGCAAATGCAAGTTTTTCTTTTCAGTTTCCTTAATGTTATGAATGCAGAAAACAAACTAGGTGCACTATATCAATAATTCAAATGGCTTTTACTTTCGAGAAATGAAGAATACAAACACCAATTTCTTTTTTGAAAGAAAAATGAGGATTTCAACAACAATTTCTCCTATCAAGGAAATGAAGATTTTACGACAATTTCCTATTTTGAAAGCAAGTGATTCTTAATGCGACCGTAAAAAGTACTTTGAAATCAACTTGTAAATGACAAAAAAAAACTTTTTTAAACAAACATTGAACAAATTTTCAGCCAAATGAGGAAGAATTATATAGAGTCACTGGTCAATTGAGCATCAAACTTTTCAGAACACAACGACAAACAAAACTGAAGCAAGTTGCAAAGTCAAATTCAAGGGAATTTGGTCACTTTTAGGATTCAACGCAGTCTCCAAGGGGAGACAGTGCTCTGCAACGCAGGCTAGGAAGGGAGACAGTGCTCTGCAAAGCACTATGTCCAGTCTAATGGTGCATTGGGCGCAGTAAACAAAGAAAAATGCTATTGTTTAACTCACTGTCTTTGCAAATTAGGCTCTGAAAAAGTTTAGTCTTTATGTGTAACAGCTACTGGGTGGATAAACAAAGCAAATTAGAGGCTAAAACACCTAGAACTAAGAGAAATTATCCCCAGCGAAGTCGCCAATTTGTTGGGCCAGAATTGTGAATTACTGATAAATCATGCTTCCCTAGACAAGTGCTAGTATAGAACAACAAGCGAAAGACTATACAACTATTTTTCCTAACTCATAATAGATACACAGAGCGGATTGGAGGCTTACTTGTTCAGTCTCTTCCAAATGGCTCCTTCTGTTGCTTCTGTTGCAACTTCAAATTCAAGCGTTTTGTGGGTTGAATGCTTCCTGCAAGAAAGAACACTAAAACAACAGAAGATGCAATAATATAGATATCTATTCAAGCTAGTTAGCTAAATCAGTAAATCATAAACCATATACATCAACCAAGGTCTTGCAATATGGAAAATCAAAGCCAATACAAATGTATATAGGGAAAAATAATCAGTACTCTTTATTGATGATAGAAGGAGAGGTTACAACCTAGTGACTGATTTGAAGTGACCTTCCAGCAACGTTCCCAAGCCTCATCATAATATAAATCTATCTAATAGCAGCTTCACTGATATAGCTCTCAATTGAAAATTCTCCAACATTTCTCTACTCAAATTCTTCCTTCTCAAGCACTTAGATCTGTGCTCAATTTATAGATGAACTATAGGTTGTTTTGAAATCAATAACTTTCCAAAAATAGGCTATACATGTTTCCAGTCATGTAGATGTCAAATGGACACTTGGATCTGAAGCTTGACGCATGTGAATTCTTCTAGAAGGCACTGGCCAAGTGGAGATTCTGGTACAATGAGAATTTCACTCCCAGTGTGACCAACGGACTTGTGAATGTCAGGAAGTCATTTGCAGAGCAGCCTTTCATGGGGCTACCTGCATATGCAACACACTTAGGCCCCTTAGAGCCTGCGTTGGTGAGCTCTCATATGTTATATAATAATATTCAAACCATGTAAACCTTTTCTTGATGAAAGTCTTGCTTGATTTGTCTTGTTTCTTGTCTTAGGGCATGTAGCAACTGAAATGATAGGGAATGATAGACCCTTGATCATTGGTCCTGGAGATGATGCCCAGTTAACTAGGTCATTGGGAATGGTGCCCAAATTGACCTATAACACTTTGTTTCTAATAACATCTCCATTTCCATTTAACTTGTTTCTGAATATCCATTCTTTTCCAGTAACTTTTTTATCATGAGTTCTTGGAACCAATTCCCAAGTATTATTTTTTTCAATCTAATCAAGTTCTTCATTCATGGCCTGAATCCAACATTCATCTTTACTAGCTTGATTTACATTTTGTGGTTCAATGGTGGACAAGAATGCTAGATTACTAGGAGCTCCTACAAGAGTTCTTCTTGTTTGGACACATGATCCCTTTTCTCCCAATATTTGAGATTTTGGATTATTCTTTTGAACATACTTAGATGGAGATTTTTTTGATATATCCTCTTCTGATGCTTCATTGGGTTCTCTGTCTATGTTGTTGTTATTTGATGAGGGGAAAATATATCATCATCATCCTCATTTTTTTTTCCCTTTTGGGAGCTGTGAGAGACTCATCAATACATTCAACAATCTTCCGAAGTCTTTTATTGTAGCATTTATATGCTTTACTTCTAGAAGAGTAACCAATAAATATTGCTTCATCTACTCTAGGCTCAAACTTACCAAGTTTTTCATCATTGTTCTTGATAAAATGTTTGCTTCCAAAAACTCTAAAATGCTTCACAGTGGGAAGATCACCATACCAGAGCTCATACGGAGTTTTATCACTATTGACATGAACATGAGCCTTGTTGATAACATTTACTTCATTCTGCGTTACTTCTCACCAAAAGGTATCAGGAGTTCCAAATTCATCAAGCATATCACGAGCCATCTACTAAAATGTTCTATTCATTCTTTCTTCCACGCCATTTTGTTGTGGAGTTCCAGCTACAGAAAACTGTCTTTTATTCCATATTGTTCACAGATATCAAAGAATTCATCTTATATATATTCTCCTCCTTGGCCAGATCTAAGACATTTGATTTTTATATCTAATTCATTTTCAACCAAAGCTTTGAAGATCTTAAATTTTTCAAATGCTTCATCTTTATGTTTCAGTAAACTGATCCAACACATTCTAGAAAAGTCATCAATAAATAGAATATAATATTGTTCTTCATGGGGTGACTTTTTCCTTACAAGACCACATAAATCAGTATGTATAAGCTCAAGAGGCTTACTTGCTAATCCTTCTTTGGCATTAAGTTGCACCCTGGTTTGCTTACCGAATTAGCATGATTTGCATATGGTACTTTTAGGTAGAGTGATGTTGGGTAGATCACGAATAGCTTTGAGTCTTCTAGATTTGCTTATCTGAGAGAAGCTCAAATTTCCTAATCTTCTGTGCCATAATCAGTTTTCTATAGATTTATCTAGGTATCATTGCTCTTGGCCACCTTTCAATATATACATATTTTTGGGTGTTCTTGTTCCTTTTATTACAGTTTTTCCTGTGTCAATTTCATGAACTACACACTCTTTTGAAATAAAGACAACTTCATTTCCTTGATCACACATTTGACTCACACTCAACAAGTTATGCTTTAATCCATCCACATACATAACATTGTTGGCTTTAACCTTTTATTTTAGTAAAAACATATCATTTACCCTTAATGATAACAGGAGAGTCATTTCCAAAAGTAACATTATTTTCCTTCTCTGATGCATTGTATGAAAGAATTTTATTTTAATCACATGTCATGTGTTTTGAGCATCCGTTATCAATGTACCATTGATTTTCTTCTCCTTCTGCAAATAAGTCTATGCCACATATTTCAAATTCTAAGTCCTTATTTCTCCATACCTTGGAACTTGTGGGTGTCTGTTCTTTTGGCTAAAGTTTTCTCCTGCATTAAAATTCTTCATGTCCAAAGTTATTGCAAAAAGAACATTCAATTTCCTCTAGAAGAGGAGAAAATTTGTTATAAGTATTCTTCTTTATTCCTATCTCATTTCTTTGGTTTCTTGCTTCTCTCGTCATGATGGTTTTGTATGCAACACATTGAGTAGGATTTATGACCAAAATTGTGACATGAGAAACATTGTCCATTAAAGAAGAAATTTTTGTGATCATGGAACCTTCTATTGATGTTTACCTTTTGATTGATATTTATGTTATTTTTCATCCTTTAATTGAAGTGATCATGCTTTACCTGGGCATTACATTTTTCCTTTTGCTGAGTGACGAAGTGTTATCGGCTGGCTTTAGCTGCATTTAGATAGCTTCTTGTTGAAGACTAAGAAGAATCACTGATACATCCAAGACTTGTCATTACAAGAGGAGAGCATTTCACCTTGATAATTTCATCTAAGGTTTCAGATCCTTTAGCAAATATAAGATTTAAAGTTTTCACTTTCTCAATTTCCTTTCTTAGGCTTACTATTTCACATTCTAATTTCTCATTGTGCTTCTCCTTTTCTATAAGTTGATTCTTTAGAGTATCTATGACTATTTTTTTCTCTTCCAAACATATTTTGAGTTGATTGATTTCTTCAAGAAAATCATTTTCTTCTAAAGCATCCATAAATGTATCTTTAGCCTCACTAGTATCCTTTTCACATGACATGAGTAGTCTAATATCTTGATCAAATTCTCCTTCTTCACTATTTGATAGACCATCACTATCTTCATGAGTATAATAACTTTTTCTATTGACAAAACGTTTCTTATTACCTTTTTCTAAATCCTTTCCCTTTTCATGATTATCTTTATGAGGACATTTATCAGCGTAATGACCAACTCTTCCACAAGCAAAACATTTGAAAGGAAGCTTACCTCTGAAACTTCCAGTACCAAGTTGAAGTTTCTTTAAAAAATTTATATCATCTTCTTCTGATACATACCCTGACCCTTCTTGTTCTTCCATTTCCTTGCCTTTTGCAGTATCTCTAAAAGCAACTTCTTTGACTTCATACGGACTTCCTTTCCTCATTTCAAACGCATTCAAAATCCCATGAAGTTGAACAATAGTAAGAGTTTTTAGATCCTACTTCTCTTCAATAGCAGACACTTTTGACTCGAATTTAGGAGTTAAAGATCTTAAAACTTTTTCTACTTGAGTGGTGTCACTTATAACTTCACCCATATTTCTCATACGATTTATGATCTCATCTAGACGTAAAAAGAAACTAGCAATGCTTTCATCATTATGCATTATGAGTTTTTCATATTGAATTATGAGAGTTTTGAGTTTACCACTTTTTACCTTCGCATCACCTTCATAGTTCAGAATGATTTTGTCCCATATCTCCTCTGTTGTATTTAACTGCATAAATTTGACAAATTTTGATTCAGTAAGACTCCCCAATAATGCATTGACAACCTTTTCATTGGTTTCATATTTTTTCCTTGTTGTTGGATCTGCTAGAACTAAGGTTGGATATTGATAACCGCCTTCAACTATAGCCCATACATCTACTCCAAGAGACTAAAGATAGGATCTTGTCCTTGTCTTCCATAAGATTAAATTGTTTTCGTTGAAGAGTGGAGGTCTGATAGATGTTGTCCCATCTTGATTTCTCATCTTAGATGATCTTCCTTCTAGCGATTAAGCTTCTTTAGAAGGACCTGCTCTGATTCCAATTGTTGGTAAAAATACTGAGAGGGGTGGGGGGGTGAATCAGTATTTACAAGAATCACAATATTTTAATTTTATTTTACTGATTTCTATACGTGACTTTTATTATCCCAACTAGCGTATATTCGTGGATATCCTAACAGAAACTTGTGTATACCCAAATAAATTTACTATTCAAATAAATATTGAGAAACATTCTTTATCCCAGATCATCAGTTATGCATCAAATAGCTAAGCAGTAAAAATGTGTATAAATAAAAAAATAAATCATCACACACAAGAGCATCACACATGAACACCAAGATTTAAGGTGGAAACCCAACTCGAGAGAAAGCCACCGTTGATGTCGCCTATGTCTTCAATATTTATTATATAGAAAACTTCTTACAATATTGTACTGATGCAGACTCATATCAGTACGCAGGCATCTACTTGTAGAAGGTTGCAACCTCCTCTCATTCTCCAGCTGCTACTGGAAGGGAGCTCCAACCCCCTGATCTCATTTACCAACCACTACTAGAAGGGAGCTGCAACCCCATGAACAGAACACCAGCTTCTACTGGAATAAAGCTTCTACTTCCATACTGAAGGCTTCAACCCTAAGACCTACTGTAGACCATGTTTCATAAATTTTCACACTAGATCCAATAGCTTCAACAAAACTCAATATATAGATCAACACCAATAGCCATAACCAAAACCTTAAATAGAACAATGAGATCATTGTAACCAGAACATAGTAATAAACCCAAACTTCTGAATCAATTTCAACCTTGATCATTCATCACATTAAATCCATATGCTAATTCACTTTACTGTAACCTGCATGTATACATGCTTTCCTGCACACCAACCTGCGTATAGATCTGTGAATACTGAATTTCCAGAATTTGATCAGACTTAGAAATAGATCTAAGGCTTTCAGTCATACATATTTTTAGATTTCTAGAACCCCTATTCAGTCAGCATCATTATCATATTTAATCATTCATTGATCATATTTGTACATAGTCAACTAGTAGCATATACAGTATTCAAGCAACTCAGATCTACATGAAGACTTCATTGACAAAAAGCATAAATGTAGCAATAATAAATAGATAACCTCTTCATCAAGCCTCAGAAAACCCTGAATTCCATACACGCTTTTTCTGAAACAAACCCGCATGTATACGTGCTTTTATGGTGACGAACCAACGTATAGATCTGTAAGACTACAGAAAGTTTCAGATCAACAAAATTACCCAGATTTTACCCTTCACATCAGCAATCACGCATCAGGTCACAGATTTAAATATCCCACCAAAAGATCAAGAAAATACATATTCATTTCAGGTCTTAGAGATCCTGATCCATCATTGTATTCATAGGTGCATCATAGTTTAACCTCTACCAATAAACATTAACCCATTCCATGCAGATATACTTCAAAGAGAAGTATTCAATTAAATCCATACTCTTGCACCCTTTTCAATATGATCTTCTTCTCCTTATATAAGTTTATCATTTCCCAATACCATGAGCAAAAACCACACACATTTCAATGGTATTCTTGGAAGAAATCAAATATATGACACAACGCTCAATATTGTGGGCTAAACCATGGTAAACACCCCTGGTATCACAAATTTAGAGTGCAAAAGGCATACACTACTTTGCTCGTTCTTTTCCGCGTGTATACGCAACTTTTCCTACACTAACTCACGTATAGAACCTTAAATATGAACATTAACCATGTTTTTCTAGACCTTCTGCTAAACCATAACCATCTTCTTCTTGACCTTCTATTAAACCACTGTGCTTCTCTAGAAGCCATATACTTCAGCTTTTGCAAGTGAGTTGTCATCAAGGACAACATATGCAATCATAAGAATCATATTGCCAACACATCCTAGCACAACTCAAACATGGATCACACACATAAATTCCACTAATACAAACCAATGGAATTCTTAGGACTCGTGAAAAATAATCACACCTTAAAACAACAACAAAGAAACACCTATTTCTAAGTGCGACAGTTGAAATGACACATTACAACACAGAACACCAATTACGACAGAAATGATGACTGTGACCCAGAGGTGTGCTAAGTTGTAGGAAATTGTCTAGAACATGTTCCAATGATATGTAATACCATTTAATGCATAAGAGTGCACCAGAACTAACTTTGGTGATATGCAAAGGTTTGGCACATGCAGGAGTGAAAACACAAAAGTGACACCTGCGACAACAGGAAAGCATGAATACGATACTTGAAAAATACAACCAAACTTAAAAGTGACACATGCCCAAGTGAAAAAAACATGAAAACTACACTTATTAAAGTGAAATCAAGTCAAAATGACAGCCGCAAGTGTGAAAATGACACTTGTGAATGTGAAAATGCGTAAAAGAGAGAGTTGGGAAAACCTACCAAAGTATAAGTACAAATGCAACAAAGTAAGGGGGATTGTCAATAAAAGTGTGCATTTATTGTGGACATGATTTGAACATCACACAGTTATTGTCTTGATGGATGATAATATGCCTGTCCAATCTTGCATAAAGGAAGTGTTCTCATGAGCTCATCTAAAACTGAGCATGTGTGTGCAAGTGACATGACAATTTAAAACCAAGAAGAAGACTTAAACGCCTTACAAAACATAAGATGACCATGGAGTAACCATAAGATGATATACTGTAAGATCCTCAATAGGCTCCAAAATTCAAGTGTGCAAAAATTATGGAGGATGTTTATCACGGCGACAATGCTTGGCGACACACTAGTATAATTTCAACTTCTATGTTTATGTTTAATTCTCTACGTGCAAGGTCTTAGTATTGCAGGAAGTATTTATTAATCTTTTGAATTACCTTGGCTTCGTTAATCAACACAGTTAGGGATGTATTCCCCTCCATCCCCTTACTCAGTTAAAACACACAAAATATATTCCATATCGCAATTGTGTCAATCTAGGAAAGGGTAATATTCCCGGTGAGTTTAAGATAATAAGAGTATGAGTTTCATCTCTAGTGTTGATCTGCTACTAGTGGGCATGGATAGAATCCCAAAAACCCCACTACAGGAGCACAAGCATTGCTTCGCTTCTAGTGATCTTGGTTAATACCCCATAAAATTCACTTGCTTCACCTCCCTGCGAAGGAATCCTTTCTCTTCTTTCACCCTTTATTTAATTATTTAATAGGACTGTGATTCGAAAATTATTATTTTCAATGGGTGAAAGAGTGATTCTGACTTATTGAGATCATAGGAGGTTTCCCCTTTAGATAATTATTTGTATAACCTCTAATATTGGTTTTCTCACTTTAGATTTTCCCCTTATCATTTCTCTACTTTATTGGATCCGCAAGAAAAGTACAATTTACTTACAATATTGATTTCAGGAATGAGGATCCTAGAATAGATACAAGCTTTATAGTTCGACCAAAGGATTTCTGTTCGACTGGATCATATTTTCCATTCAAACATCATTGACTTAAAATATATGTAAAGCCAAGATAGAGAAGAGATAACAGATTAGCCAATCATCGTTCATCATCACAATATCCCTTTTCAAGTTTTTCCAAATTGTCTGTTGAGCCAAATAGTAGGATCTTCCATGAAAATTCTTACTAAAGAAATTAAAAGGAACATACATGACAAGAACACCAAAAAAAATGAAGAAAAAAGAAAATGGAGGTAGAAAATATAACAACGTGCAAAATATGTGACAAGAAAACAAATAAATTCAAAGACTCGATGGAGAGTAGGATATAGGGTGGATGTAATGCAAGGGAAACTAAATGCAACTAAGACTACTCCTAACCTACTCAGCTAGAAGGTCAGGGCTAAGTGTAATGATATTTCCAATGTAGCCATCGTTGTTACCCACCTACAAACACAAATATGAGAGAAATTAAAACTGATATATAATAATGTGTAATAGAAAAGAAAAGTACTTTGAAAACTTGCACAACTAACTGAAGGTTGGGCTTATTACCAAAATAATTTTCCATACTAACTGGTTTGATCCAGTTTTACACTTTACCTTGTTGTTTGAAATTTTGATCATACAAACATTGCATGATGCTTGTGAGTACACATTCATCTACGTTTTCAATTCTTGCAGACATTACAAAATATTGAAACTTGTCATTTGCAACGGATCTTTCCAGGTAAGATTTCTCTAACCATTCAATAATTGGATCCATGATATTCATTACAACCACTTTGAAGACCCCAACACTGATGTGAAGGTAAATTCTCAGTTATAACATTCAAATCACAAAGAGAATATCTGGTATAATTTTAAAATTTGTCAATTAACATATAATATTCTCGAGCCTCTATCAGTTCCCTTTGTATCTAATTACATGAAAACTAAACGATAAGAAAACTTAGGGAATTCAAAAAAAAATTGACATTGTCAATCCAGGAAACAAATCAAGATAATGAGTTGACAACATATTAAAAATATGTTTCCAATCAAACCCGACAATTATACCAACAAAATGGTTTTGGTGGGCTAAATGATTGAAGCAATTTCAATTACTCCAGGAAAGGAAATGTGTCATGGAGATGATTCGCTTCATGATATGCACAAAATAGATAATAAGATGATTAGATTTAGAAGAGTTTAACAGAGAAAATTCCTTCAACCCAAAATGACCTTTATATCGATCATCAAAATGACAAGCCTTGAAACCGTAAGGATGCGAATAATATTTGCTCTCCAACCCTCGGTCTAGCTCAAGGAGTTGACATGAAAAGGACATAATCATACAAGAACCTTTCATCTTATCATAAATCCTATCTTGAAGATGTTGAAATTCAACAAGAGAATGCACCACATACTATTGTGGGATTCCAGGTCACACGTGAGTGAGGAATTCAGTGACACATTAGTGCTAATGTGGGCGTCCAATTTTTAAATAAATTGGAAAATAAATTGTAATCTTATCTCATAACAACTTGTAATAGTTAACTAAGTGTGATAGACTTAGTTAGATTAATAATTTCTAGTTGAGGGTCAAAGGGTAGGCATGTAGAGTGATTCTATTATTTACAGGGTCCAGTTGCAGTTGTAGCACTAGTGTGTTGTGAGTGCAATCAGTTAACTCAGATTAACTGAGTTAAAATTAGTTTAACTAGTTCTAACTGAATGATGAGCTAGTGGAAGATCAAGTGAATTAAAATAGATTTAATTCACAAGTAGTGATCTACCAAGTAACTGATGATTCACTATTAATAGTTGCATGCATGTCAATTCTAATGATGACCCAGTTGAGACAAAGATTAAACGAAAGTAAATTATCAGTTGTATTATTAGTGAACTACCCAGGTGCAGTTATAAAGCCACATGAAGCCCATGATGGATTTCATAGTCAAGGAAGGTTGGAATTCCTATTTAATAGGAATTATTTTTCTTAGGGATTGCGTGAGCAAGGCAAGCTGAAGGTGGGTAGGAAATTGGCTATGTGTTTGTTAAATTTTGCCTAGATCAGTGTGAGACGATTAGTAGAGTGTATGAGGTTCTTGTGAGCACACATGCATGGTATTGTTTCATGATTCCTTGGCTGATTATAAAATAGATATGGAGGGGTTTTGAGAGTTTCTTTCCCTAGGAAAATCTTGTGTTGTACGATTGATTTACTTATTTCTCTTACTTGCATTTGATTGAGTGATCATGATTTATATTCCACAAATATTGTAGAAGATTCAATATCTTGTTTTAGTACATTGACCATAGAAAATTGGCACTCGAGGACAAGCTCAGTAAAATCAAAATGGAGAATGGTGACACAATCCAGAAATACTTGACGAAGTTCACTCAATGTTGATATGAGCTTGGAAGTGTTGGGATTACTGTAGTTGATGATAACTTGGTGAGCCTAGCACTTTTAGGCCTTCCCAAGAGCTGGCATCGCTACCAGGACTCTGTGAATGGGAGGGAGAAGTTACCAGATTGGGAGTGATTATGGTCAAATTTGGTACAAGAAGATTTTCAGCGGAATACTAGGGATGGATCCTCATCCAAGACTAATGATGAGGAAAATTGTGCCTTGGCTGGTAAGGAAAATAAGGGAAGGGGAATAATTCCCATTCCAAATCTGAGACAGACAAAGAAGGCAAGAAGCATGACATGTCAAAAGTGAAATTTTTTCACTGTCATGATCATTGACACTATGCCACAAATTTTCCACAAAAGAAGAAGAAGAAGAAGAAGAAGAAGGCCTCGGGAGCTTCCGCGGCTGAAGCTTTGGCCTCATAATTTGAGTTGGACTTCTTTCTCATTGGATGCATGGCATCAACTGTGATGGGATATTTACGGTACTTGGATAGTGGATCATCTTTCCACATGATAGGAAACAAAGAACTCTTTAGTAGCTTGGAGGAGAAGGATCCTCATATGCACATCGAGATGGTGATGATGGGAGGTGTTGAGCTACCGAGATTAGTGCAGTTACTTTCTAGAGACAGTCAGGTAAAACTTTCCTATTAAAATATGTCATGCATGTACCAGGCTTGAAAAATAATTAGTATCAGTTGCTATGTTGGAGGATCTTGGATATGATGTAGTTTTTAGTGAAGGAAAGACGCTACTTCTTCACAAATCCATAGCATTGGTAAAGAAGATTGGGATTCATGTGAATAACCTATACAAACTTGATGTAGATGGTTGTGCAACATTGAGTTGTAAAGCAGGGAAGGTTGTGAGCCGGGATAAAGGTGATTTATGGAACAAGAGATTGGGACATGTTGGGCAGTTTAATTGTCGAATTAAACCTCTCAATATTAATTATCAATCCGGGAGTCATAAATGCGATTTGTACTGCGTATTGGCTTAGCTTAATGGTCAGAGTATATGAGTTTCCTTATTAATGATAAACTAGGTGCTGAAATGAAACACACATTTGCTGGCAAACAAGCAATCTTGAAAAGGAAACTTACTGAACCAATTTCATTCACTGAAAACTCCACACTGTAATTAAATTACAAATTAATCCTCAATCATGTAACATTCTCGCACTCGCATTCTACTTTTAAAATCTTCTATGATAACTTAAAAATCTTAATCTAATTATTCCTCTCATTAACTTAGAAACTAACACTCAAAATTAATCTTGAGATAAGAAAAAAGACACACACGTTCTTCTAATGATAATTTGTAGAAATTTATATAATTGATATGTTATACATCCAAGATTCTCCTGATCACACACTATTTGACTTCATGCACAATACATAATCTCTTCTACCATTGATCATTAATTGCAGAAATAAAAACAATCGCATGCACATATTAAAACCATAAACATTCACACATATGAACACAGTATTTTATGGGAAATCTTAAAGCTAAAAACCCCCAACTATCTGTATATTATATGTCATAGAGATCATGTAACAATCATTATACAAAGCTCCTCACAAGCTCTCAATACAACCTCCAATTGCTACACACTAATCAGGTCTGATCTAGCAAAACACATGCTCCAATCTCTCCCACCTGCTAGCCTGCCTCTACTGCGCAATCACTGTTGAAGAATGGCTCTGAATAAACTCGAATTGGTCCAGCCATGCTCACGCAATCCTCATTGGCATCTCCAACCATGTTTGGTGCAAACTCATGCAACATTATAGTCACAACTGATAGTCGCACTGCTCTTTCACCTACCTCTTCACTGGTCTCCACTGAAACTGTCCATGCACTGTAGTTAACTGATGTATTCTTTAATTGATTAATGAGTTAATAATTAGTGAATTAATTAATAATCAATTCAGACCACTCTCACTAGTCTATCAATCAGTTATACTAGATACAACTAGCTCAACTATGTTTAACTCAGTTAAACTGAACACAACTCCACCAACTACCTCAATAACTCCACCAAACTCTGTCACATGAGTTCTAACTGAAGTCTCCATGCAATAGCTCCACTTAACCCTCAGGAATAGCGTAATTCCTTCTGTCAGCTCCTGTGCCACATCTGTGCACTTAACTGAAGTGCTCCAAGAGAATAAGATAATGTTTATAGTCCAAATATTATTAAGATCTAATAATATTCGACATATCTATTTTTAGACTGGCAATCTAAAAATAGATTCCGCCCAATATGTCTAAAAATAGAAGTCCATCTATTTTTCCAACTTGACCAACCATCCACAAATAGCATCCTGCAACTCATAGAATATGATCGACATGTCTAAAAATAAACTTGCGCCAAAAATAGCCTGCAAGCCCACTTAGTGAAGGCGACTTCTTTCCACTAAGCTCATCATCTTATTGCAATCTCAACATAATTCACACCTTAAACTAACTAAAACTACTCTTCATAACAAATTTAAGATTCAAATTAACTAAAACAAAACTACTTGCTTCATATAAAACAACACTTTAAAAGATCCTATATAAAAATCACATTACAAATAATAAAGAAGAACCTTTAATTCAAAGATGTTAATCTAGATGAAATTTTTTTTAAAAACTACTTCAAAATCAAATCATGTAACTCAATAACTAAAACTAAATCATGTTGCATTCCAATTCATCTCTTTCCACCTGCACAATCAAACCCATATTCAAACTTGCTCTTACAAGGAAATTATCACACTACGAAAACAAGAATAAATATAAATCTAATTATTAACATTAAATCCAATGAATAAACAAATTAAATGAACATTAAATCTGCAAACATTCAAAGAAATCACATAATGAAAAATGTTGATTTAATATTTTAAATGAGCAATGTTAACATATTCAAATTCAAAGCATCTACAATCTGTTCTAATTCCTGAATTAAACTCAAGACTTGGAAAACAAAATAATAATCTAAGTGAAAAATTAAGAAATAGTAGATACTATTGAAAAACAATTTAAAACAAAATATAATTAAACAATTCCTAAATCTATGAAGAATGAGGACTCGACTCCAGGTTGTGGTGGATCCTTTCCACTCCCTGGAGCAAGTCCTAAACTAACTCAATGTTTAAAAACAAAAATTGCAATGCTTATATAAAAACAAAACAAATGCAAAAGCCAAAATAATTTAAATCAGAACATCTAATCAAATATGAATCAACAAATACATTATTTGTTGCTGCATTACAACTATTGTGCTGGGAAATTCGATGCCAGATCTATATCTGAGCAAATCGACCCTGAGAAGCTCGGCTTTTACACCTGAAAATTTGATTACGCCCTCTACATCTAAGAAGTCAATTTTACAAATGAGAAATTATGCTTCTAAATGACAGATTAACTCATCCTCTCTGCATCTGAGAAATAAGAATTACATCTGAGAGCTTTCGCCCTCTAATTGACAAACTCACTGCCTACCCCTGAGAAATTCCTTTCTCTCCACCAATTTGATGTTGGTTCTACATTTTAAATAGATTTCTCCTATGCTCTTTGCTAATTGATGGGCAGACTAACTGATTCCTCCAATTGATCGACTACTACCCTATGCCCTCTCTACATCTGAGAAAACGACTTTATGTTGAGAAATCTCCCTAATTGCTGGACGGACTCAATGATTATGCGCTCTCTTCATCTTCAGAAATCGATTTTGCAGATGAAAAATTCTTCTCTCTAAATGCCAGACTCACTACTTCATCTGCGCTCTATCTAATTGAAGACAGACTCTCTCTAATTGATTGACTCCTCCTATCTAATCGATCTCATGGGCTGAGTCTACTGTTATCACTCTATCGATCGACTCCCCCCATTTAGTGCGCAGCGTTCTCCTTTATAGCATCAGTACTGCTTTAATTCGATAGTCGATAGTTATGTGCGATACAATTTTAGGAGATTTGATAAATAAGAATTAAACAAAATCAAAACAATGACTCCTAATTTTGGTTTGATCTGGTGCGATCCGGCTTTTGTGTGCCCTATTTTGCATGCTCGATCCCTATAAAATCGTTCCCCTTGAATAGCAGCACCGGAATTGATATCGAAATCTCCTTGCAATAGCTGTAGAATGCTTAAATTAAGAGTGCCAACCACCCATTCAAAATTGTGCATCTTATATTTCTATCTTCCTTTTTAACTGTATCAATGTAGAAATGTTGAGGGAGTGCCCATCTCTATCAACAGAGCCTTTAAAAATCGATTCCTGAAGCCAAGAGGAGGCAACATGGTTCCCCATGCACACGAAATGACAATCTGCGGAGATAGTCATTCCACTTGATGTGGTATATGTGTTGTTTGATTCTGAGAGGCTTTCCAAATCAATGCATTCATTCAGGTGGACCTCAATATTTTTGAAAACTAACCAATCCAAAGCTTTCTGTGAGGCCTTTCCTCCAAGAAATTTTATAAGTCTTTAAATTGCATCTATGATAATAACCTTCTTATCAGGGAAATATACTTTGATTTCTACAGCTGACTCAACCTCGGATGGTCCCCCACCGATGATCAAAATTGTGCTCACATTCTTTATCTTCTCATGCTCTGCTTCAAACTGTTTCAGCCTTTCTTGCTTTGTGGAAGGCCCATTAAATTTGCTCCCGGTTCATATCACCAGGTAATCATAAGGAATGTGCTCCCCCAATGCAGTGACAACATGCATGTCTGTAGTATTGCATTGCTCCTACGCATGAATCCGTACTTAAGTGCGGTTTTTTACTGCCATCACTACCCAAAGAAAACTTTCAGGGTCACGAGCAATGCGCTTCAATTTAAATGGAACATCTGCACACCAGTGTCCTCTTCAAAAGTTCCTTGTACGTTGTTGTTGCATTCTAATCATGCTAGCCACATTTTCATCTTGTAGTTCAAGAAGTTGTTCCTCTGTAACAAGAAGTAAATTTGTGCTTTCCTCAACACTAGGTAGAACAGATGTTGAAGTACAGTGAAACAAGTGTCTTTTCTTCAACTAATGTGGAACAAGCCCACAAATCGATCCTTGGCATATGGAGAGTAAACTGAGATTTTTTTTCATCCCCAAACATAACCAGAGTAGCAATATTCATAGAGACCCAATACGTTCATGTTCAGGAGTGGTTTTTAGTGGAATATTCCCTTGACGATAACTCCTTCATGAAACTGAATTTTTCCAAATGGTTTCTAGGTTATATGAAACATGGTGCTCTGAACAAAACCCACATCTCAGAATTTAGATATTCTACTCCATTTGGTCGCAAATTTGATATTTTCACCTACAGCAATTCAACTGCCTAGTTGTTGCTTTTATGCAATTGGTGAATTGTACTCAAATGTATTCCTGCACTGAGCCTTCCTGCAACCAAGAAAACCTATTATTAATTATATTATTACACAAACACTTATTCAAATTAATTAATAACAATAATTTACAATTTAATTCTAAATGCCTCTGATTAATAATATAATGGATAAACAATGATTAAAAACACTAGGTACAATCATAAATTTATTTGATAAAAATCGTAAAATCATGGACAAAAATGTAGCTCAACATCCCCCCACGCTGAACTTCTTGCACGTCCTCATGCAAGCAAAAACTATAAGATGATGAAATAAAGTAGGGAAAATGTCAGCAAAGAGTTTAGCTTGATATTGTAATGCATTTATTAACCCGCAACTTTATTATTACGACACCATTTAAAACCATGTGAGATGATAAAACAAGATCAGGTACCAAAAGCAACATTTATGGAGAAAATATTGTTGCACAAACTTGTTACCATGTCCCATATTTTGTTTTTTCCCAAATTCTTATGATGAAATTGAAATTTTGCTGAAAAAGTGTAGGTTCAAAAGGAATCGCACAAGATTCCTACACCTATTATAACAATCTCATACATAGGTCATGCAACACATATTTAGAGGCAACTACAATCAATACACATTGTTGGCAAACAACAACTTGTGAGTAGACATCATTGAGCATTTCATCATTCTGAATACCATGAAAATTAAAGTGATTTTTTATACCAATCGACAACCTCTTTATTGAACACTCTAAATTATGTTGTCATCTGGATTCAAAAATAAATTTCCTCTTAATCTAGTACAATGGATTACCTTCACTAAGGGTACCACATCATTCAAAGATTCTTGATTTTTGAAAGATATAACTCAAAGCATCATCTTCAAATCATCTTAAAACCATTGCCCAAGAAAAATGATGAGTCTTAGGGAAAGAGAAGGATAACCAAGAAAATCAGAGTATGTGGTTAACTTTAATACCACAGACATGGCCCTACTGCCCGCAGGTGTCCATAACCTCGACAGGGATGTCTTTTAACCTAGCGAAATGTCAGTATCTCGCTTACTAGATACAAATTCAGAGTTAGCTTATTTGACTCTTTTAGATGAAGGCCACTATCCCAGCTTGGTAACCAGCTGATGGCAGTGCCACTCATAAGAAGTCACATGAATGAACAGGCCGGCTCATGATGAGACCTCCTGTCTTCCAACTTTTTGGGTTGAAATCCATTACTCTGGCTTGGTGACTAGGAGCAGTAATGTCATGCATGCTAGGTCTCATGATCGTGGTAGGTCGGCTCATCACGAGACCTCCTATTCTTCCCTAAATATTTGTAAGCTCTGATTATGATTAACCTTAAAGGTAGTATACTTAATAAGTGGGGAGATAGATATACTCCTTAAGAGTACAGGATGGCGTGAAAATTTTTTAATGACTAATCATTGTTGGCTAATTCCTCTACCAAAAAGACTTGTTAAGGATATCCCAGAAAATGACTGAAAGATTCTTTGAGTTAAGAATGCTAGTTTTCTCATGAATAGCTCATTATGATCTTAACAAGAGTGGTCCACCATAGGGGTTTTCCAATAGTACCTTTTAAGGGAAAATGAAAATATATATCTGAGGAAAACTTATTATAGTGATTAATCATGGTTACTTTTTGCAAAATCACGAGGCATTAGAGAAAATTGTACTCAACAAGATCTATCACAATGTGTGTTAACGATTAATGTGGATCAAAAGTAGTTTTAACAGGCATTATTTAAAACTCAAAACCCTAATAGCATTATAACATCGTTATTCATTTATTCTCCTATCCTATTTTACCCTAAGAGGTGAAAGACTCCCATTTAAGTATAGGAGTACTTCCAATGAAGCCATGTGCGTAACAAAATGTTGATTATACTCACGCTTAGTTTTAACGAATAAACTTCAAGACATACGAAAGCCTGAGAAACCATTTGCTTTAATTGATATGGTACCAAGAGTTTCCAAATGCTGAGGAAATAAGATGGCTTGATGATTGCTCGAAACCAGGATTCAATGGAATCCACATATTTATGATTTTCCAACTGATGCAAATCTTCCACAGTTTGATAGTCACTCTCCTAGAGGCAAAAAGAATCTGGTGAAAGAGAAAAGATAAATCCCTCAAGTTCAGGCTCAAATATCTGCTTTTCAAACTGATAAGAATGGTTGAGAGAGATTCTAGGGTTTTGAGTTTTAATAACATTTTCAGAACAAGTTCCAATGAAAGATTGCTCCTCTGGTGGTCTCTGAATTACATCCTCCTAGGGTGAATGTTCTGCAGTAATGGGGGGAGTTTCCAGATTCATTCCCTTTTCCAACATAGAAGGTGTGACATTTTGTTCAATAGGGGAATTAACAGAAATAATAGGTGGTTCAAACTGTTGTGCAACCTCATGGTTTAGATTAGGATTTAAAAGATGGTTTGGGGTAGGGTTTTGGTTAATGCTTGGACTAAGGTTTTGATTTGGATTGGGATTAGGTCTAGGGTTTGAGTTAAGGCTAGGGTTTGACTGAGTGTTTGGACTAGGGTTAGGGTATCGATTAGGGTTAGGGAATGGATTAGGGTTTGAATTAGGACTAGGGTATGGATTAGGGCTAGGGTATGGATTAGGGCTAGGGTATGGATTAGGTTTAGGGTATGGACTAGGGTATGGATTAAGGCTAGGGTATGGATTAGGGTTAGGGTATGGACGAGGGTATGGATTAGGGCTAGGGTATGGATTAGGGTTAGGGTATGGACTAGGGTTGGGGTATGGACTAAGATTTGGATTAGGACTAGGGTATGGATTAGGGTTAGGGTATGGTTGCACATACTACTGGGACCATGGAGGAGGATAACTTAATGGTGCATTGGAAAGAAATTGTGGTTGTTGTTGGTGCTCATATGATTGAATTTGCATGGGATATTTCCCTAGAGAGAAGGATCCAAATGATTATTGAGGCCATGGAGATATCTGGCTAGAGGATGACAGCCAAGGAGAGGGCCACTGCATCCATGAAGTAGGATATTCAATTGGAGGAGGATCAGAAGTTTGCCATGAAATTCCAGGATTATAAACATGCTGAGGAACCTGCTCAGGAAAATAAGAATTATTCCAAGTATCAAATGGTGTTGGGTTTTGAGTTATACCTGGCGGTTGATTCGATTCCTTACGTGATTCCCTGAGTACCTTTCGTAATCGTGGCAGTGATGGGAAATGTTCGGTTTCATGACCATCCTCGCAAATTTCGCAAACTTTTAGATCGCTAAGTGGACACTTTCCAAGGCAATGTTTCTTTCTATAATTGGCACATAGGATAAGCAGTGGTTCTTTGTCCTACTCTTGCTCCTGCAAATCATCTAATTCTGAAATCAAAGATTTAATAATATTGAATTTATGTTCAAGCAAGGTGTTAAATTCTGCACTTGTGAATTCTTCATCGGATGACTTGTTCATCTCTGTAGCAGCATAAAAACTCCTCATTGAATGGTTCCTCAAAATACCATCTTCTTGTTCTCAACAAGTCATCTGGTACATTCTGTCATCACATGGATTAATATACAAGGGTTCCTACAGTACCCCAAAAATGATATATCGTTGAAGGCTGGATTCTGAAGATAAATGAATTTTAAAATATTTTGACTGAAATAAAGCTCACCAAACTTGCATGAAAGGAAAATGCTGAATCAAAGTACTATTTAATCTATGAAAAGCGAATAAATTTGGAAATTAAATGTCTAAAGCCTGCTTCTACTTCTACACTTAAGCAAGATATGGAAATAAAATTTCAAAAGATAAGCAAGATGGTCAAACTTTGGAGAAACCCCACAATAGTGCATGCGTGGCTCTTCACTCACGTCTTACTGTACTCTCTCCGCCCTCTGACTACCCTGCAACATCCTTGAAACTCTGTGAGAAAAATTTTACCTGAGCCAAAATACAACTCCCCCGAAATGGCGCCAAAATGTTGGGCGGTTTAATTGTCGGATTAAACCTCTCAATATTAATTATCAATCCGGGAGTCGTAAACGCTAGTTGTACTGCGTATTGGCTCAGCTTAATGGTCAGAGTATATGAGTTTCCTTATTAATGATAAACTAGGTGCTGAAATGAAACACACATTTGCTGGCAAACAAGCAATCTTGAAAAGGAAACTTACTGAACCAATTTCATTTACTGTAAACTCCACACTGTAATTAAATTACAAATTAATCCTCAATCATGTAACATTCTCGCACTCGCATTCTACTTTTAAAATCTCCTATGATAACTTAAAAATCTTAATCTAATTATTCCTCTCATTAACTTAGAAACTAACACTAGAAATTAATCTTGAGATAAGCAAAAAGACACACACGTTATTCTAATGATAATTCACACCTTAAACTAACTAAAACTACTCTTCATAACAAATTTAAGATTAAAATTAACTAAAAGAAAACTACTTGCTTCATATAAAACAACACTTTAAAAGATCATATATAAAAATCACATTACAAATAATCAAGAAGAACCTTTAATTCAAAGATGTTAATCTAGATGAAATAAAAACAAACCTACTTCGAAATCAAATCATGTAACTCAACAACTAAAACTAAATCATGCTGCATTCCAATTCATCTCTTTCCACTTGCACAATCAAACCCATATTCAAACTTGCTCTTACAAGGAAATTATCACACTACGAAAACAAGAATAAAAATAAATCTAATTATTAACATTAAATCCAATGAATAAACAAATTAAATGAACATTAAATCTACAAACATTCAAAGAAATCATGTAATGCAAAATGTTGATTAATATTTTAAATGAGCAATGTTAACATATTCAAATTCAAAGCATCTACAATCTGTTCAATTCCTAAATTAAACTCAAGACTTGGAAAACAAAATAATAATCTAAGTGCAAAATTAAGAAATATTAGATACTATTGAAAAACAATTTAAAACAAAATATAATTAAACAATTCCTAAATCTATGAAGAATGAGGACTCGACTCCAGTTGCGGTGGATCCTTGCCACTCCCTGGAGAAAGTCCTAAACCAACTCAACGTTTAAAAACAAAAATTACAATGCTTATATAAAAACAAAACAAATGCAGAAGCCAAAATAAATTAAATCAGAACATCTAATCAAATATGAATCAACAAATACATTATCTTTGTGTATAAAATCTTTCGGTGAAAATCACATTCCAACAGATTTTGTCGACGCGTTTCGAACCAGCTATTGTGGTTCATCATCAGGGCAAGATAAGAAATCTGATCTAGGACACAGTTTAAATAGATAGAAAACTCTGACTAGCCGTTATTCCAAAACGGATAATTAGACTGAATAAGGAACTTCAAAGAAAAAAGTAATAGTAGAATTATTATTATTCCATAACGGATAATTTGACTGAATAAGGAAAATAATAGTTGAATTATTATTATTGTATTCTATTAATAATTAAAAGATTCAAATATAATAAATATTTATATATAATTAAAATAAAAATAAAAATGCACTAAGAGAAAATACATAAATAAATAAAAATTTAAATAAATAAGTAAAAACCAAAAATAAATAAATCAATCAAATGAAAATAAAAATATAAAAATAAAATAAATAAATAAAAATAGATAGAAATAAAAATAAATGAATGAAAAATAATAATATTCAAAATAAATACTAATGATAAGTAATTAAATAAATAATAATAATAAATAAATAAAAACAAAAATAAAAATAAAAATAAATATCAAGAATAGAAACGGAAGAATAAAACAGAAAACAGAGGAGATGAAAGGAAACGAAGGAGAACAGAAGGGAAGAAAACCAAAGACTAAGACTGAAGGGCAGGGATCCAACATCTGCTAAGACTCCACCCATCATCCCTGTTGAGGTTGACTGGCCTCTTTTCGATCTCTAAGGCCTCCCTTAACTTTCTATGGTGGAAATGGTCTATCCTTGCAATAACTTACGCATCTTCGATGCAAATGTGATGCTTTGTCTTTTCCGCATGCTCTGTGTGCTGGGCAATTCGATGTCGGATCTATATCTGAGCAAATCAACCCTGAGAATCTCGGCTTTTACACCTGAAAATTTGATTACACCCTCTACATCTGAGAATTCGATTTTACAAATGAGAAATTCTGCTTCTAAATGACGGATTAACTCATCCTCTCTGCATCTGAGAAATAAGAATTACATCTCAGAGCTTCTGCCCTCTAATTGAAAAACTCACTTCCTACGCCTGAGAAATTCCTTTCTCTCCACCAATTTTATGTTGGTTCTACATTTTAAAGAGATTCCTCCTATGCTCTCTGCTAATTGATGGGCGGACTAACTGATTCTTCCAATTGATCGACTACTACCCTACGCCCTCTCTGCATCTGAGAAATCAACTTTACGTTGAGAAATATTCCTAATTGCTGGACAGACTCACTGATTCTGCACTCTTTTCATATTTAGAAATCGATTTTGCAGATGAAAAATTCTGCTCTCTAAATGCCAGACTCACTACTTCATCTGCGCTCTATCTAAATTGAGGACGAACTCTCTCTAATTGATTGACTCCTCCTATATAATTGATCTCATGGGCCGAGTCTACTTCTATCACTCTATCGATCGACTCCCCCCATTTAGTGTGCAGTGTTCTCCTTTATAGCATCAGCACTGCGTTAATTCGATAATCGATAGTTATGTGCGATACAATTTTAGGAGATTTGATAAATAAGAATTAAACAAAATCAAAACAATGACTCCTAATTTCGGTTTGATCTAGTGCGATACGGCTTTTGTGTGCCCTATTTTGCATGCTCGATCCCTTTGAAATCATTCCCCTTCAATAGCAGCACCGTAATTGATATCGAAATCTCCTTGCAATAGTTGTAGAATGCTTAAATTAAGAGTGCCAACCACCCATTCAAAACTATGCATCTTATATTTCTATCTTCCTTTTTAACTGTATCAATGTAGAAATGTTGAGGGAGTGCCCATCTCTATCAACAGAGCCTTTAAAAATCGATTTCTGAAGCCAATAGGAGGCAACATGGTTCCCCACGCACATGAAATGACAATCTGCGGAGATAGTCATTCCACTTGATGTGCTATATGTGTTGTTTGATTCCGAGAGGCTTTCCAAATCAATGCATTCATTCAGGTGGACCTCAATATTTTTGGAAACTAACCAATCCAAAGCTTTCTATGAGGCCTTTCCTCCAAGAAATTTTATAAGTCTTTGAATTGCATGTATGATAATAACCTTCTTATCAGGGAAATCTACTTTGATTTCTATAGCTAACTCAACCCCGGATGGTCCCCCGCCGATGATCAAAATTGTGCTCACATTCTTTATCTTCTCATGCTCTGCTTCAAACTGTTTCAGCCTTTCTTGCTTTGTGGAAGGCCCATTAAATTTGCTCCCAGTTCCAATCACCAGGTAATCATAAGGAATGTGCTCCCCCAATGCAGTAACAACATGCGTGTTTGTAGTATTGCATTGCTACTACGCATGAATCTGTACTTAAGTGTGGTTTTGCATTGCCATCACTGCCCAAAGAAAACGTTCAGGGTCACAAGCAAGGCGCTTCAGTTTAAATGGAACATCTGCACACCAGTGTCCTCTTCAAAAGTTCCTTGTACGTTGTTGCTACATTCTAATCATGCTAGCCACATTTTCATCTTGTAGTTCAAGAAGTTCTTCCTCTATAACAAGAAGTAAATTTGTGCTTTCCTCAACACTAGGTAGAACAAATGTCGAAGTACAGTGAAACAAGTGTCTTTTCTTCAACTAATGTCGAACAGGCCCACAAATTGATCCTTGGCATATGGAGAGTAAACTGAGATTTGTTTTAATCCCGAAACATAACCAGAGTAGCAATATTCATAGAGACCCAATACGTTCATGTTCAGGAGTGGTTTTCAGTGGAATATTCCCTTGACGATAACTCCTTCATGAAACTAAATTTTTCCAAACGGTTTCTGGGTTATATAAAACATGGTGCTCTGAACAAAACCCATGTCTCAGAATTTATAGATTCTACTCCATTTATTCGAAAATTTGATATTTTCACCTACAACAATTCAACTACCCAACTATTGATTTTATGCATTTGGTGAATTGTACTCAAATGTATTCCTACACCGAGCCTTCCTGCAACCAAGAAAACCTATTATTAACGATATTATTACACAAACACTTATTCAAATTAATTAATAACAATAATTTACAATTTAATTCTAAATGCCTCTGATTAATAATATAATGGATAAACAATGATTAAAAACACTAGGTACAATCATAAATTTATTTGATAAAAATCGCAAAATTATGGACAAAAATGCGGCTCAACAAGCCATCTACACCACAATTCTTTGAGAATCATGCAACATATTTCTACAGGTCTTCCAAAGGTTATTATTTCACTGATAGACACATGCAAGGGATGTACCATGGGGAAGTATACTAAAGCCACTTTTCATGAGAAGGAGAACGTAGCAGCGGCAATCCTTGAGAGAGTTCACTCAAACGTGTGTGGACCATTCTCTACACCTTCCACAGCAAAGCAAGGGTATTATGTGATTTTTGTTGATGATTTTTCTAGAAAGTGTTTGATCTTCTTTCTACAGAAGAAATATCAAACGTTCTCCAAGTTTTGTGAGTTCAAAGAACTGGTAGAGAAACATACATGGAAGAAGGTGAAGGCTCTAAGGAGCGAAAATGGTGGTGAGTATATCTCTAATGAATTCAAGAACTTATGTGCAAAAGAAGGAATTTGAAGAGAATTGATTGCACCTCATAACCCACAACGGAATGGGGTTGCAGAAAGAAAGAATAGAACAATTTTGGGAGCAGCACGAGCTATGTTACATGATCAGGGCCTACCGTTGCATCTGTGGGCAAAGTCATGCAACACAATGGTATTTGTGCATTATCGTATTCCTCATCGGATACTTGGCATGAGTACACCAGAGGAAGCTTTTTTCAGGTAAGAAACTGGATGTTTCATATTTTAAAATTGTTGGCTCTTCTATCTATTTCCATGTGACCAAAGATGCTAGGAAAAATCTAGAACCAACAGCAGAGGTTGGGATATTTTTTGGGTACACTGATACTCCCCACAACTATCAGGTGTATTTTCTGGCTAACAGGATGAAAATTATCAGGGGAGATGTTAAATTTTATGAGGAGAAAGCCATGTGATTGTCCCCTAAGAGGGAACTTGACTTGCATGTAGATGAGAACTCACAGTTCCAAAGGATGAACCTCAGGATGTGAAGCAGCCACAAGCAGAGGATCATGGAGTGGCAGAAACCACTCATGCAGAGCCATCCACCAGAAATGGTAGGAAGTGCACCAGAGAGGCTGATATATTTATGCTTGATTTGAAAATGGGTTGGATAACTTGTTATGCTTTTCAAGAACCTCCCACTCAGTTAAACAAATAAAATATCTAACTTGTACTTGACATTTTTCGGAATTATTACTTGAAAGTGGTGTATGATTTTTAATTGTTTAAGTGTCTTAAGCCCATTTGTTTTTGCTGAAATTAAACATGTATAACAACAACACAATGCAACAATTAAAAATTCACACATAACAGCAAAATTAATCTAGGATTTCACCCGAATATCATGGGCTATGTTTCCTTGAGCTTTTGTCATCTTGACTAAGCTCTTTGGGATTATGGTAAATTTTCTTTTACAAGTTCCACACTTAACTCCAATGGTTACTGAACTGAACCAAAGGGCTTGTAATACCATCTATATCCCTGTCATGGTTGTCATCACTCTGCAAACAGATCTAGGCCCCCTTAGACTCGATTCCTTCTATCGATGAACTGAGCTAAACTGAGCTTCTCCATGGCACTAACTCCGTCAAAATTATTTTTCTATCCTTGAAACCACACCTACTATCTCCAGCACACATCAGACACCAAATATAGGCTAATCATTTTCTCAAAACGAGCACTGCATCCCCAAACTAGGCCTTCCTCCAGGGTTTTCCTTAGGCTGCCCAAAAATTCCCTTCAGATTCTAGAGCTCTAGAATTATTCAAATAGCTATAAAAATCCCTTCATTGGATTCAAAATTCCAAAATTATTCATGATAGACTATTTTTTCACTGAAAACGGTCTCCGGCTGCTCCGGTTTCGCCTCCAACACCTTTCGGCACCCCTTGGCACTGGGGTCACTAAAAAATTCTCTGGTGGGTTCTCAACCTCTAAAATTCCTCAAAATATTTTGAAACCTCCATAAATGGATTCATAATTCTGATTACAATCATAAATGACTATTGGTTCGCTGAATAAGGTTTCTAGCTGCCCTGGCTAAGCCCCAAGCTGCTGCTGGAAAAATTTGGCACTGATGGCCCCTGGAACTTTACTGAAGCATCTCGGCCTTCAAAAGTCCTCCACAATATCTAAAAACCACACCATTAGTTCCATAACATTTGAAACATCCAAAATTTACTATTGTATTTCTGAATAAGGCCTTTAGCTCCCCTGGCTAGGCCTCAAACTATTGTTTCCCCCTGGTGGCCCTAGTGGCCCCTTGAACTTCACTGAAGAAAAACCTCCTCAAAATTTCTCTAATGGATCTGAAACCCACTCCATTGAGTCTGGAATGTTAGATACAGTCAAAATTGACTGTTCACACTCCAAAATTGGTCGAATCTAGCTCCAGATAGAGCCTGAACTCATTTTGCCCAATGTCACCTAAAGAAGCTCCACTAATTGTGGAGAATTGGACTTAACTCCATTTAAGTTCAGAACTCCACCAAAGATGGCACGCCCGCGATATCTTCTGCCAGGCTAACCGTTGGCATTAATTTTAACCGTCAGGGTGGTTGGTGATGTGACCAAAATTTTCGCGGTTGGGCTAAACGCTGACGGAATACTACGCAGATAGTTAAATGATGCATGTGAACGATTTCAAACCCTGCCAGATGTTACTGTTAATTAACAGTCGCATTAACCCCCGCCATGTGACAAGGTTATTGAACCATCGGGGTCGCAGTTTTATGGCGGCAGTTATAGTTTTGGCCCGTGAACTTAACGCCATGGCCATATGGGGGAGCTCGCCCCCCTCCGAACCCCATATGAACGTTCAACCAATGTTAGATATTATCACCGCTATCTATGGTTAAAAAACACGGTTAGCCAAACTGGTTAAGGCACGGTGCTATAGGCGGGGAGGTCGGGTGTTCGAACCTGTGAAGTTCCAAAAATTTTATAACATCATTCCTGGGCCACGTGGAGGCCTCTAAGCCTGCCACGTGGCAGCCTTCCATTGGCTAAAAATTCCAAAATTCAATCCAATGCCAAATCATACAACGCCAAGTGTTAAGAGCTGGTTGGACTGAATGGAATATTTTGGGGAATATTTTAGGGAATATTTCAAGGAATATTCCAAGAATATTCCCTGGAATATTCTTTTTTTAATTTCCCAAAATTCCAAGTCAAACTTGGTCAAAGTCCAATTTTTGCAGTTTACTAGACTTTTCAAACTGCGATAACTTCTTCATACAGTGTCGATTTATCAAACCGTTCATGGTGCCAGAATCAGGAGGACGAGATCTATCTGGTCGCTCAATTTCAGTACACTTCCGAACACTTTGAATTTTGAGCTATCACTTAGGTCCATGATCCACTTCTGATCAATGCTAGATGCGACAGAGCATGTAGGTGCACCTACATCACAACGCAAGCATAGAAGGACCCCAAACAGGTACACTAGATACATGGCTCTTATGATTGAATTTATTGTGACAAAACCATCCTCTTTTGAGGAAGCAGTGCAACAGCCAACATGGGTTGATGCCATGGTTGAGGAGTATGACTCCATTATCAGAAACAGTACATGGGAAGTGGTCCCAAGACCAGTGAGGAAGTCAGTGGTTGGATCCATGTGGATATACAAGGTGAATCAAGAAACATATGTGAGTGTGGAGAAATACAAGGCTAGATTTGTGGCCTAAGGATTCTCACAAGTAGAGGGGATTGACTATGAGGATACTTTTGCACTGGTTGCAAGGTACTCAAAGATTAGATCTATCCTTGCACTCTCAGTGCAGATGGGGTGGAAGATACATCAGATGGATGTAAATAAAGCTTTTCTCAATGGATTTATTGAGGAAGAAGTGTACATTTAGCAGCTAGAAGTTTTTGAGACCTTTGACAGGGATTCGCATGTGTGCAGACTCAAGAGAGCACTGAATGGGCTAAAGAAAAAACCTCGTGCTTCGTACACCAGGATCAACAACTATTTCAGTGTGTTGGGCTTCACAAAGAGTGAAGTGGATGTGAACCTATATCATATTGAGGTTGATTGTAAGCTTTTGATTATTTTACTTTATGTTGATGATCTTATACTGACAGGTGATGAGCAGCTCATAACTTCTTGCAAAGAGGATCTTACAAGAGAGTTTGAGATGAAGGACATGGGGCTCTTGCACTATTTCCTTGGCTTGGAAATATGGAAAAGAGATATGGAGCTATTTGTATCTCAGGGCAAGTATGCCAAGGAGATTCTCAGGAAGTTCCACGTGGAGGGCAGCAAACCCATGGAGACTCCTTTTGCAAGAAACTAGAGGAAGGAGGATGCTACTTCAGGTGAGATAGTGTATGTTATTGTTTACAAGTAGCTTGTGGGTTCACTTATGTATGGTTAACACACGACCAGACATATGCTATGCAATTAAACATCTTAGTCAAGTTATGGTTAACCCTACCAAGCTCTTTTGGAAGGCGGGGAAGCGTGTTTTGAGATATCTCAAGGGAACTACAAAGTATGGATTATGGTACAGACGGATAGAAGGAGTGAAGCTTCAAGGCTTCACCGATGCAGATTAGGCAAGTAGTCCATCAGACAGGAAGAGCACATCAAGGGGCATCTTCAGCATAGGATCAGCAGCAGGTTCTTGGTACAGTAGGAAGCGGAGATCAGTTTCACTTAGTTCAACCGAGGCAGAGTACATGACAGCTAGTTAGGTTGCATGTGAGGCCATCTGGATGGGGAAGATACTTGTTGGTTTGTTTTGTCATTGGATGGATTCGACGGTGATACATTTTTATAACCAGAGTTGCATAAAACTCTCGGTTAATCCAGTATTCCATGGCAGGTCTAAGCATATTGACATTCGGTACCACCATCTCAAAGATTGTGTTCAAAGGTGCATTATGTTGCTGCAGTACATTCCCATCGAGGATCAGGATGCAGATATCTTGACAAAGGCGCTTGCGAAGAGAAAATTTGTATACCACAGAGGCAGGATTGGGGTAGCAGATAATCCCTTTCTTGTCGAGAGGGAGTGTTGAAATTCAATAAGAAAATTCACCACATACTAGTGTGGGTTTCCAGGTCATACATGAGTCGGGAATTCAGTGACACATTAGTGCTAATGTGGGTGTCCAATTTTTAAATAAATTGTAATATTATCTCATAACAACTTGTAATAGTTAACTAAGTGTAATAGACTTAGTTAGCTCAAGAATTTCGAGTTGAGGGTCAAAGGGTAGGCATGTAGAGTGATTCTATTATTTACGGGGTCCAATTGCAGTTGTAGCACTAGTGTGGTGTGAGTGCAATCAGTTAACTCAGATTAATTGAGTTAAAATCAGTTTAACTAGTTCTAACTGAATTATAAGCTAGTGGAAGATCAAGTGAATTAAAATATATTTAATTCACAATTAGTGATCTACCAAGTAGATGATGATTCATTATTAATAGCTGCATGCATGTCAATTCTGATGACGACCCAGTTGAGACAATGGTTAAAGGAAAGTAAACTATTATTTTTATTATTAGCGAACTACCCAAGTGCAATTATAAAGCCACATGAAGCCTGTGATGGATTGTGCTGTCAAAGAAGGTTGGAATTCTTATTTAATAGGAATTATTTTGCCTAGGGATTGAGTGAGCAAGGCAGGCTGGCGGTGGGCTTGGCTATGTGTTTGTCCAATTTTTCCTAGATCAGTGTGAGAAGATTGGTAGAGTGTATGAGGTTCTTGTGAGCACACATGCATTGTATTGTTTCTTGATTCCTTGGCTAATTATGCAATAGAGATGGAGGGGTTTTAAGTAGTTGCTTTTCCTAGGAAAATCTTGTGTTGTGTGATTGATTTACTTCTTTCTCTTACTTGCATTTGATTAAGCAATTGTGATTTATATTCTAAAAATATTGTAGAAGGATATAGTATCTTGTTTTAGTACATTTTTTTATCGTTCTATAATTTCTAAGATTGGGAGAATAAATCACAAAAGACTGCATTGAAACCACTTTGGAAGCTGGGATCTAGCCCTATCAGCTTTAGAGAGGGATTTCTCTTTAAGATTTAACTTTGTTTTGGATAAATATTAGGCTAGTTATTGTACTTGGTGATTGTTTGGTTTTGATTGATTTGGTTGATTAAATCTTTATTTTCCCATTGGGAAATGGAGTCAAAACATGAAACTAGATTTTTGCACCAATTTTTCAAAGAGTTATAACAGGGCAAGCTAGGTTGTATTTACTGGATTCTTTTAAGATTTTAAATGAATAATGGATATGGAAGAAGAGTGAATATTAGTTGAGGCTGAAAAGAATTTAAGTAATTTTCAATCTCACTTCAAGTAGAAAACACTTAAATTGTAAAGCAACCAGAATAAAGTGTTTTAAATAACATGTCCTATTCATCACACTTTATGTTTTACAATTAAGAATTCTGATAAACAGAGAAACGAAATAAAAGTGGAAAACACAGAAACAATAGAAACACTTCACCAGTAATAACACCACATGAATCCTGAAAGAAGTCTTTGTATTATTGATGCTCCAGCAAAAACTTGGAATTTACAATTGCGTAGTAGAAAAAATATGTTCAGAAATCAACCATTAACACTTCAAACACTGAAGTATTTACACTGAAATTTACAAAATTGTTTACAATAAATGTTGTCTCAATATACCGTGTATTATTAGCCTAATTCTAAAATAAAACTCTAAATGTTACAAAAAATAGGCTCGAGGTGGATGATCTGGCTTTCTGGCACTACTTTCAAGGAATCAGTTGATGAGTAAGCCTATTGGTAGGCTGCGCTGGCTGTAATGTTCTTTGATGTGTTGTCTTGTGAGCTGGTTGTAGATGACTGCTCTTTATTACCTTTTACTCCCAGAACTCAGTTAAATTATCCCATCACTCTTCATCTAGGATAGTTAATTTGATAACCCTCCTGTAAATTTCATCCACCTCGGTATACTTATCAAAAGTTGGTTTTACCACAAAAACGTGGTTTATATCATGTTGGATGAAAATGTCATGATCCGACGCCTCCAAAAATGTTTTCCTTGTCATAGTGCCCCTGATATTTGAAAATTTAGTTCTATCCCTGGAAATTTCAATTAATTTCTTTATATAATCCTCTCTGGTAATTAGTTTGTCATTTAATACAAAAAGGGAAGGAAGACCTTTCTGAGTTAAAGGTTCTATCCTACTGAAAAATCTATTTACAGTTATTTCCAAGCTATGGCATTTTATCTCTAGCTGTACAATAAGGTTTCTCTTTGTAAGAACCTTCTTTAACTCCAAAATTGTCTTTGTTATGTCCCCAACTCCTAACTCATCCAACTCATACCTGTTCTTGGAATTTAGGAACTTGATAATGTGGTTAGCAATAGTTGGCATGTCTCCAAGCTCCTCTTTGATGTTTGTAATGGCATAATTGGCTTTCTCTATCAGCTCCAACTGTTCAAATATGATCTGTATGCAAGGCCAGATTTCATTGATGGACTCAATGATGTCTGTCCAAATTATCTCTTTGATGTGCCCCAAGGTATTTCCTACAGATGACTCCTTCTCTGAATTCTGCAACCTTTCTATTAATTTTTGTATTCTTTGAGTTTCAACTGCATGTGAGCTATCACTCCTAGACTTCTGTTCCTCCAACATTTTCACTTGGTCCTGAAGCTTCTTCATCTCTTCTATCTGAATTGACAGATTTTGCACTACTTTATGAGCTTCTGAGCTCCATCTGCTATATTTGTTGTAGAACTAGTGGCTGTAGGAATAGTTGTAAGGGGTACAACCTCTAAAGGGACTAATGATAGTTTGGGAGCCTGCTATTTTTCCTTTATCATCTTTTCCATTTCTGCTTCCATCTGATTTAGCTGAGCATTCTGATCCATTATGAGCTTCATCATGTCTGATTTCTGTGATTGTCTCTTCAATATCTTTGACCAAAGGGTCTTCTGTAGCTGGCAGCTTTAGCTGCTTCCTCAATGTTGCTATGTCAGCGTTTTTCTTTTAATCACTTCTTCTGCAGTTCTTATATTGGAGGGATCATATCTAATCCTTATTACTATGTCTTCCAAAGACTCCTTGGCTAGAGAGAATATTTTTTCCATCTTGAGCTGTGACTGGATATTAGTTAAAGAAACCTGCAATTTGGACAAACTCATAACAATGTTAGTAAGTGTAAATGAAATCATTTCACCTATCTGCTTATGCATCTCCATTTGATCAATGGGACGTATGTCTTTAACATCAAACTCAAATGCAGTCTTTTTATAATCAGTAGATGTCTTGGGCTGAGGAATATGTGCTTGGAGAAAGGTCATCTGCATTTTTCCTTTCTCTTAATAAAAGGTTGACAGTAGCCTACTCTGTGAGTTGGAAGTCTGCTTCCAGTACTGATTATATGTACTAGTCTTCAAAACTTCATTTTTCAATTTAATATCCTTGAATGTATCAAAAATGGTTTTCTCTTTCTCCCCTATAACAACTTTGTTGGTTTCAATAGCTTGTTGTTGATCCTGAGAAGCAGTATAGGTGGTAGGAGAGAGTGTGTTTGACCACCTAATTGTAAGGAAGTATGTGTTTCCTTGGTGATGATAATAACTTCCTGCTCTGAAAACTTGCTTAGGTTCACCTTAGGATTGAGTTTTGTAATATCCCAAAATGGGAAAGGCAGGAATATAGAACATATGCACAATTCCAACTACGGTAAAATAAAAATTAAACATGTAGAACTAGAAAAATGTCGTAATACATCAAAACATCATACATATGGGCAGAAAATAGCTAAATCATACCATTAAGGATGTACTGTCCCTTTTTCAGGAACATTGTCAATTGACAAGGAAATCTATTCCAGAGATGGACTGAAGGGGCATTTACTGGATTTGTCACCTTCACAAGGAAGGATGAACTTTAGAGGCTTCCTGGCCCACTATCAGACTCTGTCTATAGAGTGATTGTCAAAGGACAATATCCTCAAGAGGGAATACAACACTATTGGGAATCTTGCAAGATAACCCGAAGATGTAGCTATAGCAATATAAAGACATAAACTGGAAATAGCAGTGAATAAACATTATGCCAAAATGTGTGAAACCCTTGAGCCATTTTATTATAGAATAACAGCAGCAAAATTATACAATGAACATCAAAGGAATAAGGCAAGGAGCCTTCCATGAAAACATATGCCAAAATACACAATGCTGCATCATAGCAGAATACCCATGAATAGGGATTGCGCAGTCATAGAAGGGAGACTATTGTATTGAGTGAAAAACATCATGGATCTGCATATACATGGCTCATACATCATTGGGAGAGAAGAACTAAGCTCCCAATCACTACCTCTAGTCAATCCTAGAAGGATTGGCTGAAATATGCAAAACTGTCAAAATGTCGGAGTTGCTGGGTAGCTGCAGCAACTCAATATGTGGAGTGGAATGGAGAAATATGAATGGTTGAATCTAATGATGTGCCTTTCTCCAATGATTCTCCCAAATGTCAGGCTGATCTCGACACAAGAGAGTTCACCCTTTGAAATATCTGCAACACCCTCACTGCAAATGTGCTCCAACTAGAACACAGCCTATGAGAGTATCTGCGCTAGGACTGATGGAAATGGTTGGACTCCTGCCAATGGTAGTGGAATATGCTCAGAAAAAATTCTCACTAACCTCTTGGAAGTAGAGATATTCCCTCCTCTGAAAGATCAGCTAGAAATGGTGTTGTGGGAATCCTCTAGCAACACCCAGCTACACTGCACAATCTCTGCTGTAGAAACTGCGCTGATGAAGATGGCTGAAGCTATGGCCTGAATTACGAAAAATGGAGGATGTGTGCAATCCTTCATGAGCTACTCAAGAAGGAGAGGAAATCCTAAACAGGACTCCCTCGTGCCCGAGGGCACTTCAGCTCTGCTGAACAGCAAGAGGCAGCAATTTGTCTCAATAAACAAATAATCAAATGATCTAAGATAATCTCAATGGGTTGCTTTTCTCCTCTTTTAAACACTACGAAGTCTCCTCCTTCATTCCTCTATAATTTTCCTCCCCCATGGAATATTCCTCCACTAAAACTGCGTTGTCCCACCTAGTGCTTGCCAACTCATGCCAACGCAGTTTGACTTGGTCAATTAGGCCTTGTCCATTTGCATTTTAACCCCTTTCACACTTGAGGGTGTGAAATCTAGCTCCATGATGATCCATTTTTATATTGTAAGGGATTTTATTCCTATTTATTTCATGAATGGGTCACTTTACCGATTTTTATTCAACAAAATAAAAATATGCAACTATAATGTTCCATTTTAGCTTGAGGCTAAAATTGGGACATTACAGTCCTCCCCTCCCACATGTTGCTTGTCCTCAAGAAACTGCATTGAGAGAACAAAATTCCTCCTCCTTCTTCTCTCGTGGCCTCCTCATCCATGGTCCCACCACTGCTCAAATATGCTGCAACAAATCTACCCTCCAATGTTCTCTCCCAAGTATGCAAACTGAAGATGATGCTCCTCGTGGAAAGATATAAGGTGTAGTGGAATCCTTCCTGCTGGAATGTGGCCTCCTTAAGGTAGGAGTGATGATATGCATGGGATAATGCTGCTCCAAATGATGATCCTCTCATCCATGCTATCATCCAATGGAAATCTCAACCCTTGGTTTATGCAATGTGTTGGGGCTGAATGGAGAGTGTGCTTGTGCTTCTCAAGATGGTCCTCTCTCCATTTGAGTGTTCATGGGGCTTCCTTTGCCCTTGGGTTGAAATAGTATGGCCCAAGCTACCCCATCAAGAAAACCAGCCATGAGATGCCTCTGCAAATTCTTCAAGTGGTTCCTCCCACAAGAAGGTACAAGTAGCAATGTGGCAATCATGGTTTGCCCATGGTAGCTCCTACAAGATAAAACATATACAATGGGGAGAATCATGCTCCCAATGGGCTGTACATACAAACTCTCCAAATAATTATCCTCAATGAGTGTACAACATCATAAATATACAAGGAGAAATATGCAATAAAAACAAGTTCTCAAATGACAACCAGAGAGTGGTTCCGAATTCCACTCATGGAACCTGCGTAGTGCCTCCTTGGCCTGCCTAAAAATCAAAATAACAAGTGCTGAACTAGCCACTTGTTTGCTGCCACAACATCTCCTCATAAGGTGAAACATGAAATCACAAGTTGGTGCCAATGGTGCACACCAAGAAGTATGTGGCTTCCCCCCCACAACCATCACAAGAATAGCCAAAATCAAGGCTACCAGTAGCTGCAAGTACATCATAATAAATGCAATAAGGAATGATCCTCCTTGATCAATATGTTGTTCATATAAAGTAAAGAGGTACACAATGTGGAATTATACCTTCTCTACCATGTACTTGAGACCTTGAGCTGAAATGGCTCATCATGAATGCTCTCCCTCTTCTCCAATGAGCAAGGGAATGGTTGTGCCAACCTCTATGAAGTCAACTGGGCTTTGCATCTATCCATATGCTGATGTATATCATGCTAAATTCCCTCCAAAGTGAACTCTTCTAGCAAAGCAAAATATGCATCTAAGTACATAGCTAGGAAATCTACATGTGCTGCATGCAAAAGTTTCTCATTGAGACTAGAAACTCTAGCCAAGAAGAGTCTGCCATGATGATAAATGCTCATATCATCCACTAAGTGTATTCCATCTTCATCAAGGCCATCCAAGAATCATGCATGCACCAAGATCCTGGGAACTCTCAACTAGAAGTTGAGTCCTTCATCCTGGATCAATCCTCCACCTAGACAGCGCTGGTGTTATGAAATATGGTGCTCCATCACGCTGCTGTCCACTACCTTGAAATCCCCTCATGCCAAAGTTACCCTCTAAGTTGCTGCCATGCCCATCATGCTGCTGCTCATGCTCAAATAGAAATGATGATCTCTGAAAATTAACCTCCCATGAGAGACTATCATCTCCAAAGAATCTCCCGATCCTGGGCATTGTAAGCATGAGTGGCCTCCATCTACTCCAATGCATAAAAGAGTCCTTCCTCAAAGGAAGTATTATCTCTCTCACAAAATCTATGGAGCAGCCATCCTGCATCATGAAGATGCAATCCTCTATCCTTGCAGCAACATCTGCCAACGCAGTATGACTGATGAGAGTGGGTGATGCTGAAAATGAGAGAGTGTCTCCCTCCTCCTTGAGTCTATCCCAACTCTCTGCATTGTGTTGAACTCTCCCAAGGTTTCCACCTCCTGAAATCAAGGTGTGAGGCCCCCAAATGTGGAGCATCCAACCTCCTCTGCTGATCCAGTGGTCTCCTTGGTGCAATGTCTCCATGCAGTGAGACACCATCATCAAGAGATGACTAAAGGTATGAATGGAGAAAACCCTCCATGCTTCCACTGTGCAATCCAATCATCTTCTTAGGTGCATCAACCTCATAAAATTGATAGGGTGTGTGCTCCTCGTCACATGATGTTGGTCATCCTCCCTATCTTCTCCTTCTATCCCCATAGCTCTGCACCCTACTATAAATGGCACAGATGTATCATGAGTTGTGCCTTGATCTCTTCATGGGAGATCCTAGGGAATTTCTTGCAAAGACACAAGAATCCCTCTACATGGAGCAAGAGCTCCTCTTTCCTCTGCATGAGGCACTTGATCAACTCTAGCTATACCAGCGCAGTTTCCCTCCTCATCATCAACATGTAGGGGCAACTTCTCCAAAAATCTAATCTCCTTTTGAAAAAGAGACCTCCATGCTCTATTGTGCAAGAATATGAGATGGATACCTTGCCTCCAACAAGGTGTGATGCAAGATTTCAGCCTTCTCATCAAGGTTCTGAAGTGGATCTGAGTTTATGTTTCCTTCCCTTGCATGCAAAGTCTTGGTTTGTTTCTCTGCGTGTGTTTCAGATTTTCTCCCACCAAATCCTTCCATCATTGTTCCAATGAATCTGAAATAGGAAGAAGTATTTGCATCCTTGAAAGAATATGACTCAAATATCCACCATGCATAGGTCTTACCTCTCAAGTGCAACACTGCAAATCTGATAGCATCTCCTTTGGAAAATTTGTGCTGCTGCAACATGGTCTTTAGCTCCTCTACCCATGCCTTGGTTGAACATGTAGGTGAACTTCTAAAAGTAGATAGAATAAATATATCTTGCTACTGGCTCTCCTTCACCTTATACTTGCAAAATTCCATGAAAGTGAGATGATCTCTGAATGCTGGAGTTTGAGACTCATACTCCTTTTGAAAATATCCAAGAGGTTTCCTCTTGATCACCTCTCCTTCTTTTCTCATCTCTTCCATGACAAGCTGCACCTGTGACTGCATTGTGCATAAAAGGATGTGATTGCATGTTCACATTCCTCATCAAAAACCCTAGAGTTTGTTTCTGCTTCAAACCTTTATGGAGATTCTTCAAATCTCTCCCTTTTCTTCTGCTTGGGGCTCCCATGAAAGCCCTAAATGGATTTATGGAGAAGCTTGGATAGCTCATCTCCTTTTTCTTTCTTCTTCTCCACAAAGTGGAGTCTTCCTCATCTTATTAGATGGAATCTTGGCGAAGATCCACAGGCTGAGCCAAGATTATGCTTTGATACCACTATAATGTCCCTTTTTCAGGAACATTGTCAATTAACAAGGAAATCTATTCCAGAGATGGAATGAAGGGGCATTTACTGGATTTTTCAACTTCACAAGGAAGGATGAAATCTAGAGGCTTCCTGGCATAGAAAATTTTAGGGGCTAATTTTCGCAGTTGAGCTAATTTTCTATACTTTTTCTAAAAAAAAGATTCGCTAATTTCTATTTTTTTCTAAAAATGATTCGCCCAAACTTTATAGTGTGAAATTATTTTACCCTAAAAATCACCAAAATGTATATAGAGCCTATATAAAATTCTTAGAAATTTGAGCATTTTTACAAAAATATCTCCAAACATTTTACAGATTACATATTATGGACTAGTAGGATTCGCCAAGGTTTCTAAACTTTAAGATAAATTTCCATCCTTAAAATTTTCCCTGCTTCCTGGCCCACTATTAGACTCTATCTATAGAGTGATTGTCAAAGGACAATATCCTCAAGAGGGAATACAACACTATTTGGAATCTTGCAAGATAACCCAAAGATGCAGCTACAGCAATATAAAGACATAAACTGGAAATAGCAGTGAATAAGCATTATGCCAAAATGTGTGAAACCCTTGAGCCATTTTATTATAGAATAGCAGCAGCAAAATGATACAATGAACATCAAAGGAATAAGGCAAGGAGTTTTCCATGAAAACATATTCCAAAATACACAATGTTGCATCATAGAAGAATACCCATGAATAGGGATTGCGCAGTCATAGAAGGGAGACTGTTGTGCTGAGTGAAAAACATCATGGATCTACATATACATGGCTCATACATCATTGGGAGAGAAGATCTAAGCTCCCAATCACTACCTCTAGTCAATCCAAGAAGGATTGGCTGAAATATGCAAAACTGTCAAAATGTCGGAGTTGCTGGGTAGTTGCAGCAACTCAATATGTGGAGTGGAATGGAGAAAGTTGAATTGTTGAATATGATGATGTGCCTTTCTCCAATGATTCTCCCAAATTTCAGGCTGATCCCGACACAAGAGATTTCACCATCTGAAATATCTGCAACACCCTCACTGCAAATGTGCTCCAACTAGAACGTAGCCTATGAGAGTATTTGCACTGGGACTGATGGAAATGGTTAGCCTCTTGCCAATGGTAGTGGAATATGCTCAGAAACCATTCTCACTAACCTCCTGGAAGTAGAGATCTTCCCTCCTCTGAAAGATCAGCTAGAAATGGTGTTGTGGGAAACCTCCAGCAACACCCAGCTACACTGCACAATCTCTATTGCAGAAACTGCGCTGATGAATATGGCTGAAGCTATGTCCTGAATGCCAGAATATGGAGGATGAGTGCAATCCTTCATGAGCTACTCAAGAAGGAGAGGAAATCCTAAACAGGACTCCCTCGTGCCCGAGGGCACTGCAGCTCTGCTAAACAGCAAGAGGCAGCAATTTGTCTCAATAGACAAATAATCAAATGATCTAAGATAATCTCAGTAGGCTGTTTTTCTCCTCTTTTAAACACTACGAAGTCTCCTCCTTCCTTCCTCTAGAATTTTCCTCCCCCATGGAATATTCCTCCACTAAAATTGCGTTGTCCCACCTAGTGCTTGCCAACTCATGCCAATGCAGTTTGACTTGGTCAATTAGGCCTTGTCCATTTGCATTTTAACCCCTTTCACACTTGAGGGTGTGAAATCCAACTCCATGATGATCCCTTTTTATATTGTAAGGGATTTTATTCTTGTTTATTTCATGAATGGGTCACTTTACCCATTTTTATTCAACAAAATAAAAATATGCAACTATAATGTTCCATTTTAGCTTGAGGCTAAAATTGGGACATTATAAAGGATTAACATCTAGGTAAGTACACAGTGCTCCAAAAGGAATGCACTCAAGCCACAAGATGACTGAAATACACTAAGGAAAACTAGCACTGGAAATGTTGTGCTGCTACTTTGCTGCTGCTAGAAACTATTGCTACTGTGAAGAAGAAACATATGCGGAAGCCTGCTGTATTGCTCAAAAAGATCCAATATTTTAACCACCGACTCTAGCTAAAAAACCCTGAAAAACCTAGAAATGGTTTGGCCAAATTTTAACTTTGGATTTTCAACCCTTTTTGGGTGGCACACTACACCCCTGTTGGCTAAGTTACGCACTCCCTGGAGACAACTGCTAATATGGGGCTGAAATAATGATATATCAGCTACAATAGCAACCACTCATCTTACTAACTGAAGGGTTGATCCCTTCTCCTGATCTCCAAGCTAGAAGCTTGAGATCTAGCTCCTTCTTTCTCTACTCAAGTTGCAGCTGCAAATTGCACAACTGCTGGACTAGATTACATTTTCAAGGAGGCTGGAGTTGCAGCCTGTTTTTAGATGGTGAAATAATGCTCACATATCATGTAAATGATCTTTCCAAAGTGAGGGAAAGACCCCTCATAGGATTCCAATTTGAAATACTTGGAAATTCCTTCCTCCCTTAGATATGCCTTGCTGGATTGCGCAATTCCTGAAGGAATTGTTGGAGGTGTAATATGATGGCCTGATGTCGGATATCACAATGTTTCTCCTAAAATACTGAAATGGAATCTCAAGGTGAAAGGATGAATCCTCCACCAGTTTCCTAGTGGAAATGATAGAAACCAACTTCCTCCTCTCAAACCCTAAGACAGGAATGCGTAATTCCTGAAGCTGTATATGCGGAAGAGAGGGGTTGAATGTGGAACCAATGTTGGATGATGAATATCTGCTCAAAATAACCTTCCCAGAATAGGCACTCAAATTCCCCTGTGGGTAAGGGTGGGATTCCAGCTCGGGAACACCCGTGTGCTAAACAGCACAACAGACTTAGCTAAACAGCTAAAGCATGCAAAGAATGTCAAACGACAATACAATATCAAATTCCAGACTGATTTGCTTTGCTGTCCTCATCTTCCTTATATGGTTGTGAGCCTTCCCTAGCCTTGTCCCACCTCATACTACGTTGCACATGTGTCCACTAGTCTCTATGAAGACTGTGTTGTCTCTCCATGATCTCCATGACCTCTGCAATTAATCTCCACTCCCTCCATCATGTGTGCATTTAATGCACCACTTCCTCCATCACTACATCATTAATGCTCTATGATCTTACTTTTATTCCTCCACTATCTCCATCATCTTCCTCATTATCTCTCCATAATATCCACTCTTCCTTAATTAATGAGTTGCTCCACTACTCCATGATGTTGATATACTATCTACTAACCCACATTCACACAACAAAGTGGATTTTATTCATCTTTGGGGTTTATGGGTCCCTCCACCCTTTTATTTACTTAATTAATTTAGAAGAGTAAGAACTCTAATATTCTAATTAATTGATGGAAAATTTGGAATATTACAGTCCTCCCCGCCAAAATGTTGCTTGTCCTCAAGCAAGTACAAAAGTGAATACTACAGCAATCCTCCTCTCTCCAAATGGTATCCTCATATGGAAGGTCTCCCCATCTGCTCCAATATGTAATGAATTCCCAACTCCATAGTTGCCTCTCTAGAATGTCTGGAATGGCTTCCATTTGTATAGCTAGATGCCTCTCCTCATCACTAAACCTCCAAGTGGCAACCATCTATTGTTCCAGAGCTTCTTCTCTGCATGAGACATTTGAAGTGAAGTGGTTCCTCCCCCCAAAGGAAAGTCCCAACTCATGAACTATCTCTCCATCCCATGCTACATGGAGTAGGATGTACCTCTCCATATTCCCATCATTGGCCCTGTTGACCCTGCTTGCTCCAAGCATCATCTCAACACTGTGTAAAATAGGAAATAGAGACATATGGGTTGACATCTGAAATTTCAAACCATACTCTCTCAATAACAGCCACTGCAACAATGCTTCTTTCTTCCATACCACCCCATCATCATACCAAGTATGGTGGCCATACTCTCCTAATAGAATCCAATGCAGTAAGGCCTCCTGTTGCCATCCCCCCTCCTCATCATGCAAGGTATGGGAGAAAGTCATCCCATACTCTTCCAAGAGTAACCAAAGCAACAATGACTCTTGTTGCCACCTCACATCATCATCATGCAAGCCATGGAGCAACAACATACTGATTGACATGTAGAATGTCACATCAACCCAACATAATCAAGCTCCCTTTCTACCACATCAGGTGAGTGTCATGTAATGTCCCAAACAATAACACACCCATTGACATAGAATATGTCATGTGATGGCCAAACCAGTGCAAACATGCCTCTTGCTACTGCATCACACCAGTAATATACAAGGCATGGATCATACAAATGTGAGATGTTGGGTAGTAACCATACTCACCCAAAAGAAACTAACACAACCATGCTTCCTGCTGCCCCATGTCATAGATATGCAAGTAGCTCAACAACCACTTGCTCATCATCCTCACCCATCCATCCAACTGTGGGTGATGACTCATACCATGCTCCAACTTGGTATCCACCCAATGGAGAATACCATCCTCCCCAATCTGATGATCTTTACACTCTATGATATGTTGAAGTGCATCCTCCTTCAGGTTACTCCATGAGAACCTCTCTTCGATGACCCAGTAGAATCCATAAGATTCTGAATATTTTGTAGGTAGAAACTTCTCTTTGATCTGTGAGATGCTCATCAAGAAGGCTTCATCCTGATAATGGAAAATTCTATACATCATAAGATGTCTACCAAATATCATTTGTGCCTCCAATGCTTCATGATTGAAGCAGTCATCAGAATGTTCCAAGAATAGTTGGGCCCCCAACTCATCACTACTCCCCATTGACAGCGTCGTTGATCTCCATGATGGTGCATCTGTTGTCTCATGACCATGCACAATGTTGAACTCATAGGCCGACATTGTACCGATTAGGAATATGCTCATCCTATCTTCTGAAACTCCACACTTCAACACAAAGTGTTTTCTGTAGCTCAACACTGAACAACTAGGATGGCTACACATCTCTTCCTTGAGCAATTCAAGGGTCCTCTGTGTAGTGATAGTTTTTTTCTCCCAATCAACAAGGTGCTCTAACCCTTCGTTATGCAATTTCCCTAATGGCATGACCCCACAAATCTCAAACTGGGGTGCTGAAATAATATGGGATGGAAATGTTTGCAAACCTTGGATAAGTTGATACTTGGGGACATCTTGTAAGACTACAATATTTCCTCCAACCGGTGCAATGGCTTCTCTAACTGCTAGTGATGGTGATGGTTGCTCCTCTAATGCTACACCAGCACTGATATCTACCTCTTATTCCTCATGCATCTCCTGAATAATGCATGGGAGTCCCAATGTCAAGAGCTCAAGACCATCTTGCAAAGATGCAATTTCTCTTTCTCTTGATGCAAATACTTCTGCAGCTGGTGGTGGTGGTAGTTGATCCTTCTCCACAGTGATAATGATGACATCTTCATTTTTGTCCTCATGTACTTTCTCATCAATGACAGAAAATGTCTCCATGGAAAGTGTCTCTGGTTTTCTTCTATCAAACTTCTTTACCAGCTTTTGAGTGAAGTCTGCATAAGCAGTCACTCTTGCATGTTTCATATGGTTGAACCACTAATCCTTTGCTCCACCCTCAAGGTGCAACGTTGCAATCTCAAAAACCTCACTTTCCACTATTGGGTGTAGCTTGAAGAAATCATATAACTCCTGCATCTAAGCCTTTGTTTTGCTTGTGCATGAACCATCAAATGTAGGCAAGAAGAATCTATTATGTATGTGCCCTTTTCTTCTATTACTGCTATGGGGTCTCCGTTTCTCTTTGATATGAAAGAACTGTTGGAGAGTTAGATTCTCATTGAATGCTCTAGATTGATATTTGTACTTTTCAAGATAATTAATCAAAGTCTCATGCTCTAAGTATCCTCCATCTCCATGCCATTCACCTCCTTCTGCGAGGAAAGTGGACATAGAAAAGTCTTGTGGAGCTATTTGCATTTCCGGTTGTTTATGTTGCTGATAGGAAGTGCTTGGACCTTCCTCATTCTGAAACCCTCTTGAGGTTTCTCTTTGCCTTCCCCTTCTAATTTATTTAATCTATGTGGAGAGATCCCACATAGATCCAAAGAGAAGTGTGGAAAAACTTAATCCTTCTGACATGATTGAAGACTTCTTCTTTTTCTGCTTCTTCTTCTTATTCTTCTGATGTCATGAAGTGCCCACAAGATGAGCCAAAGATCATGCTCTGATACCACTGTAATATCCCAAAATGGGAAAGACATGAATATAGAACATATGCATAATTCCAACTACGGTAAAATAAGAATTAAACATGTAGAACTGGAAAAATGTCGGAATACATCAAAACATCATATATATGGGCAGAAAATAGTTGAACCATATCATTAAGGATCAACAACAATTTAAGTACACAATGCTCCAAAAGGAATGCACTCAAGCTACAAGATGGCTGAAATACACTAAGGAAAATTAGCACTGGAAACGTTGTGTTGTTACTGATGCTGTTGCTACTATGATGAAGAACCATGTGCGGGAGGTTGTTGGAGTGCTTAGAAAGATTCGGGATTTTAACCACAGACTTTGGCTAAAAAACCCAGAAAAACCCATAAATGGTTTGGCCAGATTTTAACTTTGGATTTTCGACCCTTTTTGGGTGGCACACTGCACCCTTGCTGGCTAAGTTACGCATTCCCTGGAGACAACTGCTGATATGGGGCTGAAATAATTATCTACCAGCTACAATATCACCCACTCAACTTACTAACTTAAGGGTTGATCCCTTCTCCTGATTATTTGAAAATGGGTGGATAACTTGAAATGCTTATGCGCAAGCACCTCCCACTCAGTTAAATAAATAAAAGATCTTGCTTATACATGACTATGTGGAATTTTATACTTGAAACAGGTGTAATTTTTTTTTAACTATATAAGTGCTTTAAGAACATTTTTGTTGTTGTTGATATTAATCATTTACAACAACTACAAAGTGCAGCAAATAAGCATCAACACATAACAACAAGTTTAATAAAGGAGTTGACCTGAATATCGTGGGCTACGTCTCCTTGATCTCTTGTCAAATTGACGTGGCTCTTTGGGATTATGATGTATAAATTCTTTTACAAGTATATAATTAACTCCAATGGTTATTTGGATTGTACCATTGGGTTTATAATATCATCATACCCCTGGAATGGTTGTCATCACTCTGAAGAAAGAACTAGGCTTCCTTAGACTTGATCTCTGTTGTCGGTGCCTTAAGATTCCCTGAGCTTCTCTGTGGCACTAACTCTTTAAGAAATCATTTTCTGTCCCTGAAACCTCACATATTTTCTCCATCACATATCAGACCTCCAAAATATACTGATCATTTGCTCACAATGAGCTCTGGCTCCCCAATCTAGGCCTCCATCCACTGTTGGCCCTGGGCTGCCCGAAAATTCCCTGTGGCTTCTCAACCTTCAGAAGTATCCAAATGACTCTTAAAATCCCTTCAATAGATTCATAATGTCAAAATTATTCTGAATAGACTATTCATTTACTGAAATTGGCCTTTGGCTGCTCTAGTTACGCCTCTAACACCTGGTGGCACCCCTTGGCTCTGGGGTCACTGAAAAATTATCTGAAGCATATCGGCCTCCATAAGTCTTCAAATCTTCTTCAAAATCCATCAATGGATTCATAAGTATCATTACAATCATAAATGATTATTTTTTTGTTGAGAATGGATATTGGTTGCTCTGGATAAGCCTCATTCTCCTTATGGCACCTGGTGGCCCTCGTAACCCTTGGAACTTCCATGAAGCATATTTGCCTTCAAAAGTCCTCTACTGACTTTGAAAACCTCACCATTAGTTCCAAAATTTCTGAAACATCCAAAATTGACTATTGGATTCCTAAATAAGGCCTCTATCTGCCCCGGCTAAGCCTCAAACTGTTGCTGGCCCGTGATGGCCCTAATGGCCCCTGGAAGTTCTCTGAAGAAAAATATCGCTCAGAAGTCCTCTGATGGCTCTAAAACCCTCACCAATGAGTCTTTAATTTCTGATATATTTGAAATTGACTATTCACACTCTTAGAATGGTCGAATCTTGAGTGAGTTATGACCAAAACAACTTTTCCCCAATTCCTCCACCAAATGTGGGGCAACTGCAGTTAGTCCAACTAAATTTGGCCTGAGCGCAAAATTTGGCACGCTACCTCCAAAAATCCCGCCAATATATTCGTGGATTAATTAAGGGCTAATCGTGGTTTAACCATGTTTTATGTTAACTAAACGTGATTAATTAAAATCCCACCGTAAATGAATTAGCCTCCGCACTCCACTTGTCAACTACATGAGGGCTTCAAATATATGTTGTCACGCTAAGGTTAAAGGATAGTGAAGTGCAGGTCTGGGGTTCAAACTATGACCCCGCTCCCAAACAACCTTTTAACAACCTTTTCCGGCGCCTTTAAAAAATATTCTCCTCAGACTTAGCAATTTCGTTTTTATTGGAATTTTGTAAGGTTTTTTTTTAATATAATTAAATATATATATATATATATATATATATATATATATATATATATATATATATATATATATATAATCTAACTATATTAAAATAACAAAAATTTCCACCATTTAATAAAAATTGAAAATTGCACCCAAAACTGAAAAATTGACCTGAGAAGGTCATTGGGCATTTTCACCTTCTCACAACCATACTGGCGAATATGAAGGTGCCACTTGGCTCAATGTCATTTCATTATTTTTGGAGCTTATTCTTGCAATTGTTGACTATACCTACCACATTAGCATTGTAACTTTGCCCAGTCAACCCTGGTCAAAGGTTGAAAATTGCAATTTATTGGACTTTTAAAATCGCGATAAATTCTTCATACAGTGTTGGTTTTTCGAACCATTCATGGTGCCGGAATCAAGAAGACAAGATCTATCTAGTTTCTCAAGTTCAACACACTTTCGAACACTTTGAAATTTGAGCTATCACTTAGGTTCATGATCCAAATTTGATCACTTGATCTCCAAGCTAGAAGCTTGAGATCTAGCTCCTCCTTTCTCTACTCAAGTTGCAGCTGCAAACTACACAACTGCTGGACTAGACTGCATTGTCGAGGCTAGAGTTGTAGACTGTTGTTGGATGATGAAAGAATGCTCACAGCTCATGTAAATTATCTGTCCAAAGTGAGGGAAATACCCCTCACAGGATTCCAAGCTAAAATACTTGGAACTTCCTTCCTCCCTTAGATTTTCCTGTCTGGACTGCACAATTACTGAAGAAACTCCTACTGCAAGGAGGTGTAATATGATGGCCTAATGCTAGATATCACAATGTTGCTCCTAGAAGTCTGAAATTTAAGCTCAAAGTGAAAGAATGAATCCACCATCGGTTTCCTAGTTAAAATGCTAGAAACTACCTTCCTCCTCTCAAACCCTAAGACAGGAATGTGTAATTCCTGAAGCTGTATATGCAGAAGCGAGGGGCTTAATGTGGCACCAATGTCAGATGATGAATAGCTTCTCAAACTAACCTTCCCTAAGTAGGCACTCGAATTCCCCCGTGGGTAAGGGTGGGATTCCCGCTCGGGAAAACCCGTGTGCTAAACAACACAACAGACTTATCTAAACAACTAAAGGGTGCAATGAATGTCAAACAACAATACAATATCAAATTCCAGACTGATTTTCTTTGTTTTCCTCATCTTCCTTATATGGTTGTGAGCCTTCCCTAGCCTTGGCCCACCTCATAACTGCACTGCATATGTGGCCATTAGTCTCCATGAAGACTGCATTATCTCTCCATGATCTCCATGATCTCTACAATTAATATCCACTTCCTCCATCATGTGTGCATTTAATGCACCACTTCCTCCATCACTGCATCATTAATTCTCTATGATCTTACTTTTATTCCTCCACTATCTCCATCATCTTCCTCATTATCTATCCATAATCTCCACTCTTCCTTCATTAATAAGGTGCTCCACTACTCCATGATGTTGATCTACTATCTACTAACCCACATTCACACAACAAAGTGGATTTTATTCATCTATGGGGTTTATGGGTCTCTCCACCCTTTTTTTTACTTAATTAATTGAGAAGAGTAAAAACTCTAATATTCCAATTAACTGATGGAAAATTGGGAATATTACAAGTTTATTCCTCTTGTTGTACATGATTGTGAATTCTTTGTTGGAAGTGTCAGAAGGTGACTCCTCTTCTCTGATCATTTTTCCTGCATTCTCCTGTGGGATAGGAGTCTGTGATGTTGAAGTTGACACTAATTGTTTTTTAGCCTCTTGTAAAGTATTCTCAGTCCATCCTAGCTATTCATGTACCTCTCAATCTCTGGTCTATGGGTATGAATGTAAGGTGTAGATTTGTTCTCTACCCTTAGTTTGGAGATGGTACGTAATGGATCATATGACCATGAAAAATTGAGGCTGAATTGCATCTCTTTCAGTAATTTGTTTGTTTCGTCCCCTACTGCTATGTTGTTCCAAATGAAGGGTCATATTTGTGTTTTGATTCTGAACTGATATTTCTTCTTGGCAGATATGAAATGGACCTCATCGATATTGAGCATTTGCCTAATGTATTCTAGGGAAAAAATCCTCATTGGGAGGAACTTTAGGAGATTATATGGGGTAGGATCACATCCATAAATCCTTAGCTCTGTGTAATTCTGGTAAAGGTACCAGTATCATGTTTTAGTTTGGTCTGGCAACTGCAAAACTTTCCTAATTTCTTCACTGATTCTTGGCTCTGAATTGCTGCTGATAATACTGAGTGCTGGATGTACAAATAGTTCTATGAATTGTTTGTATGAGTATTCTATATGCTCCTTCATTACCATTGTACTCCATAAGATGATAGATTGTTGATTTCCCTCTTTATCCAACTTCTGCAATGCAAATTTGAAACTTTCTCCCTGAAAATGTAGAAACAAATATACTAAAACAGAGGCATATTTAAATACCTCCTAAGTGTGGAACTCGACAAAATGTTCATGAATGGAATCTGCAAGGAATTGGCTGAAGTTGAATAAGACAGAAGGCTTGTAATCTATGGAGAAAATGGAAAGGAAACCTATAATAGCCTCATCTACCTATTGATCTGATTAATAACTAAGGAGGTAGGAGATGACTGTACTGATCTACTTAGTTCTCTCAGGGAACATGAAATATGGATAGGGAAGGTTCTTCTTAGGTAGTTAGGCATCTTCAGCCAGAAAAATCTCAAGGATTTTATCCCTTTTTGCAAATTCTAGCTTATGATATAATTCAATGAGTGCTTTTTGAGGAAAAGGAGTGGCATTCTATGTAATAGGGGCTTGCATAATTTTGTCAATGATTTGGGAATTTATGGTGATTAGAATCTCTCCTGAAGGGGCAATAATAGTTCTCTGACTGGGTACATAGCAAGCTTGAAACTTCCTGATGAATTCAGGAGAATTGTGGGTGTGAGGAAAGATATAATGGGGAATATTAGATTCCCACAGTCCAATGTCATCAGTTTTGTCAATGAATTTGTCTTCAGGCCAACAATACATTTCAAATAATTCTAACTCATATAACGTTTCATGGATTTTGTAATCCCTATCTGCCAGAGGTATATGATCAAGGTTAATTGAGGCATGGAGTAGTGGATTCACAGACTCCCCCTGGATTTTCTTCTTGGGAGGCATGATGAACCCTGGTTTGATGGTGAATGAGGTTTTCTGTTAGGACAAATTGTTGATATTGCAACAAGATGATGAGCTTAGTGGAAAGGAGTCGCCTTCACTAAGTGGGCCCGCAGGCTATTTTTGGCGCAAAGTCTATTTTTAGACTATGTCTATTTTTAGACATATGGATCATGTTCTATGAGTTGCAGGATGATATCTGTGGATGGTTTGCCAAGTCGGAAAAAATAGATGGACTTCTATTTTTAGACATATTGGGAAGAATCTATTTTTAGATTGCCAGTCTAAAAATAGATATGTTGAATATTATTAGCTCTTAATAATATTTGGACTCTAAACATTATCTTATTCTCTTGGGGCACTTAAGTTAAGTGCACAGATGTGGCACAGGAGCTGACAGAAGGAATTACGCTATTCCTGAGGGTTAAGTGGAGCTATTGCATGGATACTTCAGTTAGAACTCATGTGACGGAGTTTGGTGGAGTTGATTGAGGAAGTTAGTGGAGTTGTATTCAGTTTAACTAATCTAAACATAGTTGAGCTATTTGTATTCAGTTTAACTAATTGATACAATTAGTGAGAGTGGTGTGAATTAATTATTAATTAATTCACTAATTATAAACTCATTAATCAACTAAAGAATGCATCGGTTAACTTTAGTGCATGGACAGTTTCAGTGGAGACCAGTGCAGAAATAGGTGAAAGAGCAGGTTAACTATCAGTTGTGACTATATTGTTGCTATTTGCAACACACAGATAGGTGGAGAAGCCCATGAGGATTGTGCAGTACAAGCCAGGTGGTTTATCTATTTAATGAAGCCATCCCATAGCATTGAAAACGCAATAGAGGTTGGCTATCAAGTGGCAAAAGATTGGAGCATGTGTTTTGCTAGATCTAGCTTGATAGTGTGTAGCAATTGAGGGTGTGCATGAGAGCTTGTGAGGAGCTTTTGTACTATGATTGTTACATGATCTCCATGACATATAATATACAGATATTTGGGGTTTTCAACTTTAAGCTTTCCCATTAAATACTGTGTTCATATGTGTGATTGTTTGTGGTTTTAATGTATGCATGCAATTGATTTTATTTCTGCATGTGATGATCAATGGTAGAAGAGATTCTGTATTATGCATGAAGCTAAAATAGTGTGTGATCAGGAGAATATCGGTGAATAATATATCTGTTATTCAATTTTCTACATGGTATCGGAGTGATATTGATCATTGGAGCAATTGCAAAACATTGAAGCGGTTGAGTTTTGTGCTGGTGGAATTCGAATTTGCAGCAGTTTTTTCTTGGTGTCGAAGTTGACATGTCTTTCAATGGATTGCGATTGGAGTATGCCCTTGAGGGCAGCTCGAATTATATTGCATGGAAGGACATGATGGAGGCGATGTTGGATGACAATGGGTTGAAGGAGTTCATAGATGCAGCAATTCCAAAACCTACTTCTAGTAATGTTGTCGTACTTGACGCATGGCAAAAGAAGAAAACAAAGTGTCGAAGGATTCTGTTGGAGGGCATGAAGGATCACATAGTATCCAGCCTTCGTGGTAAAGCTTCTCCATTCTTGATGTGGAAATCTTTGACAGATTTATTTCAAAGCAAAAGCGACCAGAGGAAGTTTGCACTCAATGACAAACTCAGGAACATAAAGATGGAGAAAGGCGACAGTATGCCCAAGTACCTCACGAAGTTCATCCAATGTATGGATGAGATGGGAAGTGTGGGGGTGACTATTGATGATGAGGACTTGGTGAGCTTGGCTCTCCTTGGGCTTCCAAAGAGTTGGCATTCCTATCAGGACTCTGTCAATGGTCGGGATAAATTGCCAGGATGGGAGTGACTTTGGTCGAATCTTGTGCAAGAGGAGATAAGGCGGAGTACCAGGGATGGATCTTCATCAAAGAACTCTGATGAAGAGAATTGTGCTTTGGCTGCCAAAGAAAATAAGGGGGAGAGCAAGAAAGCTTCTCAATCTGGTGCGAAAGGCAAGAAGTTGGACATGTCCAAGGTGAAGTGCTTTCACTGTCACCAACACGGACATTACGCCACTAATTGTCCACAGAAGAAGAAAAATAAGCAGGTTGCTGGGACTGCAGCTGGAGAGGCCTTAGCCTCGCAGTTTGAGCTGGGATTTTTGCTGATCACATGCTTGGTCTCAAGTGTGATGGGTTCAGTGTGGTTTCTTGACAGTGGTGCGTCTTTTCACATGACAGGAGATCGAGATTTGTTTACTGATCTGGATGAGAAAGATCTTGGAGTGCACATCGAGATGGGCGATGATGGTAGATACAGTGTGAACGGTATCGATACCATTTCCTTTGAGAGGGAGTCTGGTAAACCCTTCGTATTGAAGGAAGTGATGCATGTTCCAGGATTGAAGAAGAATCTTATCTCTGTGGCGATGTTAGAAGACAATGGATATGATGTTGTCTTTAGCGAGGGAAAGGCTTTCCTGCGCAGTAAGGCAACTGGTGAGACCCGAAGGATAGGGGTTCGAGTTAAGAACCTTTATCAATTGCAGGTAGATGGTTGTGCAGCAATGGCATTCAAGGCAGAAGGAGTGGTGAGCCAAGATGATGGCGAGTTGTGGCACCGGAGATTGGGCCACCTTCACCATGGAGCTTTGAAGATACTGCAACAAATTTCTACTGGGATTCCTAAGGGTACTCTTGCGCAGTCAGATCAGTGCAAGGGGTGTACCTAGGGAAAATTTGTGAAAGCCACCTTTCACGAGAAGGATAGTCGTGCCACGACAATCCTTGAGAGAATTCACACAGACGTGTGTGGACCTTTCTCAGTAGCTTCGACAGCAAAGCATAGGTATTATGTGATATTTGTTGATGATTTTTCTCGTAAGTGCTGGATCTTCTTCATGCAGAAGAAGAGCGAGACATACTCAAAGTTCTGTGAGTTCAAGGCATTGGTTGAGAAAGAATCGGGGAAGCAGGTGAAGGCTCTTAGGAGCGACAATGGTGGTGAATTCATCTCTGGCGAATTCAAGGACTTTTGCAGCACAGAAGGAATTCAAAGAGAGCTCATAGCACCTCATAACCCACAACAGAAGGGGGTTGCTGAGCAGAAGAACAGAACGATCGTGGGTGTTGCATGGGTGATGTTTCATGATCAGGGCCTACCCATACACTTGTGGGCTGAGGCATGCAATACTGCAATATATGTGCAGAACCGTTGTCCTCATAGGATACTTGGCATGAGTACACCCGAGGAGGCGTTTTCTGGTAAGAGGCCTGATATTTCCCATTTGAGGATTTTTGGTTCACTTGTTTACATTCATGTGACGAAGGATGCCAGGAAGAAGCTGGAGCCGACTGCAGAGGTTGGGATATTTGTGGGGTACACTGATACACCCCACAACTATCGTGTGTATTTTCCATACAGTCGCAAGACTGTTGTGCGACGGGATATCAAATTTCATGAGGAGAAATCCATGAAGTGTTCGCTTGAGAGGGAGCCACACTTGCATGCAGATGAGGAGCTATTAGTTCCTAAGGATGAGTCTCGGGATGTGGATCAGCCACAAGAGGAGGTTCATGGAGTGGAAGAGACCACTCGGGCGGCGCCCGGCCATCGAAGGGCAAACGCACTACGGAAGGCGAGCGGCGCTCAAGATGCGGAGAGAAGGTTGTAGGAGCACCTACATCCTGGCCCATGAGACAGAGGCAGTCCTTTGTGGTATACTAGATACATGGCTCTTATGAGCAAGTGTACGTGACAGAGCCATCCCTCTTTTGAGGAAGCTATGGAGGACCACGCATGGGGATGCCATGGTGGAAGAGTATGATTCAATTGTCGAAACTTGATGCATGGGAGATTGTCCGGAGTGGAAGGAAATCGAGTGGTGGGTTCGAGATGGATCTACAAAGTGAAACGGGCAGCTGACGGGGAGTGTGGAGAAGTATAAGGAAAGATTTGTTGCAGAGGCTTTTCACAGTTGAGGGGATCGATTGAGAGACCTTTTCTCATGAGGTATTCTTCCATACGGATGATTCTTGCTCTCTCGGCGCAGATGGGGTGGCACATTCATCAGATGGATGTGAAGACTGCGTTCCTCAACGGGGTGATTGAGGAGGAGGTGTACATAGAGTAACCCGAAGGTTTTGAGATATTCAGCAGCGAGTCGCATGTGTGCAGGCTCAAGAGAGCGCTGTATGGGTTGAAACAAGCACCTCGTGCTCGGTACACACGGATAGACATTTATTTCACTGGACTTGGTTTTGCCAAGAGTGAGGCGGATCCTAACCTATACCGGATTGTGGTGGAGGGTAAGTTGCTGATCATTGTACTTTATGTAGATGATTTGATTTTGACAGGTGATGAGCTGTTGATACTCTCATGCAAGGAGGATCTTGCAAAAGAGTTTGAGATGAAGGACTTGGGCCTCCTTCATTATTTCTTGGGATTGGAAATTTGGCAGTGCAGTGATGGACTGTTTGTTTCTCAAGGCAAGTATGCCCGGGAGATACTAGAGAAGTTCAACATGCATGGCTGCAAGCCTGTTGATAATCCCCTTCCTGGTGGATGGAGGAAGGAGGGTGCTACTTCGGCGGAGGTAGTGGATGCCACTGTTTATCGGCAGTTGGTGGGGTTGCTTATGTATTTGTTCAATACATGACCCGACATATGCTATGCTGTTAACCAACTTTCACAAGCTATGGTTAAGCCAACCAAGATCTTTTGGAAGGCGGGGAAGCATGTATTGAGATATCTCAGAGGCACATCGGGATATGGATTATGGTACAGACAGTCGGATGAGGTGAAGCTATGTGGCTTCACGGATGCAGATTGGGCAGGGAGCCCAACGGACAGAAAGAGCACATTTGGAGGGATTTTCAATATCGGGTCGACAACAGTTTCTTGGTACAGCAGGAAGCAGAGATCCGTGGCACTCAGTTCAGCAGAGGCCGAGTATATGGCAGCGAGTTTGGCTGCATGCGAGGCTATATGGATGAGGAAGATCCTGGTCGGGTTGTTCGGTTCACACTTAGAGCCTACTATGATTTATTGTGATAATCAGAGTTGCATCAAACTCTCGGTTAATCCAGTATTTCATGATAGATCTAAACACATTGACATCCGATATCATCATATCAGAGATTGTGTGCAGCGGAAGATCATGTTACTTTCATACATTCCCACGGAGGATCAGGATGCTGATATCTTGACGAAGGCGCTCACCAGGAGAAAATTCGAATACCACAGAGGCAGGATAGGGGTGGCAGATAATCCTTATCTTGTTGAGAGAGAGTGTTGAGATTGCAACAAGATGATGAGCTTAGTGGAAAGAAGTCGCCTTCACTAAGTGGGCCCGCAGGCTATTTTTGGCGCAAAGTCTATTTTTAGACTATGTATATTTTTAAACATGTGGATCATATTCTATGAGTTGCAGGATGCTATTTGTGGATGGTTGGTCAAGTTGGAAAAATAGATGGAATTCTATTTTTATACATATTGGGCAGAATCTATTTTTAGATTGCCAGTCTAAAAATAGATATGTCGAATATTATTAGCTCTTAATAATATTTGGACTATAAACATTATCTTATTCTCTTGGAGCACTTAAGTTAAGTGCACAGATGTGGCACAGGAGCTGACAGAAGGAATTACGCTATTCTTGAGGGTTATGTGGAGCTATTGCATGAAGACTTCAGTTAGAACTCATGTGACAGAGTTTGGTGGAGTTGATTGAGGAAGTTAGTGGAGTTGTATTCGGTTTAACTAATCTAAACATAGTTGAGCTATTTGTATTCAGTTTAACTAATTGATACAATTAGTGAGAGTGGTGTGAATTAATTATTAATTAATTCACTAATTATAAACTCAATAATCAACTAAAGAATGCATCAGTTAACTTCAGTGCATGGACAGTTTCAGTGGAGACCAGTGCAGAAATAGGTGAAAGAGCAGGTTAACTATCAATTGTGACTATATTGTTGCTATTTGCAACACACAGATAGGTGGAGAAGCCCATGAGGATTGCACAGTACAAGCTAGGTGGTTTATCTATTTAATGAAGCCATCCCATAGCATTGAAAATGCAATAGAGGCTGGCTATCAAGTGGCAAAAGATTGGAGCATGTGTTTTGCTAGATCTAGCTTGATAGTGTGTAGCAATTGAGGGTGTGCATGAGAGCTTGTGAGGAGTTTTTGTACTATTATTGTTACACGATCTCCATGACATATAATATACAAATAGTTGGGGTTTTCAGCTTTAAGCTTTCCCATTAAATACTATGTTCATATGTGTGATTGTTTGTGGTTTTAATGTATGCATGCAATTGATTTTATTTCTGCATGTGATGATCAATGGTAAAAGAGATTCTGTATTATGCATGAAGCTAAAATAGTGTGTGATCAGGATAATCTCGGTGAATAATATATCTGTTATTCAAATTTCTACACAAATGGAGGTCGGGAGTGAATAAAAGCTCTGCAATGAGGAAATAATGGTGATAGTTGCAGAGAGTAGCTCAACATCAATTGAATTGGGTTTTCTGGCACTCTGAACCTGCAGAAAACCTATACAGAATAGCGAAAATGGTACGGTAAAGGATTAAACGCTAATTCGGGACGAATTTATAAACATATAGGTTATTGTCCTATTGATGGTAGCTTCGGTCCATTGGATTAACAGTTAGGGGTGAATTAAATTTATCAACGGCTCTATTACCACGATAAGACATTTAATTGGAAATGGCTTGGTCCATGTGGATTGACGTGATTGGTGCTCAATGGACAAATTAATGGTTTTCACATAATGGGGAAAACTGCTTTTTGGAGGGGTTCTGAAGCAGTAAGTCGCTTCTGCAGGGGGGGTGCGAAATTAGGAGAGGGTGCCACATTACCGTGGGCTCGATACATAAAACCACCCATTTTGGACCCCCCCCCAATGGTAAAGTTTGGATGGAGAGGGGGGGCCGAAAAATGATATGGGTCGTCGGATGGATGTGCAGGGAAACAGACGATGGGATAGATGGAGGGGAGTTAGTCGAGCAGCGATGGAGTTTGATGTGATTTTTTTTCGAGTAGCACGAGGGGCTAGATAAAAGGTAAAAACTTAGGATAAGGGGGTAATGCGCCAAATCTTTATTTTCATATGTCGAACCTTTTAGACTTAGGATAAAACTTTTATTCCTATGTCTTCCTGTGCATGAAATAATTTTGTAAGTTTAAACACTTAGGATAAAAAAATTTCATGCTTTTCAAAGCCATAATGCAATTTCTACCTACCCTTTCTTTTTCAATTATTTTTTCTAAGTTAACATTTTTCATCTCATCTCTTTAGGGTGCATTTGAGCTAGCAAACCCACATATCCTTTTTTTATAACAATCTAACCTAATCTATCACATATTCCACCAATTGATTCAGATTAAACTGTTGAATCAATCTCATTTTATACCTAACCATTGATTTGTCAAGATTAAACTATTTGACAAATCTTTATTCACTAACATATTTGACATGAAATTCACAATTGTTCCATCATGATTAAGTTGTATGATGGGAACAAAATCTAGTCAGTTATGGAATTTTAGACAAGTTGCACACAATATTATTGATTTTTTAACACGAAGGAAACTAATTTAATAGTAGTGGCATTTAGATTTGTAGCACTTTCAGTGTTATTTGTCTTTTTCTTTTGTGGGGTTTTATTCTCTTTTTATTCTTTTTCAATTTTCTTATTTTTGACTTTCTTCTTCATATTCATTTTATATTTTGACATACCTTCTTTTTATTTTCTTTATATATATATATATATATTGGAAATCGTTTGCAAATTTGAAAATAATTTACATTGTAAAATTACAAATAATGACATACTCAATCACCTTGAGATCGTATAAAATATAGGACCCTAAAAGTGGCTCCAGCTGGGGATGGAACTTCTTCATGTGAAGTATCAAGAACATATGATCAGTAGCCTTGAGTATCAAATTTTGTAATGTTTGCATCTGATTTATTTTTTTGTTAAGGTACTTATGATAGCTTGTCAATCAGGGCTTAGGGCCTTCTCTGCGGGCTTCAACTCCAATCAACAAGTTATCCAAGCAAATCAATATAGAATGTGATATTTACAATGATGTCAGAAAAATATTTATGCTAAGAAAAGTAGTGCTTCAACATCCTGCCATTGACAGGACCACCAGGTAACTCTGCTCCATCTAGGTCCTTAAGGAAGAATGAATTGTTTCCCCTAAAAGCATAAATAATGTATGGCCTTTTCCAAAGGTTGTCAAATTTACCATGTTTACCTTTGTCTTCTCTCCTGGAATCTCACCTTAGAACTTTGTCTCCAATGTTGAAATCATGTACTTTAGTCCTTCTGTCAAAAATATTTTTGACTTTTTCCTGGATTACTTGAGTTTTGCTGTAGACCTCCTCTGTTGACTGCTGCAACTGAATTGTTTGATTGATTCTTCTCTGTACATCATTTGGCTCAACCTGTAATTCTTGTATTACCTTCATGATTGGTACCTCTAAAGATGATGGGAACAGAGCATCTATTCCATAGACCAATTGGTATGATGACATACCAGTTGACTTCTTTGTAGTAAGTCTATCAGCCCAAAGTGCATTAACCAACCTATTGTGCCAAGATTTCTCATTGTCTTCCAACAATTTTTTAATGATATTTACCATACTCTTATTTGAGGATTCAGCCAACCCATTGCCCTGAGTGTAATAGGATGTTGAATGTCCCAAAGTAATGTGGTATTTATTACATAATTCAATCATTTTCTTGGATTTGAAATTTGTTTCATTGTCAGTAATAATTTTTCTAGGACAACCAAATCTAGAAAGGATATTGGTCTCAAGAAACTTAATAATGACAACATTAGTAGCAGATCTAGAAGGGGTGGCCTCTATCCATTTAGTAAAGTGATTTGTGGCTATGAGAATCCACTTATGTTGGCCAGAGGAAGGAGGATGAATTTCACCAATGAAATCTAGTCCCCACTGCTGAAAAGGGCTCTCAACTGAAATAGGTTTCATTGGCAGGGGTAAGAGTTTTCTTTTTCCTTCAAAAATCTAGCATTTATGGCATGAAGTTACCCTTTTATGAATGTCAGGGAATAGGGTGGGCCAGTAAAAACCAGCCCTGAGGATTTTATTGGCAGTAGTTTTCCAATAGAGGTGGCCACCACAGTCACCTTCATGGAAATCATGCATGACTTTCTATGCATCATCCTTCAACAAGCACTTACATAAAATGCCACCAACATCTTTCCAATATAAATTCTTTTCAATGATGCAAAATGTAACTGCCTTTAATTTTAGATATTTTTTATACCAAGAGGATAATTTAAGCGGAATAAGACATACAACAATTCTGCATACTAGGGTGAGTTCAAAAATGTTTCATCGATCTGTGGAGTCGTCTGTTCCTCTTGATCATCTAGTGCAACAACAAAGTTGATGTGTAATGCATGGAAATTAGACTCTACCATCAGTTTGGCAAGTCCTTGTCCTTTGATCAACTTGCTTGGTTTAATTTCTAATTCATACTCAAGGATGACAGCAATCCATTTTCCTCGTTTTCCATCTGGTCCATTATGTGTCAAAATGTCCTTTACAACTGAATTAGGTACGTATGTAATAATATTTGAATGCAAAATGTATACTCTAAAATATTTTGTTGCTTTAACTAATGCAAAGGCCTGTGTTTCCATGATATCGTATTTTAAATATGCATCTCTTAATGCCTTACTGAAAAATTAAATGGGTTGTTCAAATCCTTCTTCATTTTTCTGCAATAGAATAGCTGCAATAGTGTGTTCAAAAGCAAAAGAAAAGATAATAGAATCTTTGGTAAAATCTGGACTAATCAACACTGGCGCTTTTGTTAATGCCTGTTTAACTAAATCAAAGGATTGTCTAGCCTCAATGCTCCATCTAATTTCTAAATCATTTTTAAGCATGTTGGTTATATTTCTAAGAAGCTCTGCAAGATTAGGAATGAATCTCCTTAGGAAAATAATTTTTCCAATGAAAGATTGAAGCTCTTTGATGTTTCTAGGGTGACTTAATTTTAATATTGCTTCAATCCTATTAGGATCAATACTAATTCCATCCTTTGAAATAATATGACCAAGAAGCTTACCTTCCTCAAGGCCAAACAATGTTTTCTTTGGATTTAATGAGATACCAAACCTTCTACACTTTTCAAACACTCTTCTTAGATGTCTCAAATGTTCCTCATCATACTTTGAATATACAATAATGTCATCAAGATAAATCACAATAAAATGGCCAATCTCATTAGCAAAGGAAATATCCATTGCTCTTTGAAATGTAGCCCTAGCATTCATTAACACAAAGGGCATCTTCACATACATGAAGGTCCCCCATGGAGTAGTGAAAGTTGTTTTATCTTGATCGTCAGGATGTACTAGAACCTGCTTATAACCTGAGAAACCATCTAACAAGAATATCCTACTAGATCCTACTACCTTCTGTAATATATGGTCCATTTTGTAATATTTTGAATTTTCCACAAGATAATTGGAATATTAGAGTTCTTAATTTTCACAATTAATTAAGTAAATAAGAGGGTGGAGGGACCCAAAAAACCCCATAGATGAATAAAATCCACTTTTGATGTGTGTATGTGGATATTTCAGATCTATCTCTACATTATGGAGTAAAGGAGCAGCTTCTTAATGTGAAAGGAGTGGAGATCATGTCTCATTAATGAGAAAGATCATGGAGGTTGAAGCAGTCAACTACGATCATGGAGGGAATCAAATGTAATATCATAGAGCATTCATGATGAGATGATGGAGGAAGTGATGCAATTAATGCATACATGATGGAGAGGGTGATCATTACATGAATACATGATGGAGATCATGGAGAGACAGCGTAGTCAACATGGAGGCCTATGTCCACATCTACAACGCAATTACGAGGTGGGCCAAGACATGGGAAGGTTCACAAACTATATAATAAATATGAATGCAACATTAGAGGCAAGCTTTGGATTTTTTTTTGTTATCTGTTTAGATCTGGATTTTTCATGTGACATTTTTATGGACGCTTATGTTGTTTAGCTAAGTCTGCATTTATGTTTAGCACATGGTGTTTCCAAGCGGAAATCCCACCCTTACCCATGAGGTACTTCGAGTTCCTACTCTGGGAAGGTTATTCTGAGCTTCCATTCATCACCAAGCATTGGTGCCACATTGTTCCTACTTTCTGCAGCCCATACATCTTCATAAATAACACATTTCTTCACTAGGTTTTGAGAGGAGGAGGTTGTCCTTCAGTATTTCAGCTGAGGCGCTGGTGAAGGATTCATCCCATCACCTTGAGCTTCAATATTAGCCTTCTAGTGCTTCAAATCTATATTAGGCTTCAGGCCATCCATCATACATCTCCCAGTAGCAGTAGTTCTATCAGGAATTGCGCAGTCCAGTCTTGTAGATCCAAGGGAGAAGGGAAGTTTCTACTATTTCAGCTAGAAATCCTTGGAGGGACCATTTCCTCACTTGTATCATTGGATCCATCATCCTTGAGCTTCATAGACATATTTTACAGCAAGCAGCAGCCTCTCCTTCCTATACAGTGCATTTTACCTAGATGTTGTGTTTGTAGCAGCTGCATCTTAAGAAGGAAGAAGAAGGAGGAAGATCTCAAGCTTCTAGCTTGGAGATCTAAAGGAGGGATCATCCCTAAAAGCTTAGATCTGGTTGTACATCATATTGCAGCCATAATATGATTAGACCTAGCTTCATATCTGCATACCCAGTATTTGTATAGTGAAGCCCAAGAGGGTGATTTTCCTAAACTCATATATCTAGAAAATCCTTTCTGGGTTATCTTGGGTTTCCATCATAATGCCTAGATCTTGAATTTTGGCATCATCAGAGCTCCAGAGCTCCATAGATCTGCATTTCCCTCTAAACTAGCAGTCATATGTTCATCATCTGCTAAAGGGACAACGCAGTATTGTTTCCAGCAACTCTCCAGTTACGCAGTCCCTGTTTTGGCATGTTTTCAGGGTCATTCTAGCCTATGTATTGGGCTTGAGTACATCTATTTGAGCACTGTTCTAATCTAAAATCCATCTCCTATTAATAAAATGGCTCACCTGTTATGTCTATATCTGTGTTGATCATAACTTATGTTTACATAATCTATGTCTCAAATATTTTCTTTCTGTATCAATGCATTATTTCATTATGGGATATTATAGTGGTATCAGAGCATGATCTTTGGCTCAGCTTGTGGACATTCTTGACAACATATGAAAATCATATATTAGAGATCTGTAAATAATGAAGGGATTATTTTTTTTTGCATCTTTTTTTAGAACTATGAAGGATCTCTCCAAGGAGATCAATGAAATGAAGAAAGAAAGGAAAAGAGAAACGTCAAGAGGGTTTCAAGATGAGGAAGGTTTGAGCACTTCCTATCAGCAACAAAGAAGATTGTAGGTGCATAAAGATCCACAAAGATCTACTATGCCCACTTTATTTGAGGAAGGTGAATGGTATGGAGATGAAGAAATAAGAAACATGGAGCTTTAGACTCATGAGACTCTCAGCCTATATATTGAAGAGTATAAAGCACAGTCTAGAGCATTCAAGGAGAATCCAACTCTCCAACAATTCTTCAAACTCAAAGAATAAATAATATCATATAGTAGAAATAGAAGAAAGAGGCACAATAGGTTCTATTTTCCTACATTTGATGGATCTTCCTCAAGTACTATAAAGGCTTGGAGGAAGGACTTAGATTCATTCTTCTGGCTACATCCTGTAGCTGAAAAAGAGGTTGTTCAGATTGTAGAACTTCATCTTCAAGGTGAAGCCAATGATTGGTGGTTTGGTCACATGGAATATGCAGAGGTGACTAAGTATTAATATTTCTTCCGAAGGTTAAGGAAGGAATTTGCTAGAAGAAAACAAGAGAAATCCCAGAAAGAGTGACTACATTCACCACTAGTTGTAGAAGTACTCACATCAGGAGGTAAGACACTTGAATCTCTACAAGGTAGTATTAGACTCTTGACATCTAGAGTCCCATGCATTATTAAGGAGATGCATGAATAAGAGGAGAATTTTCCAGCACTGGTACACTTGTAGGAGAGCAACCATCACTCTTACCAACAGTTGGAGAGACCATAGCACTGGAGGGAGGAACTCTTGTGATCTTGCAAGATGTGTCTAAGTATCAGCTGATCCAAGGTTTGCATTCATTTCCATCTCATATTGTTTTAGTACCTTTAATTGAAACTTATGGGGACATGACATCAGGGCTAATGCATAACCAAGGGTTAAAGTAGCATGATGATTTGAAGCAACAAAATATCACTGCGCAGAGGACCCTTGGTGTGATCAAGGAGTAGATTTACAACCATCCTAGTTCATCATTATTAAGCTACATTCAACCCTTTGAGTTGAAATGTGGAGTTTCAGAAGATGGGATGAGCATGATACTATTCAGTGCAATGCAAGGACATGTGTTTTGCATTGTGCCAATCCATGAGACAGCAGAAGTACCAGCATGGAGATAAACAACACTATTAATAAGTTGTAGTGATGAGAAGAGGACCCATTCCTTATGGGAGCGATCCAATGGCAACTTCACTTGTGAAGAAATGGAGAAAAAGATGATAGATGGTAGACATCTTGAGATGGGCAATCTTTTCCCCTTTCAAGATGACTCTTTCTCAATGAGCATCTCACAGCTCAAAGAGAAAATTCTACCTGCAGCAGATCCAGAACCTTATTGGTTTTGGAGGGCCATTGATGAGAAGAGGATCTCATGGAGAGATCTCATTGGAGGTGCACTTCAAAATATCATGGAGTGCAAATTTCTTCAACAGTTTGAGGATCAGGTAGGTTTCATACAATGGGAGGATACCAAGATTTTGAAGAATGAGATCCATCATCCACATTGGGATGAATAGTTGTTGATATGGAGCAAAGGGTTGCAAAGCCAACTGCAGAATTATGAGACGGGCTAGCAAGAAGCATGGTTGCACTGGTTTCTCTTGGGTGAGTATGGTTACTACCCAACAACACATATTTTCATGATCCATGCCTTGAAAAACACTGATGTAATGAAGGAGGAGGCATGGTTGCACTGGCTACCCCTGGGTGAGTATGGTTACTACCCAATGGCTCATATTTATTTGACTCATGCCGTGTGTATCAATGATAGAATGGAGTAAAAGAAGGCATGTTCACCTTGGTTTCCCTTGAGAGAGTTTGGCCATCACATGATATCTCCCATGTTTATGTGTTTTGTATTGTTTGTAATATGGCATAATACTCTCATAGTGTGTAATGATGGAGTTTTTTTGTATTGGGTTGATATGAAATTCCATTTTTCATTTAGTATGTTTTTGTTGCTCCATGATTCACATGATAATGTGAAGAGGCAACAAGAGATCTTGTTGCTACATCACATGATATCTCCCATGTTTATGTGTTTTGTATTGTTTGTAATATGGCATAATACTCTCATAATGTGTAATGATGGAGTTTGTTTGTATTGGGTTGATATGACATTCCATTTTTATTTAGTATGTTGTTGTTGCTCCATGATTCACATGATAATGTGAAGAGGAAACAAGAGATCTTGTTGCTTGCTATGGTTACTCTTGGGAGATTTTGGCTTGACATACTCCCCTTATTTTCATGATAGTGATGGAGGATGGCAGCAAGAGGCATTCCTCTGATGGCTCTTACTTGGAGAGTATGGACACCATAATTGGTTTGATGATGATGTGGTGGGGCAGCAAGATGCATTGTTGCGGTGGCTTCTCTTAAGAGAATATGGCCAACCCACTTGGTATTTTGATGGTGTGATGTGGTAGTAGAGAGCATTGTTGTGGTGGTTACTATTGGGAGAATATGGTTTGACATCTTTGTCTACCCATATGTCTCTACTTCTTCTTTTTCATAATGGTGGGATGATGCTTGGATCCAACAGGGCTAAGGATGGAGGCATGAAAAGCCTCTTTCTACTTCATGTAGCATGGGATGGAGGTATACTTTGTGAGATGGAGCTTTCCTTTTGTGGAAGGAACCACCTATATTTATGTATCTCATGTATTGTGGAGGATGTTAGATAGCTTATGGTTGTCACTTGGAGCTTCATGATTGAGGAAGGACATCTAGCTACACAGTTAGAGGTCACTCTAGACATTCTAGAGAGGCAACTTTGGGGTCGAGCATGCATAACTCATTGCAGAAAATGGGGAGACCTTCCTTGTGTGGATGCCATTTGGAGGAGGACAAATTTCTCTAGCATCTAATTTGGCAGTTTATTGGGGTCGAGCGACATTTTGGCAGGGAGGACTGTAATATTCCCAATTTTCCACAAGATAATTGGAATATTAGAGCTCTTTATTTTCATAATTAATTAAGTAAATAAGCGGGTGGAGGGACCCACAAACCCCATAGATGAATAAAATCCACTTTTGATGTGTGTATGTGGATATTTCAGATCTATATCTACATTATGGAGTAGTGGAGAAGCTTCTTAATGTGAAAGGAGTGGAGATCATGTCTCATTAATGAGAAATATCATGGAGGTTGAAGCAGTCAATTAAGATCATGGAGGGAATCAAATGTAAGATCATATAGCATTCATGATGAGATGATGGAGGAAGTGATGCATTTAATGCACACATGATGGAGAGGGTGATCATTACATGCATACATGATGGAGATCATGGAGAGAAAATGCAGTCAACATGGAGGCCTATGTCCACATGTACAGCGCAGTTATGAGGTGGGACAAGACATGGGAAGGTTCACAAACTATATAATAAATATGAAGGAAACATTAGAGGTAGGCTTTAGATTATTATTTTTGATCTGTTTAGTTTTGGATTTGTCATGTGACATTTCTATGCATGCTTATGTTGTTTAGCTAAGTCTGTATTGATGTTTAGCGCATGGTGTTTCCGAGCTGAAATCCCACCCTTACCCACGGGGGACTTCGAGTGCCTACTCTGGGAAGGTTATTTTGAGCTGCCATTCATCATCAGGCATTAGTTCCACATTTTTCCTACATTCTGCAACCCATACATCTTCAGAAATAACGCATTTCTTGATCAGGGTTTGAAAGGAGGAGGTTGTCCTTCAATATTTCAGCTAAGGAACTGGTGAAGGATTCATCCCATCGACTTGAGCTTCAAGATAAGCCTTCCAGTGCTTCAGATCCATATCAAGCATTAGGCCATCCATCATACATATCCCAGTAGCAGCAATTCCATCAGGAATTGTGCAGTCTAGTCTTGCAGATCCAAGGGAGAAGGGAAGTTTCTAGTATTTCAACTAGAAATCCTTTGAGGGACCATTCCCTCACTTGTATATCATTAGGTCTACCAGTATTGAGCTTCATAGCCATTTTTTGCAACAAGAAGCAGCCTCTCCTTCCTATACAGCGCAGTTCACCCAACTGTTGTGTTTGCAGTAGCTACATCTTGAGGAGGAAGAAGGAGGAAGATCTCAAGCTTCTTGCTTGGAGATCTGAAGGAGGGATCATCCCTCAAAGCTTAGATCTATTTGTACATCATATTGTAGCCATCATATGATCAGATCTAGCTTCAAATCTGCATACCCAATAGTTGTATAGTGAATCCCAAGAAGGTGATTTTCCTAAACTCATAGATCTGGAAAATCCTTTCTGGGTTATCTTGGGTTTCCGTCATAGTGCCAGATCTTGAACCTTGGCATCATCAAAACTCCAGAGCTCCATAGATCTGCATTTCCCTCTCAGCCAGCAGTCATATGTTCATCATCTGCCAAAGGGACAGTGCAATATTGTTTCCAGAAGCTCTCCAGTTACGCAGTGTCTGTTTTGGCATGTTTTTAGGGTCATTCTAGCCTATGTATTTGGCTTGAGTGCATCTATTTGAGCATTGTTGTAATCTTAAATCCATCTCCTATTAATAAAATGGCTCACCTATTCTATCTATATATGTGTTGATCATAACTTATGTATACATAATCTATGTCTCAAATATTGTGTTTTTGTATCAATGCATTATTCCATTTTGGGATATTACACATTTTGGGCAAAGGGTAGTTGTCTTTCAGGGAGAACTTGTTTAGATTTCTAAAATCAATACATAATCGGATTTCTCCAGTTTTCTTCCTAGTAGGTACTATATTAAAGACCCATTTAGAATATCTGAGAGGGACAATAATTTTGGCATCGTACATCTTTTTGACCTCTTTCTCAATCAAAGGCATCAGAACATGATTTATTCTACGGAGCTTTTGTTTGAATGGTTTCTGATCTTCCTTGACTGGGATTTTGTGTTGTATGATACTAGTATCATATGCCTTAAGATCCTCATAGCTCCAAGCAAAGATATCAACAAACTCTTTGAATAAAGATATGTATTCTTGTTTTCTGAAAATAGGCAGTGATTTTGAAAGTTTTATCATTTTAGGATTTTGTTCACTACTTATATTACATTCTTCTACATCTGCCCTTGTGGGCTCTATTTTTGGCTTTTTTGCTACATCATTAAAAACAAAATTTTTTTCTAATGGAACTAAACCTCTAGGCAAAATATTATCTTTAAATTGAAGTACTTCAAATTCTTCTTTTTCTAGATCAATTTCATGCAATTCTAATTTATGTACAACTTCATCTACATAAATATTTACATCTAATTCATGAAACTTATCAACTACATTATTATGCAAAACCATCTGATTTTCTACTTTACTATATAAATCAATGTTATATTCCTCATACTCATCTTTTGATTGCAGAAATTTTTCTTTCTGTTTATCATTTCCAAATACCTGCCAATACCTCATGTTATCTGGTACAGTTGGACGGTGTTTGACCTCTACTGTATATTGTCTGTTGGGATGAGGCATTTTGCATGTGTTGGCTGAAAAGCCAGACCATTAGCAAGGACATTCTAATTTGTAGGTATAACAGCAAGATCATATTCTACAAAAGTGTGTAAGAAATGAAGCACAACATTTCTGTGTGCTCTCAATCTAGGATGTTTTGAAGCATACTCTCCTTTAATCTATTTAATAATCAATCCAGAGTCTCCATGAACATAAATTATTTTAGCAACTAATTTTTTCAATAATTGTAAGCCTAAAAGAAGTGCTTCATATTTTGCTATGTTGTTGGTACATTGAAAATTCAGTTTATATGAATAACCTTCTACGTTATTATTTCCTGAATTTGAGACCCACACACCTGCTCCTGGCCCTTCTCTACTACAAGAACCATCAAAACTCATATTCCAAAAAGGTTCAGTTTCAGTGTTTTGTTGCATAATTTGTGTTTGATTTTCATTTGTTTCACAGATGTTATTTTCAACACTGGGGACTTGAGCATCAATATCCACATCATTATACAAAATTAAGGAGTCTAAATCAGAGTGAAAAAATTAAAGGGGGTAGTTATGTGGCTTCTCGTGACTACTCACCATATATTTCATTAAGGTTTCCCTATACAATCTTCTGTTTTGACCAAACACTAGGATGGTTGCATAAGTCATATCCATTTGCAGGGTACCTTGTAGTTTTTCTTCCCAAGATCATGACAACAACATGCCATACTTTAGGGGAATATCAGCCACTACTATGTCCATTACTAGACTCTTAGCTGGGATTTGGGCTAAAGTGACACTTAGATCCTTAATGAGACCTAAACATCTTATTTTTCTTGAATCAAATGAATACAATTCTTTTTAAGGCCTAGTAATGTCAAGACCAAGTTTCTCCATAACTACTTTTGGCATCAAATTGCGTGAGGCACCTGAATCTAGCATAACATTATGGAGAATTTTATCATGAACATCAAGACTGACATAAAATGGAGCAACTCCTTCTTCTTGTGGTTTACCATCTACTTCTGGACCAAATAATAATTCAAGTTGATCATCATTCAAATTGACAGTATTATTTTTTCCTCCTATGTTCAAAGCCTTCATAACTTGAGTTATGTACAGATTTTTATTCATTAACTCAGTCAAAGGAATATGAATTTTTAGCTTTGCTAGTTCATTTTCAATATTGAATGATGTTTGAAATTTATTTAAGTTCAGAAAGTCAGACTTATCAGCAATTTATTTTGACACACATTCTTTTTGGTGACTGGTGGTAGGAATGTATGTTTTAGCAGTTTTGGAAGAACTCTCAACAATATATTTGGCAGGAATTTCAGCTATATTTTTGCTAGAACTATCAGAAGTTTTCTTAGCAATAGTTTCTGGAGTTTTGTTCGAAGTGGTGTCAGAAGTTTTCTTGACAGAGTTTTCATTGGTATTTTTGTTTGGAGTATCTAATGTTTTCTTACTCCTAAGATCGTACTGTCTATGGACTTCCATGATAGCGTTTTCAAATCCCTGCTTATAGTCATATGATTCCTCATAATCAAGTTCAGTTTGGGATAATTGAAACAACTCTTGTTCTTCCTGAGTAAGAAACACAGTTTCATCATCATTGATACCCATTAGATTTATCGGATTGTCTTCTACTTCTTCCACTACCTCACCATCTTCATTAGCATAGTTTTCCTAAAAAGGAGGTTTTATTTGTTGACCAGGACCCCTCTTCTCTCTTTGTTTGATTTGGGGAGGATTTCTCCAGGGATTTTGATTTTGATTTTGAGGTGCAGGTTCATTTTACCTAGTTGCAGTCCTCTCATTCAAGTTAATCCTCTCCATCATTATTTCTATTATTCTAACTAAGGAATCAATTTTAGCATCAATAGAAGAAGTAGAGGGTTCCTCTTTTATGGTTACTCTTCTCTCACTTCTAAGTCTAGCTCTCTTGGCTAACATATTTTCTTCAACACTTACTGCATCCCTTTTCATTTCTTCTAATGTGGATGATTTTCTTTCCCTAAGCTGGTAGGCCATGTTTGCCTCAAAACCATCTGGGAATTTGAATAGGGCTAAGCCTTGTGGTGGTTTGATATTAGCAGGGATTGTGTTATATACACTGTTGAATCTTGTGCAATAGTCTTGAACACTTTCCACTGGTCCTCTCCTAATGCTTTCATATTTAGATAAAATTTGAAGAGGGTTTTTCTTAATCTCCCACCTAGTAAGGAATTTTTGATGAAATTTAGTTAAATAGTGAATAATAGCGGCAGGTAATGCTTTAAACCATTTACTCACCTCTCCTGTGAGACTTTGCGCAAAAAAAAAATAAGTTTTACACTCTCCTCATCTACCTCTTGAAGGTCAAAACTATTATTCATCCTGTCTACATGCTATTGGGCAGTGATAGGTCCAGTTCCATCAAATTGAGGGATTCTTGTTTGATAATCCCGTGGCATGTTTTCCAAAGGACATTGAAGGACAAGGGGAGCATATCTAGCTGCCATTATGGGGATATGAGGATGAGCAATATGATGTGGTTGTTGGATGAAAGGTGGAGGCTGGATGAAAGGTAAAGGCTGAGTTGAAACTTGAGATTTTTGTGGAGATGAAGGTTGGAATGTAGTCGAATATTGGGGAGAAGAAGGAGTTTGAGTTGCTTGGTGGGATAGTACTGGAGTGGTTTTGGAAACTATAGAAGTAGTAGAGCTTACTGATTTATGGGAAAGTACCAGAGTAGTTGTGGAGACAACAGAAGGGGTAAGACTTGTTGATATAGGACGCATAGATTGTGATGAGGTGAGTGATTCAACATATGAATTAAAGGCAGAAAGTTTTACCGATTGCTGAACATAAGCTTCATGAACAAAAAGGTCTAATCAAGAGACTAAACCCTGAAATTTGTCAAAGTCTTGAAGGATTTTAAGGTCTATATCAGCAGGAGCAGATTGGGCTCCGGATGAATTTCTTCTTAATTTAGCTTTATCTACTACTATCTGGTCTGCCCAATTCGCTGATTTAGTTCTAAATAGGCTTTGTTCAAAGGGTAAATCAAACTCAATTTCTTGCAGGGTTACAAAGTCTTTTGGAAGTGAATCTGCTCTATGAGGAGGACTAGAACTTCCTTGGCTTTTAGCTAAGCTCTTTCTTTTCAGTATTTTCTCAGGGTCATCTACAATTTCTGCAGGCTTTGGATCTGGATAAGATCTAGTATAGGCTCTTTTGGGAGTCAGAGTTATAATCTAAATACACACACACACTTATTATTTACACTATTGAAAAGAAAAGAAATCTTAAAGTATTCCTATCATAAAATTCTTTACCAGGGTTATGAATTCGAAATAAATTACAATTTTTTCAATTTCATCCACAGTATGGTCGCCACTATGTTATCGTTCTGTAATTTCTAATATTGGGAGAATAAATCACAGAAGACAGCATCAAAACCACTTTGGAAGCTGGGATCTAGCCCTTCTGGCTTCATAGAGGGATCTCTCTTTAAGATTTAACTTTTTTTTGGATAAATATTATGCTAGTTATGATTGTACTTGGTGATTGTGTGATTTTGATTGATTTGGTTGATTAAATATTTATTTTCCCATTGGGCAATGGAGTCAAAACATGAAACTGGATTTTTGCATCAATTTTTCAAGGAGTTATAAGAGGGAAAACTAGGTTGTATTTACTAGATTCTTTTAATATTTTAAATGAATAATGTATATGGCAGAAGAGTGAATATTAGTTGAGACTGAAAAGCATTTAAGTATTTTTCAATCTGACTTCAAGTAGAAAACATTTAAATTGTAAAGAAGCCAAAATAAAGTGTTTTAAATAACATGTCCTATTCATCACACTTTCTATTTTAAAATTAAGAATTCTGATAAACAGAGAAAAGAAATAACAGTGGAAAACACATAAAAAGTAGAAACACTTCACCAATAATTACACGTCATGAATCCTCAAAGAAGTCTTTGTATTATTGATGCTCTAGCAAAAACTTGGAATTTACAATTGCGTAGTAGGCAAAATATGTTCAGAAATCAACCTTTAATACTTCAAACACTGAAGTATTTATACTAAAATTTACAAAATTGTTTATAATAAATGTTGTCTCAACAAACCGTGTATTATTAGCCTAAGTCTAACAATAAACTATAATTGTTACAAAAAATAGGCTCGATGTGGATGATCTGGCTTTCTCGCACTTTTTTCAAGGAATCAGTTGATGAGTAAGCCTATTGGTAGGCTACGCCAGCTGTAATGTTGTCTGATGTGATGTCTTGTGAGATGGATGTAGATGACTGCTCTTTGTTACCTTTTACTCCTGGAACTCAGTTAACTTATCCCATCGTTCTTCATCTGGGATAGTTAATTTGATAACCCTCCTGTAAATTTCATCCACCTCGGTATACTTAGAAAAAGTTGGCTTTACCACAAAAACGTGGTTTAGCTCATGTTGGATGAAAAGGTCATGAGACAACGCCTCCAAAAATGATTTCCTTGTCATAGTGCCCTTCATATTTTAAAATTTAGCTGTATCCATGGAAATCTCATTCAATTTCTTTATATAATCCTCTCTGGTAATTATTTTTTCATTTATTACAAACAGGGAAGGAAGACCTTTCTAAGTTAAAGGTTCTATCATATTGAAAAATCTATTTACAACTATCCCTAAGCTATGACATTTTTCCTCCATCTGTACAATAAGGTTTCTCTTTGTAAGAACCTTCTTTACCTCCAAAATTGTCTCTGTTTTGTCCTCAAATCCTAACTCATCTAGCTCATACATGTTCTTGGAATTTAGGAACTTGATAATGTGGTTAGAAATAGTTGGCATGTCTCCAAGCTCCTCTTTGATGTTTGTAATGGTATCATTGGATTTCTCAATCAACTCACTCTGTTCAAATATGATATGTATGCAAGGCCAGATTTCATTGATGGACTCAATGATATCTGTCCAAATTATCTCTTTGACTTGCCCCAAGGTATTTCCAACATATGACTCCATCTCCGAATTTTGCAACCTTTCTATTAACTTTTGTATTCTTTGAGTTTCAGCTGCATGTGAGCTATCACTCCTAGACTTATGTTCCTCCAACATTTTCACTTGGTCATAAAGCTTCTTTATCTCTTATGTATGAATTGACAAATTTTGCACTGCTTTAGTGAGATTCTCAGCTCCATATGTTGTACTTGTTGTAGAAGGAGTGGCTATAGGAATAGCTATAATGGGTACAAACTCTAAAGGGACTACTGATAGTTTGGCAGCTTGCTCTTTTTCCTTTATCATATTTTCCATTTATGCTTCCATCTACCTTAGCTGAGAATCCTGCTCCATGATGAGCTTCATCATGTCTGATTTTTGTGACTTTGTCTCATCAATATCTTTGGCCAAAGGGTCTTCTGTAGCTAGCAGCTTTAGTTTCCTCTTCAATGCTACTATGTCAGCATTTTTCTTCTTAATCACTTCTTCTGCAGCTCTGATATTGGAGGGATCATATCCATTCTTGATTACTAAGTTTTCCAAATACTTAATCCTTGAATCCTTGGCCAGAGAGGATATTTTTTCCATCTTGAGTTGTGACTGAATATTAGCTAAAGAAACCTAATTTGGACAAACTCATAACAGTGTTAGTAAGTGTAGATGAAATCATTTCACCTATCTGCTTATGCATCTCCATTCGATCAATGGGATGTATGTCTTTAACATCAAACTCAAATGTAGACTTTTTATAATCAATTGATGTCTTGGGCTGAGGAATCTGTGCTTGGAGAAAGGTCATCTACATTTTTCCTTTCTCTGAATCAAAGGCTAACAGTAGCCTACTCTGTGAGCTAGAAGTCTGTTTCCGGAACTGATTATATGTACTAGTCTACAAAACTTCATTTTTCAATTTAATCTCATTGAATGTATCAAAAATGGTCTTCTTTTTATCCCCTGTAACAATTGTGCTGGTTTGAATAGCTTGTTGCTGATCTTGAGAAGAAGTAGAGGTGTTAGGAGAGAGTGTGGTTTGACCACCTACTTGTGAGGAAGTAGGTGTTTCCTTGGTGATGATAATAACTTCCTGCTCTGAATCCTTGCTTAGGTTCACCTTAGGATTGAGTTTAGTCCTCTTCCTGTACATGATTGTGAATTCTTTGCTAGAAGTGTCAATCACTAAAGGTGACTCCTCTTCTCTGATCCTTTTTCCTACTTTCTCCTGTGGGACAGGAGTCTTTGATGTTGAAGTTGACGCTAATTGTTCTTCAGCCTCTTGTAAAGTATTATCAGTCCATTCTAGCTTATTCATGTACCTCTCAATCTCTATTTTGTGGGTATGAATGTAAGGTGTATATTTGGTCTCTACCCTTAGTTTGGAGATGGTAACTAATAGATCATATGACCATGTAAAACTAAGGCTGAATTGCATCTCTTTCAATAATCTGTCTGCTTCCTCCCCTACTGCTCTGTTGTTATTTTGATTCTGAACTGAGATTTCTTCTTGACAGATATGAAATGGACCTCATCGACATTGAGAATTTTCATGATGTATTCTAGGGAAAAAATCCTCATTGGGTGGAACTTTGGGAGCTTATATGGGGCAAGCTCACATCCATAAATCCTTATCTTTGTGTAATTCTGGTAAAGGTGCTAGTCTCTTGTTTTAGTTTGGTCTGGAAACTGCAAAAATTTCTTGATTTCTTCACTGATTCTTGGCTCTGAATTACTGCTGAGAAGACTGAGTGTTGGATGTACAAACAATTCTATGAATTTTTTTGTATGAGTATTCTTTCTGCTCCTTCATTACCATTGTTGTCCAGAAGATGAAAAATTATTGATTTCCCTCTTCATCCAACTTCTGCAATGAAATTTGAACCTATCACCCTGAAAAAATAGAAACAAATATACTAAACCAGAGGCATATTTAAATACCTCCTCGGTGTGGAACTTGAAAAACTGTTCATGAATGGAATCTGCAAGGAATTGGCTGAAGTTGAATATGACAGAAGGGTTGGAATCTACGGAGAAAATGGAAAGGAAACCTATAATAGCCTCATCTACCCACTGATATGAGTAATTACTAAGAAGGTAGGATATGATTGTACTGATTTTCTTAGTTCTCTTAGGGAACATGGAAGATGGATAGGGAGGGTTCTTCTTAGGTAGCTGAGCATCTTCAGCCAAAAAAAGCTCAAGGGTTTTAGCCCTTTTTGCAAATTCTAGCTTCTGATATAATTCAATTAGTGCTTATTGAGAAAAAGGAGTGGCATTCTCTATAATAGGGGCCTACGTCATTTGGTCTATGGTTTGGACAGTTATGGTGATTAGAATCTCTCTTGAAGGGAAAATAATAGCTCTATGACTAGGTACATAGCAAGCTTAACACTTCCTGATGAATTCAAGGGCACTGTGAGTGTGGAAAAAAATATAATGGGGAAAATTGGATTCCCACAGTCTAATGTCATCAGTTTGGTCAATGAATTTGTCTTCAATCCAAAAATTTATTTCAAATAATTCTAACTCACATAGGGTTTCATGGATTTTGTAATCCCTATCTGCCAAAGGTATATGATCAAGGTCAATCGAGGAATGGATTATTGGATTTACATACTCCCCCTGGATTTTCTTCTTGGGAGGACTGATGAAGTCTACTTTGATGGTGAATGAGGGTTTATGTTAGGACAAATGGAGGTTGGGACTGAATAAAAGCTAATGAGGAAATAATGGGGAAAGTTGTAGATAACAACAATTGAATTGGGTTTTCTGGCACTCTTTGAACCTACAGCAAACCTGTATAGAATAGCGAAAATGGCACGGTAAAGGATTAAAGGCTATTTCAGGATGAATTTATAAACAGATAGGTTGTTTTCTTGTTGATTATGGTGCTTGTCTGTTGGATCAACGATTAGGGGTGAATTAAATTTATCAACGGTTGTATTACCATGGGAATACATTTAATTGGTAACAGCTTGGTCCATGTGGAGTGATGTGACTGGCGCTCAACGGACAAATTAATGGTTTTCACATAGCGGTGAAAACTTCTTTTCGGAGGGGGTCCGAAGCAGTAAGTGGTTTCAGCAGGGGGGTGTGAAATCGGGAGAGGGCACCACATTAGCATGGGCCCAAAACATAAAACCACCCATTTCGGAACCCCCCCCCCCCCCCCCCCCCCCGACGGTAAAGTTCGAATGGAGAGGGGGGGCCAAAAAATGATATGGGTCGTCAAATGTGCGGGGAAACAAATGATGGGACAGATGGAGGGGAGTTAGTCGGGCAACGGTGGAGTTTGGTGTGACATTTTTTCGGGTAGCGGGGGGGGGGGGCGCTAGATAAAAGGTAAAAACATAGGATAAGGGGGTAATTTTCCAAATCTTTATTTTCATATGTTGAACCTTTTAGACTTAGGATAAAACTTGTATTTCTATGCATTCCTGCGCATGAAATAATTTTGTAAGTTTAAACACTTAGGATAAACATTTTTCATGATTTTCAAATCCATAATGAAATTTCTACCTACCCTTTCATTTTCAATTCTTTTTTCTAAGCTAACAATTTTTCATCTCATCTCTTTAGGGTACATTTGAGCTATAAAACCTGCATATCCTTTTTTTATAACAGTCTAACCTACTCTATCACTTATTCCTCCTATTGATTCAGATTAAATAGTTGAATCAATCACATTTTCTACCTAACTACTGATTTTTCAAGATTAAACTTTTTAACAAATTTTTATTCACTAACCTACTTGACATGAAATTCACAATTGTTCCATCATGATTAACCTGTATGATGGGAACAAAATCTAGTCGTTGTGGCATTTTAAACAAGTTGCACACATCCTTATTGATTTTTTAACGTAAAGGAAACTAATTTAACGGAAGTGGCATTTAAATTTGCAGAACTTTCAGTATTATTTCTCTTTTTTCTTTTGTGGGGTTTTATTCTCTTTTTATTCTTTTTCAACTTTCTTCTTTTTTACTTTTTTCTTCATATTCATTTTTTTTTTGACATACCCTCTTTTGATTTTCTTTATATATATATATATATATATATATATATATATATAAAGAAATCAGTTGCAAATTTAGAAATAATTTACAATGTAAAATTACAAATAATGACATACTCACTCACCTTGAGATCCTATAAAATATAGGACCCTAACACATTGCATGATCGGATTGAATCCATTGGTGTAATTTCTACATAATATCCTCTTGAAAACACTAGAATCTTTTTTAAAATGAACTTATAATTAGTGCATGAATGTTGAGGAAATAATTATGCATGAAAATTTGGGTCCAACTTAGTTCGGAGATCTCAATAGGATTGCAAGGACCTGACATAACCATCAGCAAGAGTTGAAGTGCCTCAACTTCCTGATAGGTCTCAGAACTTTCAGATGGTGTATCATCAAATTTGGATGACTTAGAAACATCAACAGGTAGTCATGCACCACTATCATCTAATGTATTAATGAAAATACTGTCAATGCCATTGGTTTGATAAGATTTAGGATTAAGCATATTATACTTTTGATGGATATAAAATTGGGATACATCGATTTGAAAAATCCCTTGATCTTTCAGAGTTGGAACGTATTACTCCTAACTTATGAAAGATTTACAGTTGAATATATCATGAATAATAGATTCAAACTTTCCACCCTTTGATTGTAGTATCACACCATCATGTACCTGATTGCAACCATGGTCATTTGGATATAGATCGAAAGGATTTAGGGGGGATACTAGTGTGAAAAAATTATAAAACATATATAGTACATTGATTAGTGTGCTAGAGGTTAAGAAGGATTGAAATACTCGGGAGGAAGAGTAGCATTTGTACTTAAATTAGATTGAAATTGAAATATAACGGGTCAACATCATTGTCATTAGTATAATGGTCAAAGATTGGCATACCAATAAAACACTCAGGTTGACTAGGATCTTCCAAAGATTCAAAAACCTGACAAATTTCCACTTCAGATTTGTCATCCAGGGATGTATGAATTAAAAGAGCATCCCAATTCACAAATGGATATTGTGAAACATATTCTGAATCAATAATATGCAAATCCAAGTCCTCTGAAGAAGAAAATATATCACCCGTTGTGTTTGGATATTCACCACCATATGTGGTAATGGAAACAGATATGTCATGGTGATGTTTATCCAAAGTCTCAACTCGAATGAATGGTTTCAAGTCATTTGACATGTTTTCAAGGTTATAAGATCGAAGATCAACCGAAAAGGCAAGATTATCGTCTTGAAAGAGGGAGTAAATATAACAAATATCTTCAACACTTTTCTCCTCTGCATGTGAAATACTACCACCTCGTTCTTGATTATCGCTTGAAACAACATGTGGAACATCATTATGAGTTGAAGTAAGTGAAACAAGCAGATCTTGAAAACCTGAGGGATCAACTTTCACTTTAGGTGATCTGAATGGGAAATAGTGTTTTCTGTGCTAAATTCCAATTCAGAATATAAACAAAATGCTTGAGGATTATGAGGTAAATTGCAAGTTAACCATGAGTTTTTATGTGTTTTTATGTGAATTTCTTAAGAAAATTAACATAAGAAAAACATTGAACAACAACATCTAACAAACATAAACATCACCATAAATAGTAACACAACAACACATGATGAAGGAGTTCACCCCGCCTGGGCTACGTTTCCTTGGTCCAGCTTCCAATAGCTTGGCCCTCTTCTATTATTTTCAAAAGTGTGATTACATATCTTTACAATGCTCAAACAAACCTGAAACATGTTGCAATGGCTCCAAAATTCCCAAAAAATGCATATGTAGCCTCTTTCTACATTGAATTTGGTCAAAAAATGAGTAAGTTATGGCCTCCCCAAGTTTTGGCACTAACTGCTCCACAATTTCCCCAAAATCCGGACCGATCCCACAAATCCGCTCGGAATTCCGCTAACTGACCGCCAAATTGCCCAAAAATCAGGTGAAATTTTCGACGCATCAATTTTCCCCATAACACCTAAAGTATGGATTCCAAATTATATTATTTTTAGGCGCATAATATTTTTTTTATTAAAAAAACTTGGGCTGACGGTTATTGTAACCATTGGCGGTCACGAAGGAAATGGACACATGGCATGCTTAGTGGTAACGGTTAATTCCGCAGTCTAGTGGCTTGTATCTTGGCAGCCACAACAAAATTTTGTGGTGTGAAATCCTATCCACCGTGACATTTTTTGTTGCAGTTATGGTTAGTGGGGGGTGGGGGGGCAAGGCTATCCTCCCGCCCATGGTCCGGTTCCCAAGTGGTGACGAGGGTTGGAGCTATACCCCAGCCCCCACCCCCATTGCACAAACCATTAGAACATAAATATAACTTGAAACCTATATATGTTAATAATCAAATGTGTATCACGATGGTTAAGACTTGTGTTAGATGCTAGAAGGTTGCGGGTTCGACCCCCGCCCGCTCCGCTTGGTCCTTGACCCAATTTGGTGGCCCTCGGGCTACCACATGGTAACCCCTTGTTGGGCCATGTGGAAGCCTTTGGTTGGCCATCCAATAACCAATCAAAACATGCCATTCGACCCAATAAAAACATGCCACTTGGAAAAATATCATTCTCCAGAGGAAGCCTGTAGACCAAGTCAACCTGCCACATTGGCATGCCCAGCCAGCTGTACGGACTGCTGACTGGGTTGTCCTGCATTTTTTTTTCTTATTTGATAAAGTGGACATAATGCATTTCTAGGAGCATACGGTGTCGGTTTTCCACGAAACAAGTTGCATCGAATTCAGAACAACGAGATCTACGCGGTCATTCAAGTTACATGCCATTTCAATAACTTTCATTTTTTAGCATAATTTTGAGCACCTGATCATTGGGATCTATGCAATTAATGAACCATTGCATGTTATCCCCCATAGGATCTGAAGCATGAGAATTGGATGGAGTTTGAAACAAAAAAACAATACTTTGATTTTCAAATATCCCAACTTTAACATCATCACCAGGGGGCACCTAAATTGGCACTATAAAAAGAGGATGGCAAGGAACAAAAGGAATAATAGGTTCCTCCTTGAAATATTGAGGTGTCTCATGGTTAGCCAAAGTTGGGGAGAGAGAATTATTTGGGGGTTCATATTCAAAAGATCTGAAAGAGAGTAGAATCAAATTTTGAATTTTTTTCCACAATGAAATCTGAATCAACCATTCCTTCAGGAAATTCATAGCAAAGGTGAATAAAACCAAATCAATTTCTATCGCATACATCTTGATAATTATACTTGTCAAAGGATTCACAAAGCTCCTTCACAAGTTGCTCGAGTGAATGGATAGAATAAATAGGTAACGCATGACACCATTTCTTAACTCGACCTACAAATGTGAGGGTGAACAACCTGACCATGACATATTTACAATGTATTCCATTAGACAGATGAAGATGCATTTTAAAAGAAATGTTCGAGGATAGCTAGTTCACTCTCACCACCAAACTTGAATTAAGACAAGTCATTAATAATTTCCACGTGAATTTTAAAATCAAGCTCCATATAAAAACATCTTGGGATTATGATTTGGGAAATAGCCATTTAAGATAAGAGATTCAAAACAGACTCAATGGGCATAACTTGTCATTTGGCCCCCTTTCTAACACCAGAATGTTGACGGTGTTGGATACCACCAACAAATAGGGGGTCTAACCTATGTGAAGTCCCAATTAGACCTCACACCATTTGGAGTAGGCGCCCCATCCAGAGTATCAACCCAACCACCATAACTGTAATATTTGTGTTGGTTTCAATGAATAACATAAGACATTATATATATAACCCTTGAACAAGCAAGCTGACACACTGTGAAACAACGATTGTAATTTGTAAAAGGAGAATTTTATGAGGGGGGAAGATAAAAGTGAGCCCCAAGAAGGAAGTCATAGCACTAACCTAAGAGAGACACAGGCTCAAAAATAAAGGTTCATTAGTTATCTAGTGAAACAGTTCACATAGACACAACGATCATTAAACCACATACAACATGCCTTCAACAAGATAAGTACCAAGGCCACCAAAATAGTTCAATTTCCTTATTACATATGAACGAAAAATCTAGAGAATATTCCTAAGTAATTCACAATACATGCGTGAAAATTTGTTTACTCATCGAGCTCAAATTATAAGGTGAAAGATCCAAGTACATAGTTACAATGATGAGGATCTAGTTCTAGTAGTGGAACATTAAACCTCTACTTGCTTCTCCAAAGAACAATTTTCTCTATTATGCCAAGTAGAGAAGCCAATATTAGCTCTCCAAATTTGAAGCCTCCAAAATTCTTGCTTGGGTTATGAGGTTTCTTTTGTAACAAAAGGAATGACCTTTCATGTCCCATTGACTCTTGGTTTACCCTCATGACTCTTGGACTTATAATAGGTCCTTTGAACTTCTAAACAAATCTTGAACTTATAAATTACCTTTGGACTTCTCCTAAAGATATTTGGAGTTTCATACAACTCTTTTGTCCATATATGACTATGTGACTGTTCAAGTTCCACATTTGACTCTTGGACTTCCACACATTACATTTTTTTCCATTTCTTAAGAATACATCATTACATTCCACATATGTGATGTGGCATGGCACATGGACACACATTTACCATTATTATGACACTTGTACAAGTTACATCTTGACAATGATGACATGGACTTCATGATGAGGTGGCAATGTTAAGTTGTCTTCCTTTCTATTTCGTCTTGCATTATTGATGATAGATCTAATCTATGATTCATCTTCATGGAAGATACACTTTGTTGCTTATCTTCACCATCCAAAGGGTCTTGGATACATTCGAATCCTCTAAGTCATCATGTAATGTTTTGTTTCTGTTTTAGTCCATGATATGCTTCATGTCTGCATGGTAGATCTCTTTTGTTCTTCTTCTTCGCAGGTGTTTCTTTATGCTTCTTCCTTACTTTCTTGTTTGAGCATTACCTTATCAAGCTAGGAAGGTAATCTTGCCAATGAAAAGCATCCATGACAGAGAAAAATCAATCTTAAAAACATTTATTCTACCATTACCCAGCTCATGGAATGATCATCTCAGATATGTATGTGAGAGAGCTAAAAGAAGAAGGATTGGTTAGGAGGGCACAACCAAACTCATCAAGGCTCACAAGAGGCATTCAAGGTGCATGTGTGCACTCAAGAAAGAGAGAATGAAATAAAGGGCACAGGGCGTAGGTCTAAAGCATGAAGAAGAATCATTCGTTGGCTCAATATGCGCTCATATGCTCAAGGAAGCTAAGGAGGGTGTAGTGGTGCACACTGAAGGGATAAATGGGTTAGGCTTAAAGCCTTCCAAGCACATTCATGCACTCAAGAGGAACATGGAGGGTGCAGGGTGCACATCTGAAGCATGAAGAAGAAAACATTTTTTGGTTAAGGGTGTGCTCATGTGCACAAATAAAAAAGGATGGCACAAGGGCGCACACCGAAGGGAGGAAGGGGTTAGGCTTCGAGGCTTCATAGTTCACTTTGTGCTCAAGAGAAACTAGGAGGGCACAGTTCTTTGAGTCGAAAGAGTGTGCTCAAATGAAGGCTTCAGGCTTTGTGATTGTGACATGTGCTATTTAAGAGAAGGGTAAATGCCTCGTGCTCCAAGAGTGTTCCATGTGCTCAAAGGGAAGGATAAAGGCTTCATGTTGCAAGAATGTGCCATGTTCCTTAAGGCTCCGTGCTTCATGAGTGCACCACACACTCTAAGGGAAGGATTCATGCTTTGTTAGTGCACCATGCGCTAAAAGGATTTGTGCTTCAATAGTGTGTCATGCACTTTTTAAGGGATATAGGATCCTTCGTTGTTTCAAAGTGTGCTCAACGGACCCTTGTTGTTTTGAAGTGTTCTTTTTCATTGAGCATTTGATGTGCACTTCATTGTTTCGAAATGTGCTTCGTTGTTTTGAAGTGCACTTCATTGTTTCAAAGTGTGCTTTGTTGTTTTTAAGTGTGCTTCAGCATGGGAGGGTGGAGTTTTCTCAAACAATTGCTAATTGTTCATCTGGAATGCACTTTTCACTGAGGGAGGAAGCAAAAGGCTAGGTGACTTACCCTTAAGAAGTACTAATACATTGTGAGAGGGAGGGAACCTTAGAAAATACTTAGTGCACCAGTATGGCAGGAAATATACATCAATGAGGCTCATGAGTAGGTTGCGCTCATCACCTAGTAATAGGGTTAATGTCTTTATAACTTGCGTTGGGATGAAGGTTAATGCCTTTGGAACTTGCATTGGGCTCTGAAAATGGATAAGTGTGGGACAAACAGAGTAGGAGAAAAAAATGCATCCTAACACAACTCAAACATGTATAACACACATAAATTCCATCACTACAAGCCAATGGAATGCACAAGACTCATGAACAATAGTCACACCTTAAAACAACAGCAAAGTGACACCTATTTCTAAGTGTGATAGTTGAAACAACACATTACAACATTTAGAACACCAGTTATGACAGAAACTACGAATATGACCCAAAGGTGTGTTAATTTGTAGGAATGTGTCTAGCACATATTCCAATGATATGTAATACAATCTAATGCAGAAGAGTGCATAGAAATAACTTCAGTCATACGCAAAGGTGTGGCACATGTAGGACTGAAAACACAAAAGTGACACCTGCGAAAGGATGAAAACATGAAAACAACACTTCCAAAATCAGACTGACCTTAAAAGTGACACATGCCAGAGTGAAAATAACATGAAAATGACACTTATTAAAGTAAAAGCAAGTCAAAATGACATCCGCAAGTGTGAAATCCACACTTGTGAAGGCGAAAATGCGCAAAAGACAACAGTTGAGAAAACTTACCAAGATAGAAGTACAAACACAACAAAATGAGGGGGATTGTCAATAAAAATTGGCACTGACTGTTAACATGAGTTGAGCATCGCAAAGTAACTTTCATGATAGATGGTTTTATTTTTGTCCAATATTTCATAAAATAAGTGTTCTCATGATCTCATTGAATACTGAGCATGTGTGTGCAAGGTACTTGACAATTTAAAATCAAGAAGAGACTTAAACATCTTACAAAACATCATATGACCATGGAGTAACCATAAGACAACAGAGTGTAACATCCTCAGTAGGCCCCAAAATTCAAGTGTGGGAAATTTTTTTTAGGGTGTTAATCACAGCGACAACATGAGTATATATAAAATATTGAATAGTGTATCTATAAAATATGTATTAAGGTTATTTTATCAAAAGGAACTAGTTTTAGAATGTATTAAGATAGATATTTATAATGTTTCTGGGTAATGTATTTATTTAATTTTTTACTTAAAATAAAATGTAATATAAATTATATATATATATATATATATATATATATATATATTGTTTCCTTTTAAAATGAAATGGATATGAAAGTTTTATTAAAAAGGAGAGTTAGGATCTAGCTCAGAATTCTTACATTTCTTTAGTATTGCCAGTATCCCTTGTGGGTTTGAAATTGAGCATGGTGACTCAATCCAAACCCTCAGGCGAGATCTCTGTGATACAAAAAATTTATTCCCTTTCCAGCTAAATATTTTCCAAAAAACCCCCAAGATCCAAATGTATTTCCTTTCCATTACTACTTATTGTTATAGTTTTGTGTAACTTCTCATTTTCTTTCGCGATATGTTTTTTCCCTTCTTCGCAACATGGATCCAATCCATGTTTTCCAGTGGATCTGCAGCATTTCTCTTCTAAGAGTTTTCTTTGTTATCTTTATCACTATGTCCATATACCCGATCAACCCAAGAAATTTTGTATGTGGTCTTTTTTATTCTAAACTCAATGGTGGATCCAAAGTTCGTGGGGGTTTGCTAGACTTGTTCCTCCTCTCTTTCTGAATTCGATGGATCCTCTTTAACTTGTGTTTCTTCCTATTTGTATTTTTCTTCCTTGGGAAAATCTTCTTTTTCATTTTCTTGATTTTATTTTTCTACCTCCATATCTCGGATCTCTTCTTCCTTATATATAGTATAATGTTTTGGATGAGCATCTTCCCACCATTTGGGCCTCCAACTGATTTTCCAACATCTATTATTTTGTAGCCTCTTGGGAAAATTATTTATTACATTCCTTGTTTCATAACATATGTAGCATTGAAATGAAATACTTTCATAAGCAAGCTTCTAAATACATACATAGTTTGGTGTCGTTAGTTTGATGACAATAAAACCCTTGTTAAAATCCATCTCCACACATATTCAAGCATAATTGGTTTCAGGGAAATGCTCAGATTTTGGATTGCATCTATAATATTTTTCTGTTGCATTTCCAATAGTAACAAATCTAGATAAATTCCAAAGATGTAGGGGAATGTTTGGAAGCCTTACCCATACTGGAGTTGAGGAGATTGTCGTCATAACCAGATCAAAAGAATGGGGCCAAAGCTGCACGAAGAGACCAACACTACCCCAAAAACAACACCTGAAATCCCAAATGATATTCTTATCCTCATGGTTAGTGAAGAGAAAAGCAAAAATTCCCTGACCTAGAGGAAAAATACTTAGATTTTGAGACAAGAGGGGTTTCCATGTATCAAAAATCCACTTATATAGATCAATTAACCACGAAAAAAACCCATTAAATCTATAGACAAACCAAGCTTTGAAAAATATTTCGCACTATTGATGCCTTCAACCCCCATAAGGAAATTAAAAGGAGTTTCATAAACAATCAAAAGAGCAGTTCTGGATTTCAGTACGGTAGTGTAAGAAACCCTGCCTTGATTTGCCTAAGAAGAAAGACTTGTAGAACCAATGGCCATTTCTCCAAGATTCACTCATTTCTCGGTTGAGACACAAGTATGCACCATTACAGACTGTGAAATCTCGTTGCAAGGCAAAGGAGGGCCATGGATGACGGTCGACTAGGACAAAATCCAAACCGCCATGAGGTTTTCTTGTTGTAGTTACCACTCAATGAAACTAAATATTAATAAAAACATTAGAAATATATCATAATGTAAATATAAATAATTTAATGATAGTGGAAGTTATATTTTAATGCATAAGTTTTGAGTTGCCAAATATTTTAATTTAAAAGAAACTACAATTAATGTTCATCCAATTTAAATTATCAAAACATTTATATTATATATATATAATTCTTTTACATAATAAATATAAAATTAAAATAGATTGTGTAAAAACATTTATAAATGATTTAAACACAAATAATTAGAACCCACTTTAAAACAAGATTGGGCGCACAACAGCAAGTCCCCGTCGTAAGGGATGGTAATGGTAGAAAATTCAATAGTCCACAAAATCTATTTGATGGTTCAGAAAACCTCCTCATTATCTTGAGATTGTTCAATAATGTATGGCTAAATATAAAGTGTTGAAAGTGCATTACAAAATTTGATGGGAATGTTGTGATTAGAATAAACCAACTAGCACAATTAGCATCCAAGCATGTAGTAATAAATCAAATGAACTTCTTGATAATGGACTACTTCCTATGATATTAGATCTGTGGATCCCCAAATTGGAGCGGCTCCAAATGAGTTCTGCCTAGAAACAAATCTCAATTTTGGAAATGTTTAGGATCCACCTCGGAAATAGATCCTATGACCTTGAAGCGTGTAGCTGATGCAGATAAAAAACAAAATGCTACTAGTGCTTTCTTTCTAAAACCATAACGATAACAATAACCTCCCCCAAACCAAATTTCAAAAAACAATATAATTAACCACAATATATCCAAATTAGAGGAAAACATATCCAAATTAACAACAACCACATTACATATAAGCTGATAAGCCTTACTTTTCCTGGCAACCAATAGAGTCTTGGAACTGCTATCGAATAGAATGAACGCAAAATAGCCTTCAAAGTGATTTAGTACTTGATCAGCAGGAAATGAATCCCTGTCACACAGAGCTTTGAATGCGTATATTGTGACAATCACCTCATTTGCATTCTTGGTAAGTCCATAATCTTGTCTCAACAATGGAAAATTCTTTATAGTGCCCACGAACCCATAGTACACATCGTCTACAGCTCTGAAGGAACTCATGCCAAAAGTAAATGCAGTAGTCCAACATATATCAGTCTAACCAATGCAGTAAAAATGCTCGTTTAGGAGCAAACAGATGAGGATGCTGCTATTGAGAAGACTGAAGAACAAGTATCAAATGCCATAGCTAATATGAAGGTTTGAGAAAGAGGCCTAAAACATAGAACCCTCTACCCTTATCTATTATGTGTTGTAAGATCCTTCACTTTGCGACATGGTTGAATATATATATAATAAAATATGGATTTAAATTCCAATACATAAATATGAGAAAAATATATTTGTGCCTGCAATGCAACCTATCATGAATATATACACCCAAAATCAGGTATTTTATTATAATCTGTGACAATTTTCTAGAGCAATAATACATGCACCTAAGTAGTGACAATCAATACTTAAAGATATATATCAATGTCTTTGTTGTGAAAAATTTCATCTTTTATCTAAAATGTATATGCACTCACATACATCTTCATGGTGCAAACTTCAATACAAAAGCTTTGTTACAGTGTCAATGTAGAAGTAATTACAAAGCGAAAAAAAGTAGCAAACAATATTCCTTATCTACTGTTTTGAATTTTGAAGACCTTCTTGGAGAAAAAGGGAGACAAAGACAACCCACAAACATGTTTCAGTCTCGGTAATGCCTTTGTAGCCTCAATACAATACAAGACATAAAGTCTAATAAATTGGGTCAATTGAATATCAACTACTCCACCTTCTTTAGTAGAAACAATGACCAGTGAAGGTAAAAAATCTCTTGACCAGTATAAGATGATGGATATTTCAAAAAAGAGGACTACTTTATACCCCACCTCCATTAAGTGAACTTGGAGTTTGGGTATGTTATAGAGTGATAACCGCACCTCCATAAAGTGACCTTTGGCTAAGGTTTGTTACAAGCTAGCCTTGTGGTCCCTAGACTCAAATTTGAAAGAGGAATTTATAATAGACTTGGTGTGGGATGTTAAATTAATCATCTCCCTCTATTTTTCCAAGATCAATAAAATATTAGAGATACTATAAATAAATTTGGAAGATTCATTAGCCAAGAAAAACCAAAAGTAAATTTGTTTTCTTGTGAAATAGTATGCATGAGGTGGATTTGGAGAAGGGGTTGTCATACACTCTGCAAATCAATATTGACGGGTGCAGTCAGTATAAAATCCTAGATTATGAACATATTCCATTCAAGTACAATATTTGTCATGTTTATAGATTTTACCAAAATTTATCCAAAAACTAAAGAGGAGAATCCTATTTTAAAGAAAAAATAAAGAGAAGAACTTGAGTTCAAGATGGTCTCAAGTAAGCACAAGGATTCTTAGCATAAAGGTTGTGTTGGATAATGACACATCTAGAGGGTTTCCCACCTTAGGATTTGAAATTTGGGGAATTTAGAGGGTTCAAAAAATATAGGATACGTAGACAAGGAATATGAAAAGGAACCATTTGAATCCAACTCTATATCAACACACTTGGATAATGATGCATATCCATCCTTTGATGATCTTGGGACTAATTATCTAGCAAAGAAGGAAGTAGAAGATAGAGAGTAGGAATAAGAGGATGAAGAGGAAACATAAGAGGAAGAATGGGACATGAGGAAATATACGAGGAATAAGAGGATGAGGGAAAAGAATCACAGCCAATAATTAGGGTTCTCTCTAAATCTTCTTAATTTTTTGTTGAAATCTTGAAGAAAGCTCCAAGTCCTTCCTCTCCTATCATGAGGGGAATAAAATTCAATAAAGAACTAGTGACTTATGAGGAAAAAAAGGATATCTTCTTGGGATATCAGACACTTTTGGAATATATTTCAATGAAGGGACAAATTACAACCATCAATCAATATGTATGTTTTGTTTTATTATTTTCCTTTGTAACCAATTTGTAAGAATTTATTCTTAAGCTCAATGATTTGGAAATATAATTCCTTGCAAAAAACTCACCTTAATAAACCTTGTGTATTCTTGCTACTAGAATTTCATTGATCTTTTCCAAGAAGCTACTGATTCTAGTCAGAAAAGGAGTGACAAAGGAATTATAATCAAACTTGATATGGTGAATTCCTTTGATAGAGTTCAGAACAAGTTTCTCCTCAAAGTAATGGGAAAAATAGGCTTTGACCCAAAGTTTATCCAATGGGTCCATCTCTACATAAGCTCTCCCTAGATTTCTTTGATGGTGAATGGATGTGTGGTGAGATTCTTCAAAGTGGTTCGGGGACTTCATCAAGGTTTCCCATTATCTACTTTCTTATACATTCTTATGGATGATATTGTAAGTTTTCTCCTAGCGCATGAAAGCAGGAATGAACACCTTCCAATAATAAGGTATGAGCAGAGCATTTAAAATCATTTCCAGGAGATTTAAACATGTTTTGGGAAATTTATTTCTTGCCTCTTAAGGTCATACAAACTCGGTAAAATACTATATAGTTTACTAGAACATCATTGTTTCAAAGTAGAATCATATTGGAAAAATATTTGGCTTTCAGACTGTGGAAAATTAGAAGGAATTTAACTACCTAGGCATCCCCATTTATCTCAAATCTCATTCGCCTCAAGCTTGGTATGGCATTCTTTCAAAATTTAAACGAAAAATAGTATCATGGGGAGCTATATAGCTTAATATGAGGGGCCACATTGTCCTTATTATGATAGTTCTTTCATCACTCAAATATATCCTTCAAATTTTGGGCAACACAATCTATAAATTTATCTAGGAAGGGGGAAAATCCAGTACAAAAAGTTTCACCTTATTAATTGGGTTATGGTCCGAGCCCATAAATTACACGGGGGATTGGGAATTTAGGATCACATGCATGAATCAAGTTATAGGAGCTAAGCGGCATGGAGACTCAAATCTCAACTAGATAATTGGTGGTCTCCAGTTTTGAAAGCAAAATACGTTCAACAGAACTCTGGTAGGAGTACCGATCATGCCTCTCATCATGGATCAACATTTTAGAGGCTCATCTTAGTAAAAACCCCCATAATAAACAATGCTAGATTCTAGGAAATGGTGCAAAAAATTATATATGGTTGGATCCAATCGTGGATCATCTGTCATTGCAAGGGATACTAGCTCTAATTCCCCTAAAAAAACATCTAGCTACTCAAATGAAATCAATGTTGGCACACATCTCTTTATATGATGAAGTGGGGCATTGGTTAGGTTGGAATTTTGAAGGAATCCCAAATAATATTTTACATATTGCAGAGACCTCGAAAGATAACCTAGTGGGTTGTGCGTGTTGGAACTAACAAATGGAAGATCAAATCAGATGGAAGTCCTCTATATACATTGTCAAAGAAGGATATGAAGAATTGTTGTTCTCCACTCAAGTGCCCCTGAATTATTCCCTCTGGAAAAAACTCTGGCTCAGTGATTATAATCCAAAGGTATACATATTTTGTTTTCTTTTATCTCATAAAAAAATTTTGACAGCTGAAAATCTTAGAAAAAGGAGAATTCAAGGTCCATCCCAATGCCCTCTTTGTGAAGAACAAGAAGAATCGATTGCTCACCTATTCCTACAATGTCCATATACTAAGCAGGTCTGGGAAATTATTTTATTCTCTTTGCTCTCTAGAAATAGTTGGCCCCAAGAACCTCTGGAATTATTCTCTTCATGGCACAAAAACTATATTTTGTCGCTCTTAGGAAAATCCAATTTTAAATGGTATTGGAACTCCCTTCCCAATTTACTTTGTTGGCAGGTATGGTTATCTAGGAATAATGTTGTATTTAAAAACCTCAACCAAATTCCTAATTCAACCAACTTGAAGGCTCTTTCATTGTGTGTTGAATGTGGGAGTTTAAAATAGAGTAATATAAATCCTTTTCTTGATCCACATGAACATCAATAACTAGATATACTAGAGGATCCCCAAAAAATACACTTTGCTCTCGTACATAAGCCTCAAACAACTTAGAGAAACTCCCTAATTCATCTTCATATCATGATATGGAGGAGTGGAAAAAGGAAAAGAGATGTTGGGTCCTCCAATTCGATTGAGTTTTAAAGAAAAATCTAGGGATGGTAGGAGGGGCAGGGGTTATATATAACCTCAATGGAAAATTGGTAACCAAATACTCCCGGGGATTAGAGCTAATGACCAATAATTAGGCAGATTTTTATGGATTATTGCTAGGCTTGATTTTTGGCTAAGGATATGGTTGTCAAATATCATGATATTAGGGGACTCTCTTATTATGATATAACATCTGCAGAAAGTTTCTTGGCGAAAGGAAAACCATCTCAAGCTTTTGTTAAAAGAGTATCAAGGATTCTAGATGACTTCCTACAAAAAAAATTCTACCATGTACTTCGACATCATAACATTGAAGAAGATAGTCAAGTCAATCATGTTAGTCTTCTCACAGGGGACAAATATATATTAATGGAACTCAGGGGTGGTGAGGCATATCTTGACCCCTCCCTCACTTTCTCTAACCATATCTTCATGATATGATATCTTTGTTATAACCTTTTATCCCTATGTTTCAAATCTTTCAATGGTATCTTCACAATAAAAGGAGGGTGTTCCTAGCTTAGTGTAGTGCTATTATATGAAATATTTATGCATGCAACATGGGTTCAATCGAAATTCCCACACGCTTTTTGTACAAGGAGTTGTCAATGGCCTAATTGCGACATAGGATCACCACCTCAATTGGTGTTTGTTTCTATGGATTTGACAGTTATGAATTGTAATGGTGACATTCAAAGTGTGGCATGTGGGATGTCTTCTCTGCTGTTTAAAAGAATGGCTCTTAACCAACCCAGAGCTCATAAAATTCCCCTTTCATGCCAATTCAGGATTTGGTTTCATTAGCAGCGGAGGGTTTTCGTGTTGTCCTGCAAGCGCCCTGTGGAGGTCTCTTCATATTCGCCAAGATGCTTGCTAAATTGGCCTAACTGTAGCAATTTTGGTATTAGAGAGAATTTTGGTAAATATTCTTGATTTTCATCCCTCAGTTCTAGCATTTTATGGGCTATATTGGTCATCTAGGTTGACCATCCCTTAAATCCTACAAGCTCCAGTGGGTGGTCCTTCTCTTGGTATTTAGTGGTCATTATTATTTCCAATTTGTTTTATTCGAGCCCTCCTCTTCTGTATTGTTATTGCAACTAATTCATACCATTTTTCCCCTCCTCATGAGCTACATTGATTTATTCAAAGTGCACGAAGGAATTATTGGATACCTCCTTTCCATCGGGCTGCAATGTGAGCATGTAGTGGAAAAAATCCTGGAGATGGACGAAAATTGGTGCAACATCTACATCCAACAGTTCAAATCCTTGTAATTAAAAATCATATAGACTAATTGGAAATTGCATGAATAAATGAGGAACACTACCTTTCTAATGGAGGACACTTAGGACCTGAAAAAAGAAAAAATAAAAAAAAATAAAAAATAAAAAATTGGCCCATATGTAGAAATTTGATAGAAATTGCATTTGCTCAAGATTTCAAACTAAAAACAAGAGACATAAATTCTACTCTACTAATATGTGGAATGGAAATCACAATTTCGAACAACATGCATATACATGCAAAAAGAAAAACCACAAGTACATAATGATTTTTAGGGGAACCCAACTAGGGAAAACCCCTCAAGCCTCTTTGCATTAATTAGTTGAACAAAGAAACTATTATAATTGCATGCTCCAACTCTGAGCACCACCTGCAAAAGAATAATTATTCTCACTGCTGAATGATATCCTCTTGTCAACACTTTTCCAATTACTGCCTCCTCTAACCTCCTATTTCCTTGTGAAAATCTAAGAAAATTTTAGCTCCTAAACAATAGGGAAGTCCCTATTTCGTCGTGCAAATCCCAAGGAATTGAGCTCCTGACTGCATGCAACAATTGTACCCTCAACTAGTATACAACTCGTGTCACACTAGCCTTGTCTCCTCCACTCCAACTGAGCATTTTGAATTCCATGCATGCATCAACTATTTTGGGTTGATTGTTTAGTTAACTAACAAATATTTGAGTTAGATTGTTGTCTCACTGCACAACTGACCTTCAACTGACTTTTTCAATAGTTAGAGGTTGGTTAACTGAGTATGTTATGAAACTAGCTTCAAAAATAGAAGAAAAGAGAGATCACCACCTTAGAAATTAGCCACTTCGAGGGCGAAACCACCTTTACATTACATAAATGAATAATTCTTGGATGATTCAAATGACAAAACCTCCTTTCTATATATAGGAATCCATGGGGTCACAATATAATCCTAGCCGACCTACCAATAATAATGCAAGGGCACAACAATAACAATAGTGGGGTTTTATGGGGCACAATAATAACAATATGGGGACTACAGGGGTACAAAAATAACAATAAGGGGGCTACACTAACAACAATAAGGGACTACAATAGTAATATAGGGACCTAAGATGCCCCTCTCCTTCAAAAAAGTGTTGTCCTCAACGCTTGAGTAGCTCTGGATGCTTCTGTATAAAATTCTCATCCTCCCAAGTGGAATTTTCAGTGGGTAAGTTCTTCCACTTGATGAGATACTCTGAAATTGATCGATTTAGTAGCTGTCGAGTTCTTGTTTCTGTGACTGCTTCAGGTTCCAATATGATTTTTTTCTTCCTCATCAAGTTCTGGCAATATTGTTTGAATTGGAAGTTTGTCACCTATAACCTTCTTTAAGCATGAAACATGGAAAACTGGGTGCACTCGAGAAGAAGCAAGAAGCTCCAATTTGTATGCCATAATACCAATCTTTTGCAACACATTGTAAGGAACATATTACTTTGGCGATAATTTGTATGGTTGTAATCGTAAAAATACCCAATCTCCTACATCAAAACTTCTCTCACTGTGATGTTGATTTGCATGTTGTTTCATTCGATTTTGTGCAAAATTTAAGTTATCCTTTAAGAGTTGGAGAACTTTTTGTTGATGCTCGATGTGATATTCCATTGCTTGAACCTTAGAATTCTCTCTTAAATATGATGTGATGGATGGTGGATGATATCCATAAAGTGCCATAAATGGGGTCATTTTTGTTGCAGTATGGAAGGAAGTGTTATACCACCATTCAACCAGAGGTAACCACTTGACCCATTGTGTTTGTTTATCAGATACAAAACAATGAAGATATCCTTCCAAATATTTGTTCATTATCTCAATTTTCCCATCGGGTTGAGGATGATAAGATGAGCTATGGGCTAGTTGAGTACCCAAACAAGAAAATAATTCCATCCAAAAATTTCCAGTGAAAATGGGATCTCTGTCGGTTACAATAATATTTGGGTTTCCATGTAGCTTTTGAATTGTTTCCATAAATGCAGTAGCCACTGTACTTTCTTTAAATGGATGAGATAATGCACAAAAGTGTGCGTACTTGGTAAGTCTATCAACTACCACCGTGATGGCACTCTTTCCTTTGGACTTAGGTAAACATGTGATAAAATCCATTGAAACCTCCTCCCAATGTTGACTTGGAATGGGTAAAGATTGTAGCAAACCCGAGGTCTTAATTGTCTCAAATTTATTTTGCTAGCAAACCAAACATTCTGCCACAAAAGTTTGAATATCAGATTTAAGGCCACCCAAAAAAAAAATTCTTCACCCTGTGGTAAGTTTTAAAAAATCCCAAGTGTCCTCCTAAGGGAGAGGTGTGCAATTCCAAAATAATCTTATGTTTTAGTTGGGAATTCTTACAAATATATAAGAAATCTTTTTACCATAAGGAATCATTTTTCCAACTAAATGTATCATATGTACTGGGATCTTGCTGCAACTTTTGAATGAGTGTCCATACTTCCTCCTCATTCTTCCATTCCTCCCTTGCTTTGGTTATCCAATCTGGTTGGATAATAGAAATGGTACAGAGTAATGCTTCCACATCCTCATCCATTCTTGATAGTGCATCTGCCACAACATTTAGCTTCCCTTTTTTGTATATGATTTCAAAGTCATAACCCAACATCTTTGTGACCCATTTTTCCTACTCTTCTGAAGAAAGCCTTTGTTCTAAAAAGTATTTAAGACTATCATGATCAGTTTTTACCTTGAAGTGTCTTCCCATTAGGTAAGGTCACCAATTCTTTAGTGCATGTAGTATTGCCAACATTTCCTTCTCATAAATAGCTTCTTGTAAATATTTTCCTTTGATTGGATGACTTTCAAAAGTAGTGGGTCTTCCTTCTTGCATTAAAACAACACCAATTCCATTTCCTAAGGCACCACATTCCACAATAAAGTTTTTTCTGAAGTCTGGCATAGCTAAGACTGGTGCTAGGCACATTGCCTCTTTAAGATGCTCAAAGGCCTTAGTTGCTTCAGGAGTCCATGAAAATGCATATTTATTCATTAATGAGGTTAGAAGTGTTGCTATTCTCCCATGATCCTTAACAAACTTATGATAATACCCTGTTAACCCGAGAAATCCTCACAACTGCTTTATGGTTGTGGGGAATTTCCATTCCTTAATGGCTTTAATTTTGTTAAGGTCTACCTTAACAGCCTCCTAAGATACAATATGACCAAGATATTCCACCTCTTGTACTCCAAAGAAATATTTGGAGGTTTTTTCATATAATTGTTTCTCCTCCAATATTTTGAGCACCCTGTCAACATGTTGAACATGATCCTTCCAAGACTTGTTGTAGATTTGTATATCATCAAAAAATAATAACACAAATTTTCTAATGAAGGGTTTAAAAATGGAATTCATCTACCCTTGAAATGTAGAAGGTGCATTGGTAAGGCCAAAATGCATGACCAAAAATTCATAATGGCCCTCATGATTTCGAAATGTTGTTTTTGAAATATCTTCAGTCTTTATTCCAATTTGATGATATCCTGAATGAAGATCCAACTTGGTAAAATAAATTTCTCCATGCAATTCATCCAATAATTCATCAATCACATGAATGATAAATTTATCTTTAATAGTGAGCTTATTGAGCTCCCTATAATCCTGACACATGCGCCATGATCCATCCTTCTTGTGCACAAATACTACTAGAGCAGAGAAAGAACTTTGACTAGGTTGAATTATACCAGCCTCTAACATTTCTACAATCATACATTCAATTTCACTCTTGGAGATAAGGGTATTTGTAAGGCCTGATGTTTGGAGGAACACTTCTTGGAATCAAATGAATAGCATGATCATGATCACGAATAGGTGGGAGTCCTTTGGGAGTTTCAAACACCTTGGAATGATTGTCCAAGACTTTGTGGAGATCTCGAGAAATAGATGATTTGATGTTGGAACTTCTAGTGAGCATAATTATGCAATTACACCTTGTTTTTCTTTCTTTAGAACATTTTTCATGACATTAGAGCTTATTATCTTTCTTAGCTTCCCTACGATACCCCGTAATTCAACTTCCTTTCCTTCCGAAAAAAAAATTCAAGAAAAGTTCTTGAAAATTAAAAGCTACCATCCCCAAATATTGTAACCATTATACTCCTAGTACAACATCAACACCTCCCATTGGAATGGAAAGCATTGGACTATTCAATACATATTCCCCCATGGCTAGCTTGATATTATGGCATTTTCCATAGCAATTTATAGTTCCTCCATTTCCAACCATCACTTGAAACTCTAGTGCTAGGTATAGGAAGAAGTTCAATTCCTTGGCTACCTTACAATGAATAAAATTATGGGTACTACCCGAATCAATCAACACTATTACCTTTTTCTTCTTGATATGTCCTTATATATTGAGAGTTTGAGGAGTGGTAATTCTTGCCAATGCATTACAGGATATGGTTAGATTCATTTCTTCTTTCTCTAGGGTTGGTTCCTGGTGTATATCCTCTTCTTTTGAAGTTTCTTATTCATTTTCTTCCTCCTCTTCAAAATCTATGTAAAATAATTTCTTCTCAACACACTTATGACCTTTAGTGTATTTGCTATCACAACTATAGCAAAGCCCTTTTGCTCTTTTTTCTTCCAATTGTTGTGGTGTCAACCTTTTAGGTTGTGGAAGTCTAGGAGTAGCAACACTTCTATATTTATAATGTCAGTGGTAGGCTTCCTTGTTGCCATAATTTTACTTTCAATTTTTCTTTCCAACCTGAATGCCTTCTCCAATGAATCGGGTTCCCAAAGGCGAACCTAATGTTGGATGTTATACTTTAAAGTCCTTATGAGGACATCAATCCTGTGTTCCTCAGGAATATCAATTACCCTTATATTCAATTTTTGGAAGTCCTCAATGTGCTCCACCATTGAACCCTTTTGTTTGATATTTATCAATTGGCTAAAGAAGGTGTTGCTCTTTGTATCCTCATAATATGCTATCATTTCCTCTGTAAAAATTGTCCAAGTGACAATTTTTTTATGAGAGAAAACCTATTGATTTCATACAAATGTATTTTTTTCTAAATTTAAAGTTTCAATGCGTACCTTTTGTGTGTTTTTCACATTATGGAGATCAAAATATTGCTCCATCTATAGTATCCATGTTAGGAGATCCTTGCCATCAAACATCCTCATATTGATCTTTGGAATATGGTGGGTCTTCAATCCAAAATTAGAGTTTATGAAATCACAATTAACATTTATTTTGTTCTCATCATGAGTTTCCTTTACTATCTTTTTGCCATTAGGAATCATTTCCTGTATCAACTTTGTTAAACCTTCCTTCAAACCTTCCATGTTTGCTTTTAGATCATTCTTCATGTCTTCCATGTTGTCTTTCTTTTTTCTTCCATTTCATCCATCTTAGCTTCCATGCCATTCTTCAAACCATCCATATTAGCTTCCACACCTTTCTTCAAACAATCCATCTTAGCTTCCATGCCTTTCTTCAAAACTTCCATTTCATTTTTTGTTTCTCTTTGCGAGAGCGGAATTTGGTGCACTTGGTCTTGTAATTTTGATATATCATGTTGCACTTCTTCCTCTTCATGAGTCATAGTAGAGCCTTCTGACGGTTTATGGGTGTTGAATTCTTTTTAGGGATCATTTTAGAACCCAATACTGATATCTATGCTTCAATATGCCCTTGGAATCACTTCAAAGTGATTTTGCATACAAGAATTATGCAATTTGAAAAAAAATACACACCTTTTTCTTGCTTTTGAGGAGCTTGATATTGAAACTGATGTATCTCTGTAATTTTAGATCCTTTAGATTTTATCTTTGGTCCTTTAGTAGCCCTTTGAATCTTCTTTCCAATGCCATAGGTCTAACCTTATTTGGATTCTTCAAGGAAAAGTTATGCCTAATCTCCCGCAATGACCTAATTATGGAATGGTTTAGTAGAGCAAACTTGTACGAAATGCCACGTGTCACAGTTTCCTCCTTCAGCTTTGAAATTGATAAAAAATAAACTACAATCTGTGTGATTTCAACCGCTTTTTACAGAATTCAAATTTGATGCTCAGAGGGAGAGTTTGACGATTTTCCCAAGGTCACCTCTTTGAGATGAAATTCGGGAGCCTGCAAAAACCCTAACTTCCACAGGTCATATCTCTGAAAATATTGCAAACCAAGATTTGAAAGTTTTACACGACGTTCCTTAGGATTTCTTCGCAAATGGGGTTTTTTTAGCTTCTGAACCTTCGTAGAAAACAAATTATAGCAAAAATTCCATGATGACCTGTTTGAAGCAACGAAACCCTAGAATCCATAGCTTTGATACCAAATGTCATGAAACCAGCTCAAAAAATAGAAGAAAAGAGAGATCAATGCCTTATAAATCTACCACTTCGATGGAGAAACCTCATTTACATTACATAAATGAACAATTCTTGGATGATTCAAATGATAAAACCTCCTTTCTATTTAATCATAGTCGACCTAACAATAATAACGTAATAGCACAACAATAACAATAGTGGGGTTTTATGGGGCACAATAATAAAAATATGGGGACTACATGGGTACAACAATAAAAATAAGGGGGCTACACTAACAACAATAAGGGGCTATACTAGTAATATAAGGACTTAACAGAGTACAACTTAAAATAACTGAACTTGATTGCTAAAATTTAGAAATCAACACATGCATGACTAAACTCCAAGCCCACTAAATTGAATTTACTGAGCTAATTGAGTGACAAGATCCATGTCACAATAGTTAACTACCGCCAAGTTTGTTGATGTGGAAATTCGAATTACTCAATTTGATTAAGGCTAAAGTCAAATTGAGCCTTTCGTGCTACACTTTCTAACACTCCCTCTTAGCAAGAAAGAGATTTTTCACCACCCCTATCCTACACTTGTGGAATTTGAATTTACCTCTTGACAATGCCTTTGTCAAGATGTCAACATCTTTATCCTCAGTTGGAATGTACTATAGCAACATAACTCTTCTCTACACACAACCTCACAAATGATGATATCGAATATCAATGTGCTTGGACCTGTCATTAAATATTGGATTATCATAGAGTTTAATGCAACTACGATTATCACAATATATCACTATTGGATCCATCTCCTAACTAAAAAGACCCAGAAGTATTTTCCTCATCCATATTGCCTCAAATGTTGCTTGAATTGAAACCATGTAATATTCATCCTCTGTCAAGCTGAGTGGCACACACTTATGCTTCTTATTGTACCAAGAAATAGCTGCAAAACCAACACTGAAGATAGCACCTGAAGTACTTTTCCTATATGATGGACTTCCTACCCAATCTGCATCGATGAAACCTTGGAGATTCAGTCCCTCTATCCTCCTGTACCATAATCCATACTTGGTAGTTCCTCTGAGGTATTGTAACACGTGCTTTGTTGCCTTCCAATACAACTTGGTAGGCCTCACCATAGCTTGACTAAGTTGGTTTACTGCATAGCACATGTCGGGTCTTGTGTTCACAATATACATCAAAGACCCCACAAGCTGCCTGTAAATGATAACATCAACCTCTTCACCTGAAGTGGCATTCTCCTTCCTCCAGTTTGTAGCTAAAGGTGTGTCCATATGCTTAAAATTCTCTATGTGAAATCTCTGAAGTAATTCAAAGGCATACTTCCCTTGAGATACAAACAATTCACCATCACCTTTACATACTTCCAGCCTGAGGAAGTAATGCATTAAGCCCATGTATTTCATCTAAATTTCCCTTACAAGATCCTCTTTGCAAGAGCGGACCAAGTGCTCATCACCTGTCAATATTAAATCATCAACATACAAAACAAGAATAAGCAACTTACCATCTACTGCAATGTGATAGAGGTTCACATTTGCTTCACTTTGGTGAAGCCCAGTCCATTGCGATAATTGTCTATCCAAGTGTATCATGCTTGGGGCACCTGTTTGAGACCATATAATTCTCTCCAGAGTCTTCACACATGTGACTCTTGACCATATGTCTAAAATCCTTCTAGATTCTCTATGTAGATTTCCTCCTCCATAACACCATTGGGAAAGGTGGTATTCACATCCATCTGGTGGATTTTCCACCCCATTTGCGCAACTAATATAAGAAATGATATGATGGAGGAATACCTTGCCACAGGGGCAAATGTTTCCTCATAGTCAACTCCCTCTACCTGAGAAAATCCTTTGGCCACAAATACGGTGTGTACTTATTGATGCTCCCATCAGCTGCATGCTTCAATTTTTAGATCCATCTAGACTAACCACTGATTTCCCTTATGGTCTCGACACCCCTTCTCATACACTGTTCTTCATGATGGATTCATATTCTTCCACCATTGCATCAACCTAAAAAATTTGAGAAATTTCTTCCTCCAATGAAGAAGGCTCTAACTTAATGAAATCTTTCATGAGAGCCATGTGAACAGTGTACATCTTAGGTGACCGCCTCTTCCCGTGTTGTGATGATGGAGCTCCCACATGCTGCCTTACATCCTGTATCAATCTATCAACTTCTCTAGTTTTCTTTCTCCCTTCTTTGAATATTTTTGGTTGAGTGGGTGTCTCCACTTGGCCTCCTCTCTTCTCCTCCATTTGTGGACTCCACAACTTCCTAAAGCTCATCACGAGGCTCCTCCTTTAGAGCTAGAATCTATTGCTCTAGTGGGATACTAAGATCTCGTTCCAGAGAGCATTTCATAGTCTTCTCCTCATCAACCTTGACATGTATCCTCGCCATTGTCATCCTTGTGAGGGTAAATACACCTAGTAATTATGTGGAGTTTTGATGTATCCTACAAAAACTCCCAAATATGCTATAGGCCCAAGTTTCCTCCTCAAATCCTTAGAGACATGAAAATAAATTGATCAGGCTCCAAAAATTCTAAAATGAGACACATTAGTCTTTCTCCAAGAGAAAGCTCCCTCTGGTGTGATCATGCCAAGTACTTTATGAGGACTTTGGTTATGCAAGTAGACTGTTGTGTTACATGATCCTGCCCATATATACAATGAAAACCCCTGATCATGTAGCATAGCTCTTTAAAATCCAACTATGTTCATGTTCTTCCTCTCAGCTACCCCATTTTGTTGTGGGTTATGGGGTGCTATCGGTTCTCTTCGAATACCTTCTTTGGCACAAAGATCCTTAAATGCATTCAAAACAAATTCACCTCCATTGTCACTCCTGAGAGCCTTCACCTTCTTCCCTGACTCCTTCTCAACTAATGCCTTAAATTCTACAAATTTGGAAACACTTCATCATTCTTCCTCATGGAGAAAATCCAACATTTTCTAAAGAAATATTTAATAAAAATTACATAGTACTTATGTCTTGTTGTGGAGGATGTAGAGAAGGGTCCACAAACATCAGAGTGGACTCACACCAATATTTAATTTGATATGTTATCTCAACAATAGAAGGTGGATATGACATATTTCACCAATGTGTAACCCTTGTAGACATCCTTCTAGTCAAGGGAGCCTTTAGGGAGACTGGTGGTGATTTGTTGCATGATTTTAAGGCACCATGGTGTATATGACCCAATATCTTATGACATAGTTCTCCAACATATTGACTCTACAAATTTTCTACCTTGCAGTGCAATCTCCCACCTCAAGTTTGTATAGTTTCTTCACTTGAAATCCAATCTACTTCACTTGCCCGGTAGCTATGTGTCTCAGAAAGGCTTTCCCTTGAGTGAAAATAGCATCATGCCTCTATCCTCCAATACTACTATAAAGATCATGTTCTTCTTTAACCCAGGTACATACATAACATCTTTGAGGTGAAGAGGGGAGGTTTTCTCCCTCTCAAAGGTGACAATACCAATTCCTATAGCATTGTACCTCCCGTCATCCCCAAATTCAATATGCATATGGAGATCCTTCTCCGCCAGGCTACTAAAAAATTCCTTGCACCCTGTCATATGGAACAAGGCACTGAAATCAAGGTACCACACACTCCCCATAACAGTTCTGGCCATGCATGCTATTAGGGTGAAGTTTAATTCAAATAGCTAGTGCTTCACCTTCCACTCCTCCCGAAGGCTTCTTGTTAGACTTCGTGTGCGGACAATTTGTTGCATAGGTCTTTCTTGTTGATATTATTTTGGTTGGATTCAGGTTTTCTTTGGGCCTTCTTTCCTTTTCCCTTCCTCCCCTTCCCAACCAAGGAAAAATTATCTTCTTCCTCTGCTCTGGATGATGTTCCATCTATGATATTTCTCTTGATCTCTTATTGAACCAAATCAAACCACAACCTCTCGCAATTTGGTAGTTTTCCACTTACATTCATAGAGTCCTAGTAGTTCTGCCATGATTTTGGAAGGCCTAGAAGAGCTAGGCTCACCAGATCATCTTCTACAACATTCATCCCAACCCCTTCAAGCTCATCTTGAACTTGAGTGAATTTGGAGAGATATTGTGGGATGGTATCATTTTTCTGCATCCTAAAGTTTCGAAGTTTGTCTTTCGGGGAAAATTTTCTATGGTCATTGTTATTTTCAAATAACTTAGTCAATGTCTTCCACATAGCATATGGTGTTTCTTTCCCATGGAGATTTGAGACCGCGTGGTCTCTCACACCTTCCTGAAGAATTATATTGGCCTTTACAACATCCTTCTTCCATTGGGCTAATTTTTGTGCATCAAACTATTGGGGTTTCACAATGTCAATTTTAACATATTTTAACACCATCATCATCAAACACTAATTCCATTCGTTCCTTCCAGGCTATGAAATTAGAGCTACCCTCCAGGGGATACTTCAATCTCAATTCGTTGAAAGATATTCTCCCAAATCTAAAGAAAAATTGTTGCACTAAAGCTACAAATTCAAAATTCCTTAGGGACAAATTCGAAATACAGGTTCTAATATGATTTCAGGGCTCCAATACCATGTAGAAATTTGATAGAAATTTCAATTGCTCAAGGTTTTGAACTGAAAACAAGATACACAAATTCTACTAGATTCTAATATGTAGAATGGAAATCACAATTTAGAACAACATGCATATACGTGCAACAAGAAAAACCACATGTACATAGTGATTTCTAGGGGAACCCAACTGGGAAAAACCCATCAAGCCTCTTTGCGTTAATCAATTGAATAAAGAAACTATTACAATTGCATGATCCAACTGTAAGCACCACCTACAAAAGCAAAATTGTTCTCACTGCTGAATGAGAGCCTCTAGCCAACACTTAGCCAATTTCTAGCTCCGCTAGCCTCTTATTTCCTTATGCAAATCTGAGCAAATTTGAGGTCTTGAACAATAGGGAAGTCCCTATTTCCTTGCACAATTCTCAAGAAATTTATCTCTTGACTGCATGCAACAAATGTACACTCAACTAGTATGAAAATCATGTTACATTAGCCTTGTCTCCTCCACTCCAGTTGAGTAATTCGAATTCCATGCATGAATGAGCTATTTTGGGCTAATTGATCAATTAACTGATATATCTCTGAGTTAGACTATTGTCTCACTACACAACTAACCTTCGATTGTCTCTATCAATAGTTAAAGGTCAATTAGCTAAGTACCACTGAAAATAACTGAACTAGATTGCTAAAATTTAGCAATCAACACATGCATGACTGAACTCCAAGCCCACTAACTCAAATATACTGAGCTATCTGAGTGACAAGAGCCATTTCACAATATTTAACTGCCTCCAAGTTGTCTTGCTGATGTGGAAATTCGATTTATTCAATTTGACTAAGGCTAAAGTCAAATTGAGCCTTTCTTGCTACACTTTTTAACACCATCAGGCTAATGAGATGGACACTCTTCATCAACAAATTGAAGGTCTCCAAATTCAAATCTTTGCCATGGAAAGTCACAACTCAGATTCAAGCACCTCTAATAGGCATGTGAATCATTATCTTCCCGACCTTAACTAACCTTTGGAAGAGGAAACCAATTCTAAACTTTGATGTACTCTCAATGCAAGTGTGCTCCTTTGCTTGGCCAATTTTGTAAGCTTTACTCCTTATGTCATAATGCCTTTAGTAGCCTTTATATATAGTTTTTTAGTGATATTAGCGATCTCCTCCTCAGATGATCAACTCTCAAAAGCATTCATGCGATCATGTAACCATTTCCCAAGTAACTATTGTGTCTCAGCACAAATTTTAATATAAATCCTACTCATTTCTATGAAAAAAAATAAAAAAAATAAATATCATAAACTTTTTCTTATTTCAAAAAAAACTTTAGTTTCAATTTAATTTATATTAATAATATCCGCCACTTTTAAATACCACCCTATCTACCTATTTAAAAAAAAAAAAAAAAAAGAAGAAGAAGAAGAAAAAAGAAAGAAAGAAAAGAAAGAAAAACAACACCAATTACAATATAAATGATATTGATTATGTCCACCCACTTTCAAGTACCACCCTATCTATATCTACCTTTAAGAAATGCCAACAACTATGGATGATGCCTTCAAATTATAAAATATGGCAAGAAACCAAACTTACATTTACTGTTCAAATGGAAAAGATTGCTAACACTTCTGAGTGTGGTGTCTTTATTTACTATATTTAATGTTCAAATGAGGGAGATTACAAATATTTATGAGAGCGATATTTTTAATTATAGTTTATATAATAAAAATTGGTTAATTTTGTCAAAGGATTTTAGTTTGAGTGGTTTGGCGAACAACTTGTTTCTCCAAGTGTGTGGGTTAAAATATCTGGAGACAAGTTATCACACTATCCTGTATGGCATTTATGAAATGTGTAATTTAACTAATAGAAGAATTTTTTATTTTTAATTTTTAATTTTTTTAATTTTTTTCCAAGTATTTTTTCTATCAATTTTGCCCAAAATTTGGTAGACATTTTTGAGAATAATAAGTATAAGGTATTTAATCTGCAAAGTTCGAGTCCCTAGTTACCATTTATGCATTCCGACGTACATTTTAAATAGCAAGAAATCACAATCTTGCTCAAAAATGTATTGTGAGATTCCAATAAAAAAACCATTTTGTTTATTAGTTAGACAACGCCTTTATGAAATAGTTGAATCTAATGTAATAATGACGATTGGTTGTTCAAAGTTATCGATTCTCCATAAATTCTCGTTTCGGTTATAAAAAAAAGAAAAAAAAGAGAGGTGAATTTTATCTATATAAAAGATTGTGGTGAATACACAAAAATGAGTTACATAAGTAAATAATTATTATAATGTAAAGAAGTTGCAATTAGTAGTTTTTTATGATATACAATTTCAAAACCACTCAAAATACCCATTAATATAGAAAGTTTCCAGCTATAAAAGGATAAAGACCCTCAAAATTATTAGGTAGTTGAAAAGTTGCCTATTAATTAAAAACAATCTCTTCTTTTCTTGATTGGGTCGCCAAATCAGCTTGGGATTCAACCAATTTGTTAATATGTCATTGGATATGTAACCATTCAATCTCATAGTTCATTTTTTTCAACCAAAGTTCTAATTGTGCTAAGAATTGCTTCAAATTAGAGATCTCTAGCCTTTATTCCAAATGACATGTGTCTCAAAATGATAATTGAGTTTCCTAAAATAAGATGGTGCCTTGACTGGAGTGTCTAAGCTAGGATAATGCCCTGTAAAAGAGCATATGTATTTGCTAATTGATGGAAAGAACTCCTAGTTACCATGCATACTATCCTTCAATCATTCCTCCAAGGTGAAATACTAGCACCACCACCACACCCCCCAACACCTGTCTCCCTTGTATTTAATTACAAAATATTAAAAGAGACCAATGTTGTATTTATTGGAAAGTTCACATGGAGAACATTGCCAACAAATGTGGGTGGTGATTTCAGTTGCAAAATATGGCAGAAAATCAAAGTTAAATTTATTATAAATGGAGATTTTATTTTGTTTAACCATCGCATAATATATTTGTATTATAAATTTGTGTGTGGTGGCTCAGCCATACAACCAAAATTTACAAAAATGTTGACTTAGGTTACAACTATGATCATTCTTATGTTGCCTAAATTCAACTAGAAGCCAAAACCAATCTACTATAGTGCTTACATTTCTATATTTGTAAACCCTCCAAAAAGTGTCTAAGAGCCTACAACTTTTAGATTGCATATACTATTCTTCATTGTGGATGAGAGGTACTAGCATATTGAATTCCTTCATCCCGCTGGGGTGGAACTAATACAATCAGATCAAGAATATAAAATATATTATGACTAACAATGTTACCAGATGAAGGGGCTCCTTGGTGTTGATGACTCAAACTGAGTAGGAGGTCCTCAATTTGTTGTTGGAGGTTGGTTATCTCATCCTCATCCCTCTTCATTTGAGTTCCATGTTCCACAAGTAGCTTCATTGTAGTAGTCAAACTAAAAATTCTTTGGTTATGTCAAATCTGTAGTTGAAGAATTTCATTTTGCAATTGATGAGCTACCTCCCAAGGATATTGTCCATCCCTACTAGCCCTCCTTGAATACTCCATTAGTTTTCCAATAACTTGCAGAGTCTAGTTGCTGCACAAGACCACCAACATAGAGCCACCAAATATTCACCCTTCCTTTTAGTGTCTTCCTCAAACCCAACAATAGAATTTCTACATCAGACGCAAATAGAGTTACCAGCTATACCCCTAAGCTTATCCCCAACCCATTGCATTCAAGCACCTATAAATTGCCAAATTCACTAGATAAAACCATTTCACGCTTCTTAAGTCTAAGCGTGTTGTAAGCCTCATTAGTTGTACTAAACATTATCATAAAAAAGATCAGGCGATAACAAAATTCCACCAAATCCCACGATTAATTTCTACTTCTATCGCATCCCATGCAAGCTGTATTTTCCTCATCATTTATGATGAGGTAGCAAGCAAGTTGTTCCTAAATACTTCTTCCAATCGTGGATGTATGCCATTGCATAAGTGTGAAAACACTTGTCATCACATAGGTCCATCATTGGAGACTCGTATTGGCCTACTCCCTACTTCAATATAACTCTTGCCATCATCATCTGAGTTGTGTCCATTAGCTCCCCAACGTACCATCGACTCCATACAAGTGCAAAACATAGAAGAAGCACACCCATATGACTTATGAAAATATTACCATTCATGTCATTTCATGCCACTCGTCACATGGTTTCAACATTTGTTGCATATGGCCTTTGTCAAAGATGTCACCCATCAATTCCATTATAGTATGGGTTGATAGCTTATTTTCCCATTTATGAAAAATGTTATCGTTTCTAACTCAATTCCCACATTTACTATCCCACATGCATGCTAATTGTTGTGTCTTAGAACATGATAACTCATGATGTCTATAAATTTGGAGAGAAGATGCCTAATACAATTGAAAATGGACCTTAATTTCACATCAAATGAACTAATTCCCTTACAAAGATGGAAAATTATAATTCTAGAATCCCATATGATAAAATTTATTAATTTTACGAGCTCAAGCCCCAATTAAACCATGTAAGAGAACATAAGCTTCAACTTGATTGTTTATGACTTGTCCCAAACTCCAAGTATACACAATTTCTAGACTTAACAAATAAAATGTAATGTGTATTTTTCTGGTAAGTAAATTTTTAAAGTTAATTAGAGTTGAATTTTCAATTGGAATATTTTTAAATAAAATTTAAAAGCCAAGAATAATTTATTTTAAAATTATTATTTAATGTTTAAAGGGGTTAGATTTAATGATAGAAAATAAGAAGTTTTTCATCCCTCTTTTTTTCCTTTTTTCTTTTAATTAGGAGAATCGATAGATCTGCTTCCTATCACTTAAGAGGCTCGGGGTTGAGTTGATGTAACCACCAACAAGAAATGCTAGGCAAGTTAACCAAGTTTCGAACTTAGAAGGGGCCTCAATATCGGTAAGCAAATGCTTTTTTGGCACAACTTGTCCACCGTTCAACCTAGCCTCATGGGAAAATATATATATATTTTTCAATGAAACAATTATGAGACTATCCAGTAGAACATCTTTATATGGCTTTTTTCACAACTTTCACCAAGTATAGTATGTCTCTAGAGATTTGAACCCATCACGACCAAAAACACAATATGTGCCTGAACTGCTTGAGCTAAACTCCTTTGACCATGGGCAAGAGTTTTTAATATTAGTTAAGGTTTAATTTTGTAAGGGTCATTTATCCTAAAAGCCATGATACACCTTGAGGTAGTGGTCAAATGCACGGTTACACCTAAAAATATCAAATTTAATGGTCTCGTGACCCATGCACACAAAAATGGATCAAAGCCACCCCCATGTCCTTTTTTGTATACGTGCAAAGGGGTTGGATCAAATAGTGGAAAACAATGAGTTTTTCAACATTAGGCAAAGTTTAATTTCCATGTGAGCGTAACTTGAAGCCATGAGAGCACCATGAAATATTGGTTGAATGTGTGGTTGCACTTAGAAAAGCTATATTAATTGGTCTGATGACCCGTGCACACATAAGTGGATCAAAGCCCCCACATGTCCTTCAAAATTTTAAACCCGTCAGCGATAGTTTGAGTGGTTAGGATTAATAGTATTAATTTCACCCACTTTGATTCAAATCCTAGTTAAATCATTCATTATAATTTACAAGCTATTATATTTAACCAACAAATTATAATGGTAACTAACATTGCGAAAGTGATTTTTGATAATGTAATCAATAACGATTCTCTAGTTACTAATTCCCCTTTATCACCAAAAACTATAATTATTTAATTAAATATTAACATGTATACATATATAATCCCTTTCACATAATGATTTAATTATTTAACATTGCAAATAAGCTAAATTAATTATAAAAAAACCCTTACCAATAACTTCAATACTAATATTAACTCAACACCTATACCAATAATTTCATTGCTAATATTAACTCAACCCCATAAATGATATGTACTTCTTGCACTGAAAGTTGTACTTCAAAAATTTACCTCTACAACTCCAAAAAGCTTTACCCCACCCCCTTGTTTATCCCACATCAAATGCTCATCTAGGCTTTCAACTAATATAAACATTGATTCAATCAATGGGTCTACATATTGCAAGTGTGTGCTAGTGACAAAAGGGCATGACACCATGAATCCAAGGATTGGAGAAGGTAGTAAACATCAACAAGAAAAGAATTGCATGGCAACATATGTGCTCACCAATGTGGTCACCCCACTCTAGACAATGGGAACTCCTTTCACCTTTAGCAGTAGTCCACTTTATTTTTTTTAATTGTTTACTCTGAATTTCATGTTAAATTATTAATAAAAAATCTAATTTTTCAAAGAAGTGGGACCCACAGAAAGCTAACCACACATGGTGACATCCGACTCTCGGGTTGAGTTGGGAGAACCGGTTTTCACGGGGTCAACTGGCCCTAAACGTCGCGGCCACCCTTACGCCGGCTGTGTCAACAACCGTCTCGGCCGGTTCTTCCTGCTTTAAACCCTCGAGGTGCAAAGTCCTGTGTACAGACAGTTATTCGAATGTGTTGGTGTTGTTTCTGCATACCATGGTTTTTATGCTTCGATGGCTCGACCGCCATGACAACGGTTTTCTGAGTTTCCGAAGTTTAAAATTGGGGTTTGCGGGCTGAAAATCGTGGGGTTTCAGTTTCAAAATTTGGGATTTTTGGGCTGAACATTGACGTGTTTTGGATTAAATTATGGGGTTTTGGGCTAAATATATGGAAGTTTTAGTTGGGGTTAGCTGAAATTTGAAGAGTTCTCAGGCCAAAAATATGGGTTATTTTGTTTAAAAAATGTGTGTTTTTAAGGCTGATGAACTCTGGGCGTGGGAAATTATTCAGGTCGGAATTCAAGATTTGTTTATCTGGTAGGATTTGAATTACTCGAAGAAGATTCAATTTTTATTGGCAGCATGCCGTGGAAGGCCTCCTTGGCTGATATCTTCAAGCAGACCATGTATTTTGTAGTGTACGGCGGAGTAATTCAATAACGAGGTCTTTTGGGGTTTTAGTGGTCTTTTAGGAGTTCCCTTCATGTGGGTTTTTTAATTTTATAGGGTGCTTGGAGGTTTTATTTCAGAAGCTATCGGTTTGGTATAAATGTCGTGGCGAACAGCATCGAGACTGAGGGAATCCCGTGCATTAAGACGTGAAAGTGGTCGTAGAAAGAGTAATGGGATCGCGATAGCCAGAATCATTGCCTGCTTCGAGACTTTGCAATATTGGCAGGCATTCTTCCTTCTCCTTCCCCCGTTGGCCTGTTTTGTTCTCGTTCATTTGAGTATATTAATGTCGTTTCATGTCATTTCATTCTTTAGAATTACTTCTGTCATATCTATTGTATTTCATCATGACACTGCTATGAACGAAGTTATAAGTACCTAAGCAATGGTGATCGGAAATCATTACGTTCCTGTCTTTGGCACTGGTATGAAGGAAATCATAACCACCTAACCCATGATGATACAACATTTATAAGCGCCTGTTGTCGTAGACTTCCCAATCCCCTCTTTCTGTTTACCAAATAAGTAGCTGAGAGGCATATTCCTTTAATCCATTGATCAACTGGCAGAGTGTCAGTTAACTTCGACCCATTTATCTACTAGCTGAAAGTCTCTTTTCTTCAATCCGCCGGAGAACTAGCGGAGAGAGAGTTCCTTCAGTTGATCGAATAACTGTGTAGGTGTCTGTATACTTTTATCTATAACTATCTCAAGTTATCATATCCAGATTCATGTTGTATTTTATTGTTGTCCCGGTTAAATTGTATCATGGAGGGCAATCCTTTTTCTTCGTTTGGGAATCCACCCGAAATAAATTATGAGACAAAGGTGGCTAAATGGGATTAAACTCCTAGGTTCTAACAGCTAAAGCTTTATCTCTATGTTCACGGTAACATGAAAATTCATACCTTATTGATGTTCATGAATTTACTATAAACCCATAGCTCGAGGGATTGAAAAAGTTTTAAAGAATTTGATAGATTTTGTTGACAACTAGTAATTGGAGATCCAGAGTCTCACGTCATCTTTATATATGGAGAAATCTGAAAAGGAAGTATAAGAAAGCATGCTAGCTTTTGTAACCTTTTTATCCGAAAAATTACTAAAGCAAGGAATCCCAACTTTTTAAATATTGTTTTTATTAGAATGAAGTATTTTGAACAGCAATTGTATTTTGTAATGCAAGGTTAAGAATGATAACTGTTCTTTATAAGTCTCATCAAGATATCAAATATATATGGCGGTTTTTGTAGTGAAGCAAGGTTTTCTACATCTGTCTTGTAGTGTACATGATCTGTTCTGCTTCCATATAAATTATGTAGGTCTTCAAGGTGTTTACTTTCTTTTAAATGCACATTACCCTGTTTTGTCCCGACTCTTCACAGAAATAATGTGCCTTAATAGTTGGGAGCAATTTGCTAGGCATGTTTGTCGATGTAAATAGAGTATTTAGTGGAAGTATCTAGCTGTTTAGTCAACTTGGTAAATGTAATATTGTATTGTAATAAAATGCTTTTGGTTTAATCCATGGGTTATGTGCCACCCTTTTCCATATATTTTCTCAATCTTATCAATAGGACATGCCCTAGTGGAAAGGAGCTAGAAGAGCTTTCTACATCACAGGTGAAGTAGATGTGTCAGGTCTGTCCACAACGCTCATGTAGCCAAAGGAAAATTACAATAATAATGAAGAGGTGCTTAAACACGTGCTTAATAAATTACAAAATAACAAGTTAATTTATGATAGTGAATAACAAGCTCTTGTTTCCCGCATGGTGATTATAGATTCTAATATCAATTAGATTTCCCAGTGCATAACATACGTCTTGCTCCTGCTTCATATCACTGTAGGTTTAAATTAGTGTTTGTGGACTGATAATATGGACTATTCAATGCACTTGTAGACTCAAATTGCCTTGAATTCAGTAATTTCTGTAAGTTGCAACAAATGAATGTTTGAAATTTGAATATCTTCAAATATTGTCCTCTTGAGCCTTATTCAAATAACACGCACAAGTAACAAACACCATAAACATGAACAGTAGTGAATTAAATCAGCCTAGGCCCTAAATCCATATTAATTCCAGATATCACAAGCATTGAGACTCTTGGATCAAATCCTGCAAGGTGCAAACCTTTTTAGAGTTGATCTGATCTGTGGCATGGTCTTCTACTTACAGACCTGTGAAATAGACATATGCCTTTTCAGGAGACAGAAGCTACCTTGTTCAGACAATGGAGTTGAAAAATAATTTGTGGTTGGTTGCAAAGCTTTATACTTGTACAGTATTGTCTCTGTTGAGAGCCTTTACTATATCTTGGAATAAATTTTTTTGTCAGAACAGTGGAATGGTTTCTTGTCAATGGGTATAGATTTTTATATGAAGCATTTTGAGAGGGTGCAGGTGGGCGAATGCTCTAGTGACACAAATTTCTGCTTTCTTTAGCCATATAGTATAGCCCATATTAGTTGTTCTGTCATCGAGTATAATGATGTTTCTTCCCTACTGCAACCCAGTTCATATGCTCTATTTTTTACTGACATAAAACAGAGTAATTTATGTTTATAATGTACCAATTCTGTTTGGTTGTTTCCCAAATTTAGGTACACTCCAAGTGAGCCCTTTGTTTTGATCAACAAAATCCCATGAAAACTATATGCTGCTGCCTTCTCTCATAAATTGAATATGTTATGTTAGCAAGCTTATATTCATTCTCAGATTTCAAAATAATAGAATGCCAATCCATTTTCTTATTGGTATTCATACCTATCATACTAGCAAACAATATTCAGTTGTAAAGATGACAAAATTAGTTATTTTGCAGCGAAATTTGAAGATTTTGTAGTAAACAATAGATAGCTGCAGCCAAAATTCTATAACTAATCATTAGCAACTAGAGAGATCCATATTTATATATTTGGTTGGATATGAATTTAGAGCAAGAAATTATCTGCATATGTTATAGTTAGGTACCATACCCATGAACGTGCAAGCATGTGTTGATTTGGTTGCAAACTGGGGTAAACCGTAAAACCTTTCTCTTAGCTTCACTGTTTGAGAAGCTAACTTGTAAAGCTTTTGACATTTTGAATTTATAATATGGCTGGAAATATTGAACTCTTTCAATAGGTTGTATGCTTGTCTCAGTTTTAGAGCTAGAACTAGAATGCTATGATGTCAAACACTTTGTGAGTAGTTGTGAATAATATTGTTGTCTGAATCATGTGAAATTCTATTCAACTTTAATTGTCTGCAGGCTTAATGAAATGCCATTGCAATGGGGATAGCCATTGGAGGCATTTTAATCCATGTAACTTTATTTTTTAACATGTATGTGGTGTTGATGACAGGATTATAATTTTCAGGCTGTTACGTAGAAGTCCATGTCCATTTCACATCTAGAGTTTTCAGGTCTCCAAAAACTGTGTAGTCAAGGCCACGGCAATCGTGACAATACAGATTAGATGGCTTGGACTGAGTGGTTAAGGTATAGCAGGTGGAAACTATGATATGTGTAACCTGACCGTGGTCAGACTACGTAATTACAGTGATAGCGTACTGGTATGTTGTGCTTACAGAACAGGCTTGTTGATGAGGGTGGCCTCTATTTATGTGATATTCAGTGTTCTGTCTGCTTCTTCATATGTTGATAAATCTTGTTTTGTTATGCCCTGATTCATCATGTAAAGCCTTACTCTGTTTTGCTTCCATTGTGTGTGTTTTGAACTTCTGATTTGAGTTTCATGTGTTTTTGGTTTACACCTGATTTCTTAGTTGCAGGCTCGTGGATTTGAGTTTTCAAGACCTATACACAGTTTGCTGAATGGAGAACCAGAACATGACAGGACCATATTTGGACATAGTTAGTCAGGTACCAGGGCATGCATGCTCAGAGACTAAAATGCCATTGTTGGTATTAGACTCTGGTTACCCGAACGTTATGAATTTGAAGCCCTTGTGGCAGACAGCCCAATATGAAGGAACTTTGTTAAAATTTTCTCAGTATTATCAGCTCAGTTCTAATGGGAGTATTCAAAAGGGTAGCCTTGATGCAGCACTGACTAGTGGGATGGAAGCAAGCTATAATTATATCCACATGGCTAACTTATCTGGCCCTTATGCTGAATGTATAACTCCTGTCAAGGGAGATGTATCATCCATGCCACGTGGAAATTGTGCCGATGTTTGGGGTGGTGATTGTGCTGATAAATTATCACAAATTAGATTTCTTGATACTTTCCAATTACAAGCGCCTGATTATTACAATAGTATGTTCATGTGTGACTATAATATGAACAGATGTGGGTTTAATTTTCACCCTGCACTAGTTCAGAGCTTTTCGGAGATTTTGCCCGGCAATGGCAAGGCAAAGAAAGAGACCAACCCTGAAAACATGGCCATGGAGAAAAACACAATTTCTGAAGTACTGGCTGCAGGAACACCAGGCCTCTGGGATGTTAATTTGCCATGGTACAGGGAAACTATTCCCTTATCATTTACAACTATGCCAAATATGGGATTGAGTCAATTGTGCATGACAGCCCTGGACAGCTATGGGGGTGAGTTTATTGATTGTCCTGTGGTTGAAAATGAAGATGCAATTCCTGTGAGCTGTGATGTATTAAGCAAAGGAAACTCTGGAGATTCTCAGACTCAGCTACATGAAAACACTGCAGACTTAGACGCTCTTTTGAGTTCTGATGAAGAGGAGAGTAGCACTGGTCAGGAGAGTAGCACTGGTCACTCACCAAGTGAATATAGTGGAAATAAAAAGGCATGTACAAAAGTTAGGGATGATACTAGTGCTGGGATTTCTGCCAAGAAAACAGGTACCAATCAACAGGAACATAAAGAAGAGGAGGCAGACTTTGGACCTGCTATTATTGAAGAATCGGTTGGCGAGTCTAGCATAAATGACAACTGTTTTTTGTTTGATAACTCCCTTCTGGTCACTCCAACCCAGGAAGTGGACATCCAAACGAAGAATTGCAAAAATGCCAATGAGAATGAATGCAACAAGAAGAATATCTGTGCATTGAGTGCTGTTAGCATGCTGACTGAGGGAAGTACAAAGAATAGCGCACTTAGATGCAGACAGTCACATAAATCTCTTTCAGGGAAATCTGCTTCTGCCAAGAAATCCAAAAAAGAGAGAATTAAAGGAATGGTCCAACTTCTGAGAAATATAATCTCTGGTGAAGATTACATGGACACTGCTGTTGTCCTTAATAAGACTATTAGGTATGTTAAATCTCTCCAGGTAAAAGTGAACAGATTGGAGGCTAATCAGCAGGAAAAGGTGAACTGAGTTTGACCCCAGTGTGACTAGGTGCCTCTTGCAGAACTCCCAAGATATAATGAGAAAGTGGATGCTGCCTAAAAAGCACGAAGATGGCTTTGCCAACTTAAAATAAAAATAGAGATTCTCTGGCATACTTGTCTACATTCAATGATAGCTGTAGCCAGATTTTGATCTGATCCTAGTTTTATGGCGCTAAATATTGGTGTGCTGTGGTTTGGTTTCATATATATATTGAACTTACAAATTGTAGGGTTTTTAGTCATAGAAACCCCGCTTTTTAATGTATATTGCACCCGTCCTTACTGAAGCTCTGGTGGTATTGTATTGAGTGTGTATGGAATATATGATATTTATCGAAGCATGTCTTTCTTGGTCTTCTTTTCCGATGGATCTATCAAAGTCGGATGATGACTGCATGTGCTTAATATTGTTTGAAGGAAAATGGTAGGAAATGGTGATCAATTTTTCTTCTTGTAAAGACCAAATTGTGATGATGGAAATCAACTGCCAAATTTTATGCTTTTATTTACATGAAAAAATGTAATGATTTCCTATAGCATCAATGGCAGATTATTCCATGTTTAGAAATTGTGATCAATTTTTCTTGATGTAAAACTAAATTACACTTGGACCACAATTGACCAAATTGTGATTTTCTTGATGTAAAACAAAAATACATTTCGACCAGATTGTGATGATGTTAATCAACTGCCAAATTTTATGCTTTTCTTTACTAGTTGAAAATGATTTCCTACAGCATCATGTCTGTATATTCCATGTGTAATAAACGACAGTTCCTTGGAATAATTGTCTTCTAGATCTAAATATTTGATGACTTAGAGGAGCCATTGAAATTTTGTTAGTTGTAGTTGCCGCATGCCGCCTTAGTTCATACGCCTTCATTCTCTTGGGTTTGTCTACTTTACATTCTCTCTTTTTATCTCGTTAATTGTCTACTTTACTCATTCTCTGTTTTTACCTTATTAATTCATATCACAGACCTGGATCTGTGATGTATTAATATGCATTAATTGTTACCTTGGAGGAATTTGATATCTCTCAGTACATACCTTCTACATAACAAGGTTAACATCTGTGATGTATCAATATGCATTGATTGTTACCTTGGAGGATTTTGATATCTCTCAGTACATACCTTGTACATAACAAGGTGTTTGTATAACAAGGTTAAGATTTATTTGAGAAATTTGATCTGTCATTACGTAACAAGGTGTATAACGAGGTTAAAATGGATTTGTGCACTAATATGAATTTGAGCAGCGTGAATTGTGATATAAAAATTAAGATGGATCTGTGTGCAGTTGGATTTGTGGAGTTCAAAATGTGATGGTTACTACCATTTAATGTGTAACATGTTTCAAAAAGTATTGATATTTATATGAAATGAATGGACGCTGTAGAAATTTTACTACATTTTGGGTTCATTAACACTCCGGGTTCATGATTCATTATTTGGCGCTCGCTTTGATTTCCTGCCTTCTTAAGCCCTTTGATTTCCTGCCTTTTTAAGCGCTGAACGGGTTATTTTTCATCTCAATTAGGATGAGATGTGTTGGTGTAACTATATGTTGGGTTAGGATGAGATGTGTTTGTGTGTAACTCTATGTTGGTAACATTAAGGAGGTGAATCAATATTTCACTAGTTTGCACTCTCTTTGTCGAGAGGGGATGGGGATGAGGATAAGGTGAATTAATATTTCACTAGTTGGCACTCTCTTTGCGGAGAGGGGATGGGGACGAGTTTCTGCTAGAGTGAACAAATAGTGAAGGCACTCTCTTTGCGGAGAGGGGATGGGGACGAGTTTCTGCTAGAGTGAACAAATAGTGAATCAATATCTCACTAGTTTGCACTCGGGGATGGGGAATGGGAGACGATTTTCTGCTAGAGTGAACCCACATTTTCCATGGCAATTATGATTTTAAATACACCATTGCAATACAATTATGAACATTGAACTAACTAACAAATTTATAATTCATATTAATAATTACAAAGCCAAATATATAAACTCAAATTTAAATTTAAACCAATATCTTTTTGAAAAAAAAAAACTGAAAAATGCTATTAATTAAACTCAAATTTAAATTTAAACCAATATCTTTTTGTAAAAAAAAAAAAACTGAAAAATGCTATTAATTAGATTCTAGAAGGTGAGAGTTTCATAAGCCCAAGCAATTTCAACTTTTTGTTCATTATGCATAAGGTGAGAGTTTCATAAGCCCAAGCAATTTCAACTTTTTGTTCATCATGCATGGGTAACGCCATATCCACTATCATCCAATAGATGATGAAATGTTTTTGGCAATTTCTTCTAAAACAAATTCCATAAATCTTGCACATCCTTATTTGGAATGCTCATCATTTCTCAAGTAGTGTTATAAATCTCAACAAGGGATTTTTCGTTTTCTGCAGCTTGGTTTTGAATATTTTGTCCATTCAGGATGATAAAATGCTTTTGGCAATTTCTTCTAAAACAGACTCCATAAATCTTGCACATCCTTTTTTGGAATGCTCATCATTTCTCAAGTGGTGTGGTGAACCTCAACAAGGTAATTTTCGTTTTGTTCAGCTTGGTTTTGAACATTTTGTCCATCCATTGTAAAACATAAATATTCGAAGTCAATGAAACGTAATTTAAAACATTGTAAAACATAAATATTATAAGTCAATGAAATGCAATTTAAAACTTTGAGCAGCAGTTACAAGAATCAAGGCCTTGCAAAACAACATAATAATAACGTCAAAATTTGAATTTCAAAATAACTTCAAAATAACAAAATATTTATTAGTTGTGAACTTAAACACGGTATTAGGCATTGCAAACCAAAATAAAAATAACTTCAAAGTTTGAATTTCAAAATAACAAAATATTGTATACATAATCATGTCAAAATTTAAATTTAAATTGTAGATACAATTTATTATTTTAACTTGGAATTTCATATAACAAGTTACTAAATTACATATATTTATTAAATTACAAGTTATAACAATCACAAGGGGTTAAGAATATAATGAGATTCAAGAATTTATAAGGTTCAATTAATAATTATATATTAAAAGTGATGGAAAACATAGTTCAAAATTGCAAAATGCTAAAAATAATACATAGTGTGGGTGCCAAATAGCTAAATGCCTCAAAATAATAAAAAATGGAGTCCTTGAATCAAATGAGCATAGTAGCATGAAGGTTGAAACTAATTATAAGTTTAGATATTCTGCATTAAAACTAATCATAAGTTTAGATCTTTTGCATTAAGCCCATCGAAAAATACACGAGCTTCGCTTTTTTCTCTCATGTTCATCAATGCCTTGCTTCGATTCTCTCTCATATTCATCAATGCCTTGCTATTGCAACTCATTGTTATCTATGAGACATTTACCAAACTTGTCTCAAGAGATGGACCATCCACCTCATTATTGATCTGGGCACCATCCTTTGGATCTACACCCTACTACGCTATTGGTCCTTGTAAATACTCTGGTGCTTTCCTTGTACAAAGGTAAACACTGTTATGGACATAAACTAGTTTTTCTTCTCTCTATGAAGTAAGCCTATTCATCTTAATAGAGTGAATAAAACTATATGTGAACCAGTTCTTTTCTGCAACTGAGAAACTAGCAACCTGAGATAGTAAACACATAGCTAGAGCACGGATTTTTGTAGTTTTTTCTCCATACATCCCCCAACATATAATAAGACTTCTTTGTGCCATACCCAATAGATCTTGCTTTGCAACATTAGAGAAAGTGGGGTTACTAAAAATTGCAAAGTCAAGAAATTGTTCTCGAACTATGCTTGCTTGCTCCACTGTACAAATATTTTGTATGACATCAATGAACCCTTGTTTCACCTCACGATCATCTATTAGTGCAACTCTACCTTCCCTCTCCACATGCCACTTTGGATTAAGTGCAGAAATAGCCATTTAAAAGGGTGTGTTCAATTTGTTCTATCTCTTTTCTATCAACTTTTGAATTTCAATAAAAAATTGCAAAGAGTGGTCGCTTTGACGCATGATAGACTTAAATTTTTTCTAATCATGCTATCAATTGGCTCATATATTTCCCCAATTTTATGGGAGTTTGAATTGCATACCTAATAAGCTCCACTATTGGAGAGGTGAAAGAGACAATGTTATTTGACATCAACCCACCAATCATCATTCAATAACATTTGCTTCACCTTTTTTCCTTGCTTTGTTTTTTATTCCGCCCATGTAGACCACTCAAAACAAATAACAATGACCAATATGGTTTGTTGCACCTCTAACATACAATCAAGAAGAATAAAATAGGTGGCATACTTTGTATTTGTTGGTTTCACGATTTTTGCATAAACCCTGTAAATAGCTATAGAGGCTTGGTGGTTGCAAATGAACATTTGGGCATCTCTTGCATTCAAAACAATACGAGTGATCAAAAATTTTTTGCCAATCTCTTTGAGTGTATTATTTAAAGCATGCAAACAAGAAGGAGTCCAAAAGAGATGTTTTCATTAACTCCACATATCTACAAATTGGTGCAACAACTATGATAACCTGAACTACATTTGTAGGACCAATCTCTTCAATTGCATCTTTTAATACTTCAAATTGGAAACTTGCATCCTTCATCTCTCTAGTACAATCAATTTCCCTGAAGAAATAGGGCCCTCTTAGAGAGGTGACAATGATGTTCAACAATGGTCTTTGTTAAATATTTGTCCAACCATCCATGGGAATTTAACACCCATAAATAACCCATGATTTTCTAAGGCCTTCCCTCAACCCTTGCATCTTTTAAACCCCTTGTCCTCATTTTATTGTAAATAAGTGGTTAAAAAGTTAGACCAGAAACAATGGCTTTTCTCATCATCTCTTTGTAGAGAAGAGAATAAGTGGCATTAATTGATATGATTGATATTCCATTAGCAAAGAAAAATTCAAACACAACATCCTCGACCTCTTTGCATTACATATTGAACATTTCTATGATAACAACTTTCTTGCTTGCACTAGTGTTATTAGAAACCCCAATTGAATCAACTTCAACATAATCATTGATTCCTCTTCGAGAGGGCTCCATAACTTCAACATAATCATTGATTCCTTGGTTTCTAAAAAATGTAAGAACTGTCTTCTACCTCTGCAAAAATAGTACCACCTGTGGCAGTCATGTGAAGCCTGTTCATTTCAATTCGTTTTTCCAATTTGCAGCTACATGCCATTTACTCCATCTCTAGCCAATAATTGATGGTATGCCATTCACTCTATCTCTAGCCAATAATTGATGGTAATTCTAGTGTAGCTTCTCTTAAATACATGATTGCAAAGGTTGCATACCCATCGTTCTAAACCACCACTGTGTTTCATCCTGTTTTGAGTGATCTGGACAAATTGTAACAAAGGTTTCTTCACATTCACTGTAGTGGAAACTGTGTTTTCAGTTGACTCAAGATTATTATTGGGAGGTCCTCTCATTTCAGATATAGGAGATGTAGATGAGCTGTTCATTGGGAAAATTAAAGAAATCTGAATAATTAAAATTTTTCTATGAGTTTTAAAGGATTCAAAATTAATTTTAAACAAAAATTCAAAATATTTGATTAAAAAAGCTTAAACTTTGAATAAATGAATGATAAGCAAAAATATATTTTTTCTATACTTTTTTAATGTTAAATTTCTTAACTGTGAAAACTAGAATTAAAAAAAAAATAGTAAACTAGACTGATACAACTTAAAAATTATTAATTAAAATTAGATTTAATTCTTAAACAAAACCAAGTTATTTTAATCTATAAAAATTAAAACAAAATTTGAAGTTGCATAGACCATACTTGGGTCTATGCCTGAGAGGTGACTGTGCGGCCAACCGGTGGCTAGAGCAATTCGATGCAGGGAAATATAACCTGAAGCTACGACTACTCGATCGATTCGGTGTAGAAAAACATAGGGAAATAGAAACCTGCTGCGATTTCTAGAGAAATTAGATATAGGGAAATGGAACCTTGAAGCCGTGATTTCTGGAGCGATTCAACGTAGGGAAATAACACCCAGAATTAGTAAAGTATGAGTGAATTTTGAACAAAGTTCGAGTGATGCTGGATGTAGGTGTACTGAAAACGAGAATGAACGTTGCAGAGGAAAAAAAGAATGAATGCAATATTGGAAACACGTGAATGAAAATAGGGTTGTTGGATAAAATGAGGCATGGACCATTTATTATCCCTGGTAGGATATATCACAATGGATTTGGGTCGACTCTTCAATTAATTGTTGGTTGACAAAAAATAAAAGGCAATTTCTAAATTTAACGTTAGAAAATAAAAACAATTTATTTTTTGAATTATAATTATTTGTGTTCTGATTGGTGGAAAGTCCTTGAACCTTATTTCATAATGATGTTCAATGTACAATGAGAGCGTTGTGGGATCATTTGTTTGTAGGGAAATAGAGCTAATGCAATGTACGATAATCACTTGACGTTTAGTATTTGACAGTTCAATAAATAAACTTGCACCTTGAATGTTGTGCTTGACGTCTTATTCTAAGTTCGCACGATATTTATGTGTCCGAATTTCTGCCTAGAATAGGATGTTTGGGTACTAAAAGTCGGAACTCAGTTGGTGTTTCTTTGCGATATTAGATTTATTCTTAATATTTTATCATGGCAATCAATATTTCCTATGCTATTCGTCTATTAATGTTGTTAAGAGTATCACTAAGCATGCCATGTCCATGTCCATGCCCATGGCATCGATCATCAAGACCGGCGGAAAGATCTGCTTCACTGTACCTATCGTGTACACCACTTCGATTGTTTTAATTGCATTAATGCGAGCGACCCACTCTATTTCAAATTCGCATAGCTGCGCCAAAAACAAAATTGAAATGAAAAGGGCCAGTTTGTGAGAGATTTTCTGCGACAGGAAAGGAGGACTAAGGAGAAGTTTACTGCGGCGTTCTGAATGCGAGCGGGCCACAGATTTTACGCTTTGAACCAGGACATCGAGAGTACAGAGGCTTCTTGCAATTTACCACGGATATGCAGGGGCATGCAAGAAAAACAAAACCTGTACTCTTTTTCTTGCAGTTTTGCAAACTAGAGTGTCGTCTATGGGAATCGATCAATGTTTTGGACACTCCAGCGGTAAACAACAAAATAATTTTCTTGCAGTTTCAGGTGTAACCAACAAAATCGTTTTCTTGCAGTTTTGCAAATCAGAGTGTCGTTTATGGGAATCGATCCGTGTTTTGGACACTCCAGCTGTAACCAACAAAATCTTTTTCTTGCAGTTTCAGGTGTAACGAAAAAAAATTGTTTTCTTGCAGTTTTGCAAATCAGAGTGTCGTCTATGGGAATCGATCCGTGTTTTGGACACTCCAGCTGTAAACAACAAAATCTTTTCTGTGCCAGGAAATTTTTCTTGCAGTTTTTCCAATCAGGGTGTCGTTTATAGGAATCGATACATGTTCTGGATGCTCCAGCTGTAACAAACATAATCTTTTGTAATTATCTGAATTTATATTAAATTCATTGTGACAGATTCATTTACAGATGCATTCATTATTTTCTCAAATCTGGTTTTTCCACTGCTCATCGGAATTCTTTTGAAACTGTGAAACTGTCCTGTGGTTTCATTAATAGATATGTATGAAGTAGCAGTACTACTAAAAAAAAATTGAAAACCTAAACATAATCTCCATTTGGTGACCAAATGATTTTTTTTCAATTCTGGGAAATACTTTTATACAGATTTTGGTAAAAAAATATCATAATTGGTCATGAAGATGTTTAGAAATTGAACTGTGTAATATGCTTTATGTAAATTGGCTTGACCGGTTATATTTATTTAGATAAATGAATAAAGGTTATTTATTGTTTTTTTGTTATTTTTATAAATAATTTTAACTGATAGATTTATTTAGATAAAGAAATAAAGGTTATTTATCGTTCTATTGTTATTTTTATAAATATTTTTAATTGATATTTTTTAGTTTTAGCAAATATTTTGAATTCACACAAATGTGATTGAGAAGAAAATCATAAATATGTATTTATATAAAAATGATGACATCATTTTTATAATTATAAGAATTGTATTGAGAAGAAAATTATAAAAATGTATTTATGTAAAAATGATGACATCATTTTATAATTATAAGAATTGTATTTGTGAATTATTATTAATGGTGTGAGAGGACAAAATTTTTGCTTTGTTAATCTTCTAAATTTCTTTGTAAAAAATCGACATGTTGCAACAACTTAACCCATAAAAAATTGACATGTTGCAACAACTTAACTCAGAAACTATGTTCATCATAGGGTTTGATTGACATATTGCAACTTAACCCAGAAACTATGTTTATCATAAGGTTTGAAAGGTTTGAATAAGGTTCATCATAAGGTTTATTTATATTTATTTTTCCATATATAATTAATTTGGGGTAGCATAATTTATTTTTATAATTTATAAAAAAATAATAAAATGTTTTTATGTTTTATAAAAAAAATAGTAAAAAATAATAAAACATCGAAATATTCATTTAGATTTATTGAGATAAAGAAATAAAGGTTTTTTATTGTTTTATTGTTATTTTTATAAATAATTTTAATTGACATTAGATTTATTCAGATAAATAAATAAAGGTCTTTTTATTGTTATTTTTATAAATAATTTCATTTGACATTTTGCAAGTTTTAGTAAATATTTTGAATTAAAAAAAATGTGATTGGAGTTGTCTGCGTAGCTATTGAAATTCTGAACGGCTGCGTTGCTGTCAGTGCTATAGTTTTTAAAATGATGATAAGGAATATTGGTATTAGATCCATAGTTGGAGAAATCACTAATGTCTGCACTGGTTCCGTTAGTGTAGGTTACAAAGCCCTGGCCTTCAACATTAGTCTGTGGGACATAATTTGCAGAGACTTGAGATCGCCCATTGCCATCTCGCCCATATCTCTTGAAGTCGTCCTTTACCACACCATCTCCATCTGAATAATTTTTGAAAGTGTCGGTGCCAAAACTGCCTTTGGCCTTGTAGCGTTTTCCCTGATGATAACTCTGGAAATCCACGTCCCCTGCAACCATACTCAGTGCGCATATAATTCAACTCATTCAAAAAATTAAGACAAGTACGAATCTAAAAGAGATTAATTGATATAAACATACCTTCATTCAACTAATTGAAAAAATTAAGCCAGAAACGAATTTGAAAGAGATTAATTGATATAACGATGGTGTCGTATCGGACCTTCAATGATCTTTTTCTGCGTTCCAAATCTCGGCAGCTGTCGAAAATATTTGGCGGACAAGACAGGGCCTTCGTTTCATTAAATCTTGGCCATGCTCTTGGCGCCAAAAGATTTTTCCCCTCAAATACACTCTATAAAATTAGGCATTATCTTCCAATTCGTGTACCGCCTTCTGTTACTAGTTCCGGTTCGTCTTTGCTACGAAGCTCTATAGTCGACATTATCTTTCAATCCATGACCGCCTTCTGTTATCAGCTCTGGTTCGTCTCTATGTATATTAGTATCAGTTTTATTGGAAGAAGTATGTAATGAAGCTGGGGTTCCCTTCATAGTCGCATTGACTCTATATTCTTTTGTTTTTTAAACTTACTTTTTGGTTTCTGTGTGAAGCTAATATGACACCTCATTCATTGTTAACAGATCTAAATCTTTGCCCATCCAAAAGCAAACTTATAGCAAAATTTTTCCTTTCTGTGATATGTAGATTACTTTTTTCTAATGAATGATTCAGTGGATCTCTTTGCCTTTGTATAGTTTTGGTTTGAGAGTAAGTATTCAATGCACATTGATCTGAGCTTGCGCTTTCGTGGAATGTGAGAAAATGTGTAATCACACTCATTAAGGATAATTTTTGTGATAAAACAAAACAATATAAGTAAACAATATTCTTTTATGATAGTTAGTATGATAGAAGATGCACTAATTATCTTCCAATCCGCAAACAACCTTCTGTTATCAACGCTGGTTCTTCTCTGCTACGAAGCTCTACAGTCGACAGGATTATCTTTGGTATCAAGAAGCTGTCAGGTATGCTTCAGGGATAAGGATAAAATAATTACATTGCTTTCAGATTCTGTTACAGTTCACCATTACTGTTTAGCTGTGATTTTTTTTTTAAACATAAATTAGAAAATATAACATTTTAGCTTCTTCACATTATAACAATTTACTTTTTATATTTCACCAGCCATATTAATTATTTCTATTTCTATATCTGGAATGATTTCCATATAAACCCTTTAATTAAGTCTTTAATAGAACAAATAACTTTTCTGGAGTATTTTTTTTTCTCCTAATTGTTTCTCATAGATAAAACGAGTTGTTTAATTATACAATTAATTATTCATGAGGTTCCAAATATTAAATTTTCCTACTAGAATTTCATTGCATTTCTCGGTCTCCTAAGCATGGATCGTCTATCTCAATTTCTCTATATTTTTTGCAGTCATGAGAATTTGTAAACCGATTTTCTATTTCCAATAATGGGTGAATTAAGATTTCTACCACTTTCAAAAGATAGAAGATTTTTTAGATTTTTTAAAATACTGAGAAAATCTATCATCATTCATTTGGTTCCAGTGGCCCAGAATGGAAAAAAAATATAATTATAACACCGACATGCTATGATGAGATGAGAGTTGTTACCTATTTCAAAATGCAATATATGCTAGGAATTACATCACATTACTTTCCTAAAACAATTGTGTGCCTTTTAAACATGTGTTTATTTTAAATGAATAATTATGTAAAAAAAAAAAAAATTAATAACATCATTATTATTATCAATAACATCATTTTTACTTTAAAAGAATTAGAATTATTAATTAATATTAAATATGTTATTTTAAAAGAATTAGAATGATCACACACATAGGTTAATTAACAAAGAGTAAGTGGCCCAAGTCCACACATCTTTAGTTAGTTTTCAAATTCTTGCATTAAATCGAGTTTTAATTTTTGCATTAGAATTTCGGGACTAGGATTGAAATACCAAAAGAAAGCAAGTAATCTCTGCCGCCCTTGCACCTAACGGTGACCCTGGGTATGCATATGAACGCTCTCTCTTGATACTTTACAATCTCCCTATAGAGAAAAAATTTAGTTTAAATAGGACAAGTTGTAAGCGGCACACCATAAGCAAATATTTTCTTTTCATTTTCCTAGTTGAAAGTCATTAATATTAGTTCAATTTTTGGCACTAGGATTTGGGATCAGGATCGAATTATATTTAGAAGAGCAAGTAATCTCTGCTACCTTTGCACCCATGGGTGATCCTAGGCAAGCATATGAGCACTCTCTACTGATAATTCACCATCTCCCTATAGTTGATGAATTAGATTAACTAGGAAGCATTGTAAGTGGCCCACATCCGCACATGTTTTACTTTTGGGCAAGGAACAACCGAACCTAGTTTAAATAGGGGATTTTGAAAAGGATCACCGCATATCCACATGTTCAAAATATGCGCTTGTTCACCTCTTTCTCACACACATTCACACCTTAAGTGAATCAAAGCCACCTAAAACTCACTTAACTAAACACATTAAACTCTCCCCACAGGGGCCACAAGAGAAATTATAACTTAAGTTAGGACCAAGGGGGTAGGCATCCAATAAGCTGCCTTGGTCAGTTTATATCTTGAAACATAGAAGTTGACTGTTTAGGGAACTTTTAAATCCATCTATCCTCCGACAGCAAAGAAAACCCGAGCACGACAGAGACCCGATTCAGAGGGGGTTAGGCTTAGGCCCAGTGCGTGCGATATTATTTGGGGCTACCTGACCCATCTAATACTCGGTATTGGTAGCTGAATTACCAAGAAGCCCAAGACTCAAACTCTCACGTGGGACGACGGTACGTAGCGACCAAAATTAGGGCATCCTTCCCTATAGGTGATGGTGCAGGCAAGCACTAGATCCTCTACCCTTACCTTGGTTAATTTTCTTCAGTTGATTGGAGGCGTCGCCAGCTCTTTCGGGACGTTGCCCCAACATTCACAAGATATATTCTCAAGGCCCAGTTACATTTGAGCGTGTGAGGACGATTTAGGTCTTTTAGGATTTGAGTATCATACGAAAAAACAACAAAAAACCATATTTTTTTATTGACTGGTCACATAGGATTAATCTAAAGGGAAACTTTATCTTTTATTTTCGCTTTGTTTTATGTATATGATCGGATTTTTTCTTTGATTGTAATCTCTATCCTCTCAAAATTTTCCAAAAACATACCTAGATGATGCCAAAACGGATCCAACGGGACCTCATCGATCTAGACGCCTTTTGGAACTCCCCCCATTACCAAGAGGGGTTCCAAGTTTTTCGCCATTTAGGCATCAAAGACGGAGCACTACCACCCTTATTGGTTCATCCTTTATTGGGGCATCATTAGTTGGGAACCCTCGTCGGTCACCCAACGCCACACCGGTGAACACCCCCACAGGGTCACTGCATACCACTCCTCCCACAATCCTTAGGGGACAGAGGAGTGCTACCCATTCGGGAAGTCAGGTGAACTCACACTAGGGCACGTCACGAACAAACCCTATACCTAACTAGAACACTGTGTTTTCACAAGGGGTAATGGCTACAAACTCTCAGTCACCTTTATTAGCTTCGTTAAATTTACCAGATTTAACTAAGTTGACAAATGATCCCATTGCACACAACCCTACATGGACTCCCATGCCCATGAAACTCCCTTTGGAATTTCCACCTATGGTATTCATCGAACAATGTAGTAGATCTGATAAGAAAATGTATAGAAATGGAAAATATGCCCAAGAAATAACACCATAGAAGATAAAACTTCAGATCTTCATTAATATCAAAACCCTTAAGGTAGGTCAACACCATACATTCACTCCTTAAGGAAGGAGATCACTCCACAAGCCATATGCTTGCCCATACAATAATCCTTCACATAACACCCGTCGTCCATATCTCGGACCATCTCCACGAATGGCGGAGGGGTCGTAGTTTGTGTAAATCCAAACTCGACAATCGAGTTCTGTTATACATGTTCTTGAAAACTCTCACCGCAGATATTTTGAAGGATGTGGCGCAACAAAAGACCATATCCAAAGAGGACGCTATTAGTAAGGCCCAAAAACTCGAGCTAATCTATACGCAGTCAGGATATATTTACAATATCCTGCCTAATGCCCCGTGCCTGCAAACTTACAAAGAATTTCTAGGCGCATCGAGCTACGCAGATGGTTTGATTGGGTCATTGACCAAAAATCACCTAAGTAGCAGTGTTCCATACCCTGGTTAGGCATATGATTTTACCCAGGACATATTGCAACCTGGCTATCAAATTCATTATGCACCTTCGAAAAACATGACTAATAGGGCATCATCGTATCTCCATCAGTAGGGAGGTCCGTATCCTCCAACTCACGGGTTCTTTTATGCAGCTAGACATGTTGATGGAAGAGCTTCCTCCCAACAGCCATTTATAAACCAGGGACAAGGACCGAAATATGCCCAGTCCCCAGCACAAAACCCACCTATGCAGAATAATGCACAGGTGCGCCAACCATACAAACAGGAGAATCCAAATTATCCTCCCAACGCGACTAAGAAAAAAGGAAAAAACAAGCCTAAAGGAAATCCTGGACAAGGGGGCAACAATCAACTATGTCTCTAGATTCCGTGCAACGCTAGCTTGTATGTCATCGACCATAGTTTGCCTCTCCCAAGAATATGGCTCGGACAGCGAATCCATAAACAACTCGACAACTCAGGAAGATGTGCCGAGTAGATCCATCCTCTTTTTGTCAGCTGATAAACGACCAATCAGGGAACCCTCAGTCACCCCCAGCCATTCTCCGTGGACAAGACCAACATGTGCGTTGTGTAAAACGCCTAATCATATGGTTTCCACTTTCCCTGACTTAGAAGCGCTACGCCATTGGTACCTAGTCACGCCATCTAGCGAGCAGGACGGGAACCCCATTTCTAGGATGTTTTGCCTATTGTTCCAGGGAAATCACCATGAGCAGCGTTGTACCTCTAAAAAATGGTCTAACAAACCAACCATGGTCGTGAGTGTTAGTAATCTTGAGGAACCCTCCAACATGCAGCACAACCCCAAATACCTTTGCAATCTTTGTAAGGGTGCTCACCTTCTTAAGGATTGTTCTAGTATACATAGAGTCTTAGAAGTGTGGTATAAATATTCTCATCAACTTATAGTTGATTCATTGATTAGTGATTCTAAAGTTCCTATGGAAAAGGGTAAAGTTAGGTTTCCATGTAGGTTATGTGAAGGGAGGCATCAAAATCACCTTTTCCCTCAACCACTCATCACAAGTCACCCCATGACACTAAGTTGGTGACACCATCTCCACAAAGACATCATATGTCATACATGGTTTGTCTAAATTTGTGAGAAATATCTAAGTTTATTAATGACCCAATTATTACTTTTTCCAAAGTGGTTTATCTGAAAAGCATAAAATATTTACCTAAAAATGTGATTTCCATGTTTAGTGATATGCATTAATCAAGACCATAATATTTACTCAAAAAAAATCGTTTTCAATCGAATGTGTACAGATATTTGAAGAATGTGTAAGTGGGAGAGGATTAATGAGTTGGAAGTTGAAGACCCGGAGGATATGATTGAATTTTCAGCAGAAGACTTAACATGGAATAATATTGATGGGGACCAAGTTGCAGTTATTCCATATTTTTGACTTGATGATTTTATAAGAGGAGAGGAATCGAGTGAATCTACACCCACTCAATTTCATCTTCGTACTCATCGAAGTAAAAAAGTAGAGGATATCAAACAAACATATTGTTCAACATATTTGGAGTACGCTATGTGAGTCTTTATATATTTATCAATATACGTATAATTTGTTACTGTATGCATATATGTTATATCTAATTTGTTGTAAAACATTTATATGCAGGTATTGGTGTGCATATGGTCCGGATTGCAAAAACCAAAGTATGAGTGCATCCTCAGATATAACTAAAAAACGCAATCAACAAGAAAGTATTAAAGTTGGTTGCCAATGTCACTTCATTGTATGACGACTTCAACTTAGACCAGACGATGCTGTAATAATATATACTGCATGTAGGCATATTGATAAATCCAATGTTGTTTGTCATGGAAAAGATGCAATCGGCAGGCCTATGAGATTCAGTTATGCACCACATTTAACAAGGGATATGCGATCTATTGTCCAACATTTAATCCAAAGAGGTTTTAATGTTACAATGATATGGGACAAGTTCATCTCTGATGTGAAGGATGTATTTGGTGAGTTATACACAGGGACATCTCAAGATACATATATGACAAGACAAGATATATTAAACATTTAAAATGATATTATAAGGCTAGAGTATGTTAAAGATCAAAGTGATCCAAACAATGTAGAATGTTGGTATAAGGAACACCCTGAGAGCTTTTTCTTCTACCAAAAACAAGATCTTGTTGAAAACATCCCTTTTATTATAGGCATACAAACAAAGTGGATGCGCTCAATGATGCTAAAATATTCTCACAATAATATAATCTCAATGGATTCAACATTTAGTACAAATAAGTATGGGGTGAGTACAAATTTATCTTAAATTTGATTCATTTATTCAACCTCATTTTAGTGCATGTAACTTATATAAATATAATTATGTACATTGTTTGTAATGTAGTATCAACTGTACACCTTAATGGTTTTCGACGAACATCGCAATGGGGTTCCAGTAGCTTGGGTGATATCATCACGCAATACTATAGTTGAGCTTTCCAAATGGATGTCAACTCTCTTTTCCATTGGGAAGAAAGAGCGACCAGATTGGCAGGTTCAAGCTTTCATCACAGATGATGCTACGGCTGAAATTGAAGCGTTAAGGTGATGTGTTTATTCTTTTATAAGAGACATAAAAATATTGTTAATGTATATTCCCTCTAATAAATTGTGTTATTCCAGGTCTTCAATCAAGTGTAAAATATTATTATGTGTGTGGCATGTTCATCGTGCATGGTTGAAGAATGTTGGAAATAAAGTCCAAGGAAGGGAAAACCAAATCCACATTTTTCGTTCTTTAGGAGAAATCATGCACACATGTGAAGATGATGAATCTATAAAAAAGACAGTTGAAAGGTTCTTTGAAAGATTCAGTGACCAACCAAGGTTTTTGGAATATTTTAAAACAACTTGGTTAGCCAACAAAAAAATATGTAAGTTTCTTGTAAGTGGCTTTAATGACTCTATTTTTCATGTCATATGTATTATTAATTCATAGCTAATAAATTTCTTTCTATAGATATGTGGGCAAAAGCATACAGAAATTTTCCACATTCCAATCAGGATACAAATAATGCCATTGAATCTTATCATCGGCATATCAAGGAAAGATACCTAAGCGAAAAGAATAATGCATGTCATAGACGTGTCGATTGGTTAATATATGTGTTGTTGACAAAGGTTGTATTATATTACAATCATATGCAACGTTTAAAAGAAGCTGGTTTTGTACGACCTAGAAAAATTGAGGAACAATTGAATTCATCCAAGTGTAGAGCTAGCCAAATCCAAAATGAAGATTGTGTGCCTGATGAAAAGAGTAACAATGGTTATTGGGTTCGTAGCCAAAATAAGGATACACATGATATTTGGTACAATGTCATATATAAAGGTTCCAATCTACACTTCTGTAATTGCAATTGGGCCTTGAATGGAAATGTTTGTAAACATGTACTGAAATTTGAGATGTTGGTGAGTAACATTAGTTTGGGTGAAAATGTACTACCTAGTGTCACTAATCCTACTACAGAAAGGCCTACAATTTTATTTGATTTGAATGAAACACCTATATTGGGCCTAGAAATCCAAATGGAGCTTCCGCCATGCTTTGATTCTCCTCCAAATATAAATTATTATAATGAAACAAGCATTGATAATGTTCAATCAACCAATGTACAACCAGATAGTGAATTATTTGAAGATGATGAGATGAAACGTGTTAACTCATCAACTCATGAGAAATTGAGATCCATAATACCTACAAATTTGGAGCAAGCAAATGCATTGAACAGTTTGGTAGACAGCATGTCAAGAATACAATAGAATGTTTTTCAATACTATAACTCCATCAAAGATCACTACTAAAAGAAAACATAGTTTCTTGAGCCCAGTCAAAAATAAAAGGCAATGTGGGCGCAAGTCAAAATCAAGGATAGATAAACCACATTTTGAAAAGGTTGGACGAGTTCGTTCAAAAAAAGGAAACATGGATGAGCAACTGGAGTTATCTTCTCAACACCAAAGAAGTGTGGGCCACATACCTGAGTTAGTGCAACATTCTATTATACAGAAAAATGGTATGGAAATTTGATGGCATGCATTGTTTTATGTGAAATACGATATATTATCATTTTCTATGCATTTTCATAACTATATGAAATTTTTTATTGTTACAGTCGGGGGACCCACATCTCACAACGTTCCAACTTGTCGAATTCAATTATTTGATGAGCATGTTGGTGAAAAAAATTGTAAATAATGTAGACGACCATACGCTACACATACAGACCCTCTTAACACACTGTCTGCAGGCATTCCTGGCCTATTTTCAGTTACCCATCCCTTTTGCAGTTACAAGATGGAATTCTTGACCCACTTCCCCAAACCAACACCACCTCCCCAAACTCTTCCCAATTCCCACCCCTACCATTTATTCATCCACCCTTCTCATTGTTTCAATCATCCACCCTTGACATTCCAATTCCCCCCCCTAGGGTGATCCCTCGCCCTAGGGTGATTCCCACTATCGTACAACCGGTGGGGGTGTATCACCACCCACACCCACTACCTTTTTCCAATTTCACTTCCACTATGCCTTTATCCATCACCCATGAACCATGCCTATATCCATCAACAACAGCTCCACCATCTGCCGAGGAAGGACAATATTCTCCATTGCCTTAGATCTTCATGGTGAGAATGAGTAGTTGATCAAAATCTTATCATGAATTAACAGCAATTGATTCTATGCATTTTGGATTTTATAAATAATTAGTTATTTTTGCAGCAATATCAATTTTGAAATGCACTTGGGAGTGCGAAGCGCGACGAGGGTGACGTATAGACCCAATTTATAAATCAGTCATGATGTCATTTTTCCATTATTTCATTTATGGGCGCGACCTTCCATTATCTATGTTGGGAATACCATGGGCCATGGGCCCATTTTGTAAAAGAGAAAAATGTATAACTAGACCAATTTGGAATACAAGTACAAGAATGTGAACTTGTGTATATGACAATGTCTTTATTGGCTTTTAAATTCATGATGTGGATTTAATGTTATATTCTATCAATGTTACATTACTTTTGCTGAATGTAGTGAGAATGGATTTATTTGTTTCATTTACAAATTATCAAGTTTGCAAGTTAAGTTACTTTTAAATTTATATATTACTCAATGTTGCATGCATGGACAACCATATCATTACCATGGACAACCATATCAAGACCCTCTAACAAAGGACATAGAGGAGAATGAAGCACTCTCAAGATAATGATATTGATAGACATTTAATTTTCGAACCCCAATTTAAATAACACATAATCCATAAAAAAAAAATAACACAAAAAATCGTATCAAGTATAGAATATTCATACCAAGTATCATAAAGGGGTTTTACATAGCCAGAGGATGCATAGGCAGAATATCTGCATTATAGAAAACATTATAAAATGGGAAGGCTAGCAAGAAATAAGTTAAACCCAATAACTAACAGTATTACATCAAACTGAGGGATGGAGAGGCTATAAGAAAATTAAATCACAGTATATAAGCTTAACAATATGCATATATCGTGAAAAGATCTTGTTCGAGCTTAAGCTCTCAAATTTCTTGTAACCATCAAAACTAATAAACATATATGAAGAACTCATATACAATTTTTATAAATTGATTTACAATGTCCAAACACTAATCAAAACCCAAAACATTCCTCCACGAGTGCAAGAAATTATAAGTTTATAATTACATTCATTGTTTGATCGGTGGACATAATTAAATTTGGAACCCTAGACTCGAGCATAGTCTCGGTATTTCACCATGTAACAAATCTAACTTAAACCTTACACAGTAGACCCAAGCGGTGCGAAAGTAGGGCCTTAGCTAGAAAGAAGACCACGATATGTCTGGACAAAAGGGTCACTGTACCTGTGCCAGAGAAACGAAAGAATTCCTGAGTGATGTAACATTATAAACCTTGGGACAAGAGAAACCATTTTGAGAAGCGGAACTCATACCTAGTCGAGCTTGCAAGAAAGAACACAAGTCAAGAATTAGTGTAAGCACATGACTACAAGAAACTTTCAGTAAAGGACATAAAGAAAGAAACATATAGATGATGAAACAACTTACTTGACATTTAAAACATGTTTAATTAATAATAAAAATTTAGAAACATTTTTTTTCAAATTTAGAATATGACATGATTCTCATAGCCTCATATATATTCAAACTTGACACTTCTCAATTAATCTAAATTTTAACAAACATCACACATATAATTAATGGATAATTTAGTGTACAATGCTATAAAGATATGTGATTTGGTGAAACTCTATTTAATTTTAATAACCAGTGTCTAAAAATGTTGTAACTTCGTCATCTATTCCACTTCGTACCAATCTTTGAATATATAGTAGTTATTGTTAAAGATGTTGCAAAATCAACATTCCAAGAACAATTTAACATGCATTGTAAATATATTTTTGTAAAACCCTTAAAAATGAAAATAGATCTAAATTTACTAAATAACATCTCAAGAATTATATTTTTATTTTTGTTTGCTATTACATGTGTCATATTATCTTACCCTTCATTGGCATTAAAATATCGATAAATTATAATGTCCTTGAGATATATAAATTAAATATAAACAATAAAAGTTAATTAATTCTAAAAAGAAATATAAATGATAAAATTTGTACATTGTAATAACCATATATATATTATGTAAACTCCATAAAATAAAAAAACAAGTTACATTTTAAAAAAATAATTTTTTTTTTAATTTTTAAATATCTAATTTAATATTTATATTTCTCAAAATTTTAATAAACCTTATTTGAAAGTCATAAAGGTTTTTTTTTTTACCAAACAAAAATAATATAACCTACTCAAAGCTTGACATTCATATTTGGTTTAATAATTCTTGAAAGTCCATTTAAAAATTCATTTAGATTTAAGAAATTTGTGTAAAATAATGTACAGCGGCAGCTGGCTTATCAACTTAATCAATACAGAAAGAAATATGAAATAACATTTTCCAATCTATTGGCCCATTAATACTCTTAATAGTACTAATGGGCATGTCTATGCCATGCCACCCATGCCATACTTGCCGTCATCCGCAGCCGCAGAAGATGAAAAGACATTCGCATATTTTAACTTTTTGGGCGTATGTAATTGTTTGTACGCCGCCCTTCGTTTCTGTTACCGAGAAGGCACAGTGAAGTTTCGAAGTATGAATGGGTCTGCGTGTACGGTGCATGTGTATGCAGCTTAAATTCATTCACTGTCAATTGGAAGCTCATAAAACTTTTACATTAAATTTTTATTATATCACATTTTTAAATTTAATTAAACTTTTATTATAATAAGTTTTATGTATGTTAAAATTTTGTTTCAAAAGTATTTTATATTAATATAGAAAATAAATTTTTCTTTACTTTATATTTACATAAAAAATTTAAAATTAGATGGCTTATAAATTAATAAAAAATTAAAAAAAATATTTTATAGTTTGGTTTTATTTTTTATTTTTTAATTAAAAAATGAAAAATTGATCGTTGTGGCTATTCAATATAAGGATTTGGAATTTAAAAAATTTTAAATATGTTTTGAAATATTAAACAACATTTTTTTGGTATGAGGGGTTTTCATAGTGTTTTTTTTAATGGTTCATGAGGTACAATATCTGCTAAGGTTTTGCAAATGGGATAGCAAGTTAAGTAGTCTTGATTGTAGGGAAAACTCCATAGTTAACCGAGCTTGAGCCAGAGGAGTTCTGAGATGGGTGAGATGGGTGACCTCTCCAGAAGTCCTGGTTACCGGGTGCAAGCCTTGAAAGTGATGATTGACGCTATGTGATTCATTTCACTAGTTTCAATCCCACTTCTTCACCCCTGTGAGCTTCACTAGATTCAATCTCACTTCTTCACCCCTATGAGCATCACTGGATGTAATGAGTGCTAAGTGAACTATTCAATCACGTGATGCAATGAATGCTAAGTGGACTATTCAAAAATCATGAGAAATTAACTAGTTACTACTACCTCTCATGGAAATGGTCATAGATAAATTGCTTGCTTAAAGTAGTGGAATACCAAAAATGATATATAATATTTTTTGGGTTAATTTTTAATAAGATTTTACAACGTCCTAAATTCTAAAATGAATTTAAGGTTGAAGCATTTAAAAATTCTAATTCTAAATTATTATCAAATTCTAAGTAACTATGAGACACAAAAAGTTCCATTTTTTTTTTTTAGCATTGCACTTATTTCCCAATTAAGCATACATCCAAATAAATTTTGCACTATAACAAGGGATGGAGTGATTTTTGTTACACCCATTTAGACCATAATATAAAGACAACTACATGATGACAACATTTTTCTTTATATTGGTATAAATTATAGTTTGAAAAAATAAAATAAAACATAAATTCAGTTTTAATGAATTATAAAAATATATTTATTTGTATGGATAATACATTTATTTGCATAGATAATATATTTATTTGTTTTATTTATTTATTTAAAATTGTGTTTGTTTATTTAAAAAATAAATATATGTTTGTTTATTTACTTATTCTCTAATCTGATAAATTCAATAAAATACCAGATTATTTAAAATTATTTTTTTTAAATTTCAATAAATAAATAAATTTATTTTTTATTACACTTTATTTTTTATATAAAAAAAACATATTAAACTTAAATTAGTTTACAAACTCTCTGCACATCATGTTCTTTCCAAGCTTTCAATTCTTTATGATGCTGAAATGGGACTTATGTAAAGTTAATAGTTAATAGTTTGATATTCGTTATTTTTTTATAGATCTATTGGTTCATTGATAAAAACATATTTTTATTTGATTAATAATTAATTAAAAATATTATATTAAATGATATAATTTTTGTATTGCAATATTATTATGAATTTTAATATCAAATCATATATGAATATTTTAAATTTGATAAAATAAAATAAATTAAATATTCTAATAGAAACAACAATATATAATATTTTATATAAATAAATAATCTTTTTTTTCTTATATAGATTATTTTAGAAAATAAATATAATATTACATTAAAATTTAAGGGAATTTTGTAATTTGATAAAGTGTTAAAAGAAAAGAAAAGAAAATATTATAAGATGGCGATCAATTTTAATTTTTAAAATCAAAAGTATCTTTTATTATTATGATTAGTGTATAAAGAAAAACAATATTAAAATAAAAATAAATTCTTAGATTCTGTATAACCAAATTGAGTATTATTTAATTTCCAAAATATAATGAGATGAGAGAGTTTGTCACCATTTATAACACTTAAAGGTGCACTTATTTTATAAATTGTTCTCTGCAGATTATCTTTACTTACAATGGGTGGTGGGTATCTCTTTCCAAATGAAATGGAGGAGGAGACAATGCTCACTTCAAAATTTTAGTATGAAATGTCTTTTTAAATTTATTGTTTTCACAGTTTCTTTTTGTCTTGATAAAACTAACCTCTCTAATCTATGTAGTCTACCTAGTCGATGATAGGAGAGTGAAATATTTACTATGCAATGCATCGAGAAGCTTTTGTTGTGCCTAGGCCTTTAAGATGCCTAGGCCTTTATTATTAAATCTATTTTTTTAAAGTTGTTTTTAATTTTTTTCATTTTGATTAATGTATATGATTTTTTTTTCAATTTTTATTTTAAATTTATTTTATATAAACATTTTTTTTAAAATATATGATTATTGATTTGTAATTTTTAATTTAAAGTATATTTTATTTATTCCATTATAAAATTTTAGTATGAAATGTCTTTTTAAATTTATTGTTTCACAATTTCTTTTTGTCTTGATAAAACCAACCTCTCTCGTCTATGTAGTTGATGATAGGAGAGTGAAATATTTCTTATGCAATGCATCGAGAAGCTATTGTTGTGCCTAGGCCTTTAAGATGCCTAGGCCTTTATTATTAAATCTATTTTTTTAAAGTTGTTTTTAATTTTTTTCATTTTGATTAATGTATATGATTTTTTTTCAATTTTTATTTTAAATTTATTTTATTTAAACAATTTTTAAAAAATATATGATTATTGATTTGTAATTTTTAATTTAAAGTATATTTTATTTATTCCATTATAAAATTTTAGTATGAAATGTCTTTTTAAATTTATTGTTTAAATTCAAAAAAAATTATAAAAAAAATGATTATTACATCTTAAATAAAAATAAATAAATAATAAATCTACTCCGCAGTTTTTGCAAACTACTATACTATGTCGAGCATCTAAATTAAAGACAAGCTTATCGACTCTAGGTGCTTCATGACGATGGTTCATTAAATAGATCGTATTTTGTCAACATTGTTATCCTATTGTTTGGAGTTCAATATGTTGAGAAAGGCCTTTATATCATCATTTTTTGTCACGATGACAAACATATAGTTTTGGATGTTTTGAATAAAATCTCCTTAAAACAAAATATGCCATATTAGACTTGATTTCTAAAATATTTTTAGATGTTTTGAATAAAATATCCTTAAAACAAAATATGCCATATTAGACTTGATTTCTAAAATAGTTTTGGATGTTTTGAATAAAATCTCCTTAAAACAAAATATGCAATATTAGATTTGATTTCTAAAATAGTTTTGCATGTTTTGAATAAAATATCCTTAAAACAAAATATGCCATATTAGAATTGATTTCTAAAATAGTTTTGGATGTTTTGAATAAAATCTCCTTAAAACAAAATATGCCAAATTAGACTTGATTTCAAAAATAACGACCGGTGTAAGCAAAACATCATCTACAACGTTGCTTCCATAGAAAAGAGTACACCATGAAATCAAATGAAAATCACACCAATCTATACATAATTATACAATACAAAAATAAAGGTGTATTGCCACATCACATAAGTGGCTATAATATGTTCAACTTATATAACTAGATTCTCATTAATATTTGTAGTTTAAGTAAGTATTGCTTTATTTCACTTTGCCAAAAACATAATCACAATTGAAAATAATCGGAAACTAAGATTTGTTCATTTGGTTCCAGTTGCGCAGAATGAAAAAAATATATATAATTATAACACCGACATGCTATGATGAGATGAGAGTTGTTACCTATTTCAAAATGCAACATATGCTAGGAATTACATCACATTACTTTCCTAAAAAAATTATGGGCCTTTTAAACATGTGTTTATTTTAAATGAATAATTATGTAAAAAAAAAATTAATAACATCATTATTATTATCAATAACATCATTTTTATTTTAAAAGAATTATATATCAAACTGTTATATAATATTTTTGTAATGTTTAATTTTTAATATATAATTAAACATTAAAACTTATTTTTTTATGTTTAATCATTCTTATTTTTATTTATTTGAAAAAAATCTCGAAAAACGAATTGGCTTTAATGACTCTATTCTTGTATGTGCTCTTTGAATTGGCTTTACATTGTATTGATATTTCTTGATTGTTAGACATGTCTGTTAGCTCAACTTTAGTGTAGCTAGTGCATCATTCTAATTTTTAGTTTACTATGATATACTCACCTAGTTTAATTATGAGACAAGAAATGTGGCCCATATCCACACATGTCATCTAAATAAGCTAATTATTGATAGTAGATATCACACACATAGGTTAATTAACAAAGAGTAAGTGGCCCAAGTCCACACATCTTTAGTTAGTTTTCAAATTCTTGCATTAAACCGAGTTTAAATTTTTGCATTAGGATTTCGAGATCAGGATTAAAATACCAAAAAAAGGCAAGTAATCTCTGCCACCCTTGCACCTAACGGTGACCCTGGGTATGCATATGAACACTCTCTCTTGATACTTTACAATATCCCTATAGAGCAAACATTTAGTTTATATAGGACAAGTTGTAAGCAACACACCATAAGCAAATATTTTCTTTTCATTTTCCTAGTTGAAAGTCATTAATATTAGTTCAATTTTTGGCATTAGGATTCGGGACTGGGATCGAATTATCTTTAGAAGAGCAAGTAATCTTTGCTACCTTTGCACCCACGGGTGATCCTAGGAACGCATATGAACACTCTCTACTGATAATTCACCATCTCCCTATAGTTGATCAATTAGATTAACTAGGAAGCATTGTAAGCGGCCCACATCTGCACATGTTTTACTTTTGGGCAAGGAACAACCAAACCTAGTTTAAATAGGGGATTTTGAAAAGGATCACCACATATCCACATGTTCAAACTATGCGCTTGTTCACCTCTTGCTCCCACACATTCACACCTTAAGTGAATCAAAGCCACCTAAAAATCACTTAACTAAACACATTAAACTCTCCCCACAGGGGCCACAAGAGAAGTTATAGCTTAAGTTAGGACCAAGGGGGTTGGCATCCAATAAGCTTCCTTGGTCAGTTTACATCTTGAAACATAGAAGTTGACTATTTAGGGAACTTTTAAATCCGTCTATCCGCCCACGGCAAAGAAAACCCAAGCGCGGCAGAGACCCGATTCAGAGGGGGTTAGGGTTAGGCCCAGTGCGTGCGGTATTATTCGAGGCTACCTGACCCGTCTAATACTCAGTACTGGTAGTTGAATTACCAAGAAGCCTAAGACTCGAACGCTCACATGGGATGACGGTACCTAGCGACCAAAATTAGGGCATCCTTCCCTATAGGTGATGGTGCATGCAAGCATTAGATCCTCTACCCTTACCTTGGTTGATTTTCTTTGGTTGACTGGAGGCGTCGCTAGCTCTTTCGGAACATTGCCCCAGTATTCGCAAGATATCTTCTCAAGGCTCAATTACATTTGAGCGTGTGAAGACAATTTAGGTCTTCTAGGATTTGAGTATCATACGAAAAAACAACAAAAAACCATATTTTTTTATTGACTGGTCACATGGATTAATCTAACGGGAAAATTTATCTTTTATTTTCATTTTGTTTTATGTATGCGATCAGATTTTTTCTTTGATTGTAATCTCTATCCTCTCAAAATTTTCCAAAAACATACCTAGATGATGCCAGAACAGATCCAATGGGACATCATCGATCTAGACGCCTTTTGGACCTCCCACCATTACCGGAAGGGGTTCCAAGTCTTTTTCCATTTAGGCATCAAAGACGGAGCACTGCCACCCTTATTGGTTCATCCTTTATTGGGGCATCATTAGTTGGAAACCCTCGTCAGTCACCCAATGCCACACCGGTGAACACCCCCACAGGGTCACCGCATACCACTCCTCCCACAATCCTTAGGGGACAGAGTAGTGCTACCCATTCGAGAAGTCAGGTGAAATCACAGCGGGGCACGTCACAGACAAACCCTATACCTAACCAGAACATTGTGTTTTCACAAGGGGCAGTGGCTATAAACTCTCAGTCACCTTTATTAGCTTCGTTAAATTTACCAGATTTAACTAAGTTGACAAACGATCCCATTTCACACAACCCTACATGGACTCCCATGCCCACGAAGCTCCCTTCGAAAATTCCAAAGTTCGAAGGGAAGCAAGCGGAAGACCCCGGAAATCATATTATGACTTTCCACCTATGGTATTCGTCGAACAACATCGTTGACGATACTATTCGACTAAGACTATTTCAACGCACCCTCATCGGAATAGCCGCGAAATGGTATGTGGAGCAGTCGTCTACTACACATGGAACATTTAGCACCCTCGCTACTACAGTCCTGACCTGTTTTCACTTACCCATCCACCACGATTCTGGAATGTAATTACTAACCCACTTTAGGCAAACACCTATTGTCCATATCTCGGACCATCTCCACAAATGGCAGAGGCATCGTAGTTTGTGAAAATCCAAACTCGACGATCGAGTTCTATTATACATGTTCTTGAAAACTCTCACTGCAGATATTTTGAAGGATCATTATTTCATGTATCTTGATCTATTGTTTAGAAATTAGTTAAGTTAAATTTATATTTGTAATATGCATTTCACTAACCATCAATAAACCATTTTCTGAATTGATCATAATTGAAACTCGTATATTTTGGGGATGCTTCTAAGTTCACCAACCCAAATTGATAATAAATACTTGTGTTAGTTTACAACAGTAAATTGACCCAACAGTATGCATGCTCTTTTTCCATCTCAGTTTTTGTGGAAGAACCCAAGGTTATCGACCCCCAACTACTCTCAGCGCAGCTCTCGGTTCACCTCCGAAAGTGTGCAGTTCCTTTCCGCTCCTCTCTTTAAGTTTTTATCTGCTCCTTTATGGTTTTTACGTCTATCTTTATATCTTCCTGCAAACTATGTCACTCATGTTTATGGTTTTGGCTGGTTTCCCCTTGAAGGGAAACCCATTTTTTGAATTTATGAACTCGTTAAGCGTTGGTTTCCCCCTGAAGGGTAGTCTAATTTTTTATTTTCTGAATTGTCTTCATCCAACAGGGGTTGGCTAATCCAACAACGCTTTCCTTGAAGTATGATTGTATTTTTTGTACTTTATAATAGAATTTAGCATAATTTAGAAAAAAAAAATATGAGATTGATGAAAATCCCATTAGAAACTTAAATCCACTTGAGAAATTACATTAAGCTATATACAAGAGCAGTCCCTCCAAATTTTTCCAAACCACTTCAATAACAAACTACAAATCTACCAATTAATAGTCGCATGGCATTTATACATCATTTCTGCCACTATAAACTTTTTTTTAAATGAAAAGAAAAAGCCAAAAAGCCTTCATGCACTTTATAGCGTCCCAATGAAAAAACCCTTTAACCATATATTATAACATATTTTCTCCCCTATCCAAATTCGAAAAATGATAATACATTACTATTTATATTTTAAATTATTTTGGATGAATAGGGGTTGAAAGCAAATGCCTAGTAGAAATTGTACAAATTCAAATTGGAGTTATCTTTAAGTGTAATTTTTTGAAAATTTTGGTGGATTTTTGGTAGGAATCCAACAACAAAAATTTGTTGTGAAATAGTGTAATTTTTGGTGGATTTTTGGCGAGAATTCGGAGGAAAACATTGTTGTGAAATCTTGATTTGTGTTGTTTAAACTAGTTTTTTAACTGTATATATGGATTCAACACCCTCACTCATGAAAATTTGTGATTTCAATGAATGAATTCTAGACAAATTAGATTGGAAAAAAAATCATAAAACTTTTCAAAAAATCGCACTTATAGACAACTTAAAGCTTGTTAGTCTCAACTAACCTTGATATAATAATTTGGCATTTATTAATTTTAAATTAATTTTTAAATGCGGTTGTACTTCATATGCCATGATATCTAGGCTATCAATAAATCCAATGCTATAGCCCATTAATGCGTGGCGGTAATATATGCCACCCATTTAATAATGTACTTGGATAAATCTAATGAATAACATACACTACCCAATCACATTAATGCAACTATAACATTAGATTTATTGATCACCTGATATCGAGGTCCCCGTCCCTTCAACATTAAATTCCCATCATAAGCTCACGCGGAATCGCATGGGCAAGCCATATTTCCAAGTGTATAGAGTATTTACTACCCTGAGAGTATGTGACGGTGATACCCATTGCAGTACCATCTCTCTCCTGATGATTCATTCATGCATTCATACATACATGAGCATACATGGATTTTGACGCCCGATACGCATCCCGTCCTAGTTGTCACTGTATATACATATACAATATACACCACAATACAATGTACACATGGGAATTTGAATCGTCAAATTCGAATTTGAAAACCCACAAATTGGAATTTGAAATTTTAAAATTTGCAATATTGTTCAGGCCAACGTGTTTTTTTTGGAAAGGGAGAGAGGATAAACACAAAATAATACGCAAATACTTCACACACAATAACATGAGCTGTTTCTCTTCTCTATTGATCACACAAACTTGATTGAGATCACTTACAGTCAACCCGGTGAAGGGTATTTAAACCTTTCGACTACCTACTTGCATAATATAACTTGACATGCACATACTCTCTAAATTCATCTATCACTTAAACGTGACTTGAATCAACACTCTCAACACTCATCTATCCTTATCTGATTATTTGTGATAAGGACCATTTCCATAACTTTTTGCGCCACCATATATCCTTGGGTTCTAGAGAGAAAACAATGATGGAACCATGGGCCAACCTAGGTATGACCTATCTAGAGGATGAGTTCCAACTCCAAACAATGAAGTCCTCCTCATTATTTAAAAATAGCCCATTCGATGAGATGCCTTTGACATAAATATCCTATTTGGCGGCCTCAGACCACTGAAGACCCAGATCAAGAGAGATTTTCCAACAACTAAAGGGGACAACCTGTGAGCTAGACAATGAAACATGGCATAATATAGATACTCCATGAGCATTTAGAGAAGTGATAAGCTCATGAGATAGACGATAAAAAGAGTTACTCCCCGATAAAAGGATCCTTCCCAAGGATGACCTAATGTCCATTTCCCACCTTCTAGGCAAGCCATTTTACAATCCAAGGTAAAGCATCCACTAGACCCCTCCAGGAAATTGACCTAGAAGGATATATTTCTAAATATTGTAAAACCTCAACCACTCCAAAATAGGCCTATTATATAAGTATTTATTGATAATGATACAAATCCAAAGAATTGTACCTATGATAGCCCACTAGAGACCCTTCATGGCAAGGGCGAGAGAAAACTAATGTATATTTTTAAAAGCCCATCCCGCAAGGAAATTTTCCCAAATAGAAGCCAAACCTTATCTTCTTGCCATACCAAAGAAAATTGAACATACATTGATGAATCTTACGAATTTTAGATTTAGAGATCTAGAAAGTTTTAACTAGTAAACCGAAATGCTCTCCAAAACCGACCTAACCAAAATCATTTTATTGCCCAAGGAAAGCCTCCTGTAACATCAATTTCTAATTATCCATTCCATCATCTTAATAAGCCAAGAAAATTCTTCCCAAGGATAGCCTAGGTATGTAATGCCTTTTTCGATGGGAGCCACCTTGAAAAAAAGGATAAAGACAATAGATTCAATGGTCCAATCTGGAATGTTATTATGTAGAAAGGAAGATTTAAGACATTCGATCTCCATACTAGATTCAATGCAAAAAATAAGAGAAAATACACCGAAAAAATTTCCATTCAATGATCAACCCTTCCCCAAATATTAACACACCATCAATGAAGAGTAGATGTGTTAACGATAAGGACTTGAACACCTTGAAACCTTTAATGAGACCCTTCATTTTGGCCTTATTGATCATTTGGCTCAGACCCTCTATGATAAGAAGAAATAAAAGGGGAGATAAAGGGATCCCCTGTCTCAAGTCTCTAGTGATGGTGAAAAAATAAAATGGGGATCCATTGACAAGCACCGAGAAATTTGCAAATTTTACACACCCCATGATCCAATTAGTGTCCTTTACATCAAGCCCGATATGCAAGAGCAAGAGCCTAAGGAAGTTTCAATTCACTCTCTCGTAAGTTTTGACCAAATCCATTCTATGTATCATCGCACTAAGTTTTTTAGTATTAATGGAATGAAAAGCCTCTTAAGCCACACCAATGGCGTTATGAATCAACGAACTAGGATGGATACCAAACTATTCTAGAGAAAGCGAGACAAAGAGCTTACCTTTTATTATGTTGGAGAGGACTTTAGGAATGATTTTATAAATCGGGTTACATAAGTATATTTGCTTGAAATCATTGAAGGTGAGAGGTTTGGAGCATTTAGGTATCAGAGCAATAGAAGTGGAATTTATTGCCCCAAAAGGTGATCATGTATTCATGGCCTCCTGCACAATCGGAAACTTTTCCAAGCATTTTTTAAATTTAATCAGAAAATATTAAAATTATAAATTTAAAGTTTTGAATTTATATAATTTTTACCAATTAATTTGTTTTTAAACGTTTAACTCATTTATTTATTTAATTTTGATTTGTGGAAGAATAGACTCATTTATATATTTAGAAATATAATTTAAATAAAAAATACAATTTCAACTTTATAATAATATAATAAAAAATTCAGAAATAAATTCATTCATATAACAAAACAATAAATAAAGAAAATAATCACATAAATGGATTGGCCTCAACCTCAGTCCCAAAATTGGAAATTTCCATAGTTATCGTAAACAAGTGACTACTTTTTTTTTCACAAAAAATCTGAAGTACAGTAATTTGGATTTCCTTCCAAATGCAAAAATAAACAGTTACTGTTACGATTCCCCATCAAATATGACAGACTTCATAATTTAATTGTAAAATTTTAGATTACATATCACAGTTCATTTATAGCCTCACTCATCGCTCCCTTCGCATTGAAAACAATAGCAAACAGAACACTACAAGATCCTGTAGAAACAAAACACACAGTAATTTATATTATTGTCGTCTCACTGAGTCTAATGCTATAATTTAAACAATATAAACTATATAATCAGCGCAATCTTCTTGCTTCCCTTTCATATTTTATCAAAGTAAGGACATCACCCTCTCTCACAGGTACTTTTACATTCCTCATGATCTGTCGATCCTGATCATCCGAACATTTTACTTGGACCTGTGTAACTTGACCTCTTGATCCAGTACGTCCAATTACTTTCACCACAACTACCATTTTCACACCGGTATCTATGACTTCCTCGAACACGATTGCTCACGCTGAAAGCTCTAATCTCTGTGCGAAACAAATGCAAAAATCATGTTCCCACTTCTATGTTTAAGTCTTCATAGGTAAATTGGCGCACCTATCTCCCCGCGTGATGATACTGCACACAAAAATTCAAATTGAACATCATAAGGTTAACCAAAAAACATGTTAAAAGAAAAAACAAATTAAAAAGATTCATCTTGGAGCACAATATACATATGGAACAGATTCCAATATTTCAATGTCATGCAGGACGACTTGAAAACCTCTATCCAAAAAGTCATTTAGCGGTGAAAATCTCCTCCCAAAACATCACCGTTTCCATTTTCGAAGGAAAAATGTAAAACGAGATATTTAAATCCAACAAAAACATCTCAAAGAGATTGACATACAAGAAAAAAAGCGTAATAATGAGAAAACCTATTTTCAAACCTGTGATATTGAGAAAAACTGTGTTCAAACCTGTGATAATAACGGTGAGCGAGAAAAACTGTGTTCTTACCTGTGTGATAATGACCGTGAGACCAATCTGTTAGTCTCTGTTTCTCTTGCTCGCATCGTTACAATTTCTATTCCTTTCAAATAAAAATATTGGGCGGGACGAATTCAAAAATTTCGAGTGGGTTTGAAATCCGAAAATTATTGGGCTCGATGAATTCAAAAATTTAGAGCCGGTTTGAAATCGAAGTTTGAAATGTTGTACGCCTAGCTTTGAAATCCAAGTTTGAAATGCGGTACCCCAAGGTGACAAGTTACATTGAATGATGGAGCTGCATGAGTAGAGTAATGAGATTTTCGGCGGCTGTAGATTTACGGGCAAGTATGGCATGGGTGGCATGGCATAGCATAGACATGCCCATTAATACTCTTAAGAGTACTAATGGGCCAATAGACTAGAAAATATTGGTTTTCGTCTTTGGTCTTGGTAAGAATTTTGGGGCGTGGGAAATGGTCGTCTGTTTAATTTGGGATAAATTTGAATTTACAGAGAAATCTAATTTCAGCCGGGCGCGCTCGATGTATCTGCAACGGTTAATGGCGGTGATCCCCAATCGCAATCCTGAATGTGAAAGATGCCGGTTTTTCAACCGACAGAGGCCACAGTGGATCTCATGCAGGTTTAAACGGGCAACCCTAGTGAGGGAAAGCCTTATTTTCCATTTATTGGCCCATGAATACTCTTAAGAGTATTAATGGGCATGTTCATGCCACTATGCTACTCTGCTATCCCCTTCACTTTCAGCTCTGAAACAACCAACTTCATCATACGGGCCCACAAATCTCCCAATACTACATCCGCCAAAAAATTCTGCAGCCATTAACTCTTGGCAATCCACCTTAACTCTCCATCTGCCTTAACTCTCCTTACTCTTCTCGTTGCAAAACTGATTAATGTTTAGTGTAGCAATATCAAAAATATCAAATATCTTTTGTCCTTCGTATTCTTTTTATTTAGTTACAGAAAAACCCTTCAGCTTAATTGGTAGGTTATCAAAAAATATCAAATACACTTTTTCTTCTGTATTCTTTTTATTTAGTTACAGAAAAACCCTTCACTTTAATTGGTAGGTTATCTGTAGAATTTTTAAAATAAGTTTTGATGTTAGAAATTGTAATATGAAATTACTTTTATTTGATTGCTGCAACTGACATTTAACTGATTTGAATGAATAAGGGAAAACAAAAATGAAAGAAAACATTCTTTGATGGAGAAAAAAATCTTTGTGAGCTTTGTAATATTTTATAAATAACACTAACAAAAAACGAATTTGGTCTTGATCCTTAGTATTAAATATATGACAGATTTAATTAGAAATTATAAAATTTCATTATTAAAGTGAGAGATTTCTTAACAAAATTTCTTCAATTAACTTATGGGAAGGGATGGATACGTTTTCTCTGTCCAATGTAAATTTTTCTTATAAATGACAGCCAGTTATGTTATATTTACAGGTGGAACCTACAAAAAAAACTTGCAACGTTATTTTATATATAATGTGGCTCTCATTACTTGGTTAATGGTATGTAATTAATTTCATATATAGATTAGTAATTTGGAGAATGTTATTGTTATTGTAGTGATAGGTTTATATATATATAGAAATATTAATTTTTATATGTGAAAAATAATTTATATATATTCCAAAAAATTAGGAAAATATATAAGAAAAAATATATATCACAAGGTTTTTAATTATAGATATTTTTTCACATTTTATTGTTGAAAATTTTAATTTGTAATAAGCTTTGTTATAATACAATAAGCCAAAACCATTGTAAAAAACCATAGTGCACGCTCGATATTTTTTTATTAATTAATTTATTTAAAAGAATAAAAATGGCACAACTACTTTTGAGATAAACTTAAACATTTAATCTATGATTATTACTGTTACATATATTCTAAAATAGTATTTATAGGTTAAATCTCTACCATCAACATAATAATTATTGATAATTAAATTAAAATTATGTATACCTATTCCAAAATAGACACAAAACAATGAAATTACATATTATTATTTACAGTATACTGTTTTTTTTCCTTCTAAACAACATGTAACCAAATTATATATATATATATATATATACAATTGAGTTTATTTTGGGTGGTTTCCCAAATTAATTCTTATCCTCCCCATCTAGGTTGAAGTATGGTAAATAGATATGTTGATGTTTTGGAATAGAGCTAGTCTATAGTGAGGGCTGGCTTAGTACGAGAAATTTTCCTTTAGGTTAGAGAGAGGTGGAGGTGGACTACCTAATGTCCAAATTTATTTTAACTTATTTTATGTTAATTGAATAGACTCAATTTTTTTAAATAAATGTAGATATATGGTTAGATTCGTCTATACCTAATCAAATTTTGTAATTTAAGAAAATGAGTTTGAATAACAAAAAAAAGAAGAGAATATGTAATTCCTTATTAAAAAACAATTAGAACCTTACAAAAAATGCATTCCTGTTTAAAAAAATAAACAAAAATTCCTATAGGACAATACACTATGTTAGGACATGTTCTCTCATTAATTTCAACCAAAATTTGGTAGATAAATTTAAAATTTTGAGTTTAAGTTGTTTAATATATACAATTTAAGTGTCACATGGTTTTCATGTCATTGAATCCATTTATTCATTCAAAATGGTGTTTTAAATAATAGAAAATCATAAATTTGCTTGAAATTGTAACACCAGATTTTAATGAAAAAGAAGATTAAACCATTCATTTTTAGTCATTGGATTTGATTATCTTAAATATATTTTCAGAAAAGTGTCCTCCATGAATGATTTTGTATTTTACATTTATTTAATCTATTGGTTTTTTCCCATGATTTTTTACTTTAATTTTATCCAATGAAAACTGTGGATGAATGTTGATGTATTACTATCATAAAACTATGGCATGGACATTGTCCTACCACCTTACCAGGTTGGCCCTCTCATCGAAGGCGGCCTTGTAGGTCTCGTCTACTGTGGCATCTTCAATGGTGACGAGTCTCACATCGTCGTGCCAGTTTCAGAATTCTTAGGTAATAACAGACAAAAATGTAATAAGATTAAAATGAATGGGATGACATGGACGGCGAAGACAACTCGTGCATTCAATCGTTTCTCTTTCGCAATTGTTTGTTTGAATTAGAATAGGTGTTGCGCTGAGAATTCGCCTCTGCAGCAAATTGTAGTCTTCTTGTGTATTCTAGAATGTCTTGTATTACAAGAAATCAAATTTTTTTTAGTGGAAGCTCTAAAGTGAGTGGTTACTCATAAATATATTTACTTATAACATAGTTATCAAGTTTGAAGATAGATGTTTAAGTAATAAAATATTAATTAAAGAAATTTAACTAGCTATGTGGTTAATTCCATTCCGTGACCAATGTTTAATTAATAAAATATTATTTAAAATCTTAGAAGTTTAATCAGCCATGTGATTTATTTATTCAATAGCAGAGGATAAGGAACTCACTATTTCTACAAATAGATAATAGTGGAATGAAGTTTACATAGAAGGAAAAAGTATTTACATAAATATGTAGTAAGGTAAGAAAAAATAAAAGAAAATGGAAAATCATAGTGGAATAAGAATGTTTACCATTTTCTAATTTCTTTTTTGCCTTTAAAAGTCTAAAAACTTAGAAAATGTGAAAGGGACGATAGGAAAATACGAAAGAAAATCATAGTGGAATAAGAAAGCCTACCATTTTCTAATTTCATTTTTGCTTTCAAAGGCCTAAAAAACTTAGAAAATAGAAAATGAAAGAATATGTATGTTAATTTGTAATAGATTGCTAATTTAAAAAAGAGTGATTTTTTTTGGATTTTATATATTTTTTTAAATATGATTGAGTTAAATATTTTTAAATATGATTGAGTTAAATATTTTTTGAGTAGCTTGAGTTAAATATTTGAATGGTCTATGATTTCAACTGCCCTTTTCATATGATCGATAAGAAAAGATGGCAAATCAATAGGTGCGATGATAAGAATAGTAGAAGAAAATAGTTTGAGATTTATCACAATGAAGATTGCTTGTAACTTACTACATTCTTATTATTCACATTTTCTATCATTCAACATTGTTACATTGTCGAACTCCCTCTTCACCTTATAAGTCACATGTTAAGGAACTTCATGGTGTAAAAGTCACATGTTCGAAACTATGTGGGAAAAAGGCCTTCCACACTAAGGTGAACCCACATCTCAAAAAAATATTACACACTTCTTTGTATTCTTGCCATAAATATATTTTGTGCTCTATTTAAAGGTAAATATAGGAATCGTTAAAATATATATAAAACCAAAATTAAAAAACAAAACTTAAATAATACTACACCACTTATCAATAAAGTTTTCATCTTTAAATGTTAGTATTGAAGTGGTAAAGGCTCAAAACTTTATCTATTTTTGCATATTTTATTATAAGACATGTATACTGTACTTTAAAACTTTAGTTTTTTTTTTCATAAATTCAAAATTAAAATAAATTTGAATCCATATATATGCTCTCTTCATGTACATGATACATCTATTATTATAACTAACCAGAGTTCCATGGTAATGATATGGTTGTCCATGCATGCAACATTGAGTAATATATAAATTTAAAAGTAACTTAACTTGCAAACTTGATAATTTGTAAATGAAACAAATAAATCCATTATCACTACATTCATCAAAAGTAATGTAACATTGATAGAATATAACATTAAATCCACATCATGAATTTAAAAGCCAATGAAAACATTGTCATATACACAAGTTCCAATTCTTGTACTTGTATTCCAAATTGGTCTAATTATACATTTTTCTCTTTTAAAAAATGGGCCCATGGCCCATGGTATTCCCAACATAGATAATGGAAGGTCGCGCCCATAAATTAAATAATGGAAAAATGACATCATGACTGATTTATAAATTGGGTCTATATGTCACCCTCGCCACACTTGGCACTCCCAAGTGCATTTCGAACTTGATATTGCTGCAAAAATTAAATAACCAATTAGTTGTAAAATCCAAAATGCATAGAATCAATTCCATTAATTCATGATAATATTTTGATCAACTACTCATTCTCACCATGAATATCTAAGGCAATGGAGAATATTTTCCTTCCTCGGCAAATGGTGGAGCACTTGGTGATGGATGTAAGCATGGTTCATGGGTGGTGGATAAAGGCATGGTGGAAGTGAAATAGGAAATAGGTAGTGGGTGTGGGCGGTGATACACCCCCACCGGTTGTATGATAGTGGGAATCACCCTAGGGCGAGGGATCACCCTAGGGGGGGAAATTGGAATGTCAAGGGTGGATGATTGAAACAATGAGAAGGGTGGATGAATAAATCATAGGGGTTCCCCGATTGGTCGTTTTTCAGCTGACAAAAAGAGGATGGATATACTCAGCACATCTTCCTCAGTTGTTGAGTTGTTCATGGATTCGCTGTCCGAACCATATTCTTGGGAGAGGCGAACTATGGTCGATCACATACAAGCTAGCATTGCATGAAATCTAGGGACATAGTGACAATCCAAGACTTCAATGTCTATAATGACCGTCTTGCGGACTAAGCAGACTGGGACATTTTGGTAGAGACCGAAGAGGGCTGAAGGGCGTCCATCATATGCTCTAAGTGTGATGTCTAATGGCTTTAGTTCGGGAGACCCTAACTTGACGTTCTTTGACATGATGCATGTGGATGCACCCTCGTCAATTATACATCGGTGGATGGTGATGTTTTGAACTGACACTGTTATCTGAAAGGCGACCATTGAAGGAAGCCAAGGGGTGGATTTGTCTAAATCAAAATTTATTAGGTGCGAATCAGCGGGGTCGATGGCACCTAACGTAGAAAGTAAGGCTTTCCTTTACTTTGGGCATGATTCTAATACCTCCAAAGCTAACATGGCAATGGGAGATTGAGCTAGATCATCCACGATGCTATAGTTATGGGCCACTTTGGAATGGTTTCTTGCCCGCCTAGTTGGTCCCTCGGCCATTTTGGAAAAGGTTCAATAGGCATATTTGATATGGTCAAAGGTGTTGTTGGTGCACTTGTACTAGCCCCTGACGAGTTGGTGTCTAGTGGGGTATCATAATTTCGGTTCCGTGTTTGAAAAAAAAATCTTCGCCAATCATGTAGATTTCATGGTTTTTCTTTCCAGAATTTTCGGGAGTTTGTTGTTGAGTGGTAATTGTCCCTTGGTGGGGGAAAGGCTCCTCCATAACTGATGTCTGTTGGGAGGATCCCCCTTGTCCCCAGTTACCTTGAATATTCTTTAGCTCAGGGAGGTCGGGACAGTGATGAGTGTATTGGTCGTACTCACCACAGATTAAATAAGAGTGGTTTGTCCAAAGATTTTCCCTCTTGTTCTGCCTTTGGGGGTTACTTCGTTCCTCGTTTTGATTTCGGTTGGAGTTTCCTCCAACCTGAGATTGCGAAGGGCGTTCTTGATTGTTTCCCCCCTGTCCAGGATTTCCTTTAGGCTTGTTTTTTCCTTTTTTCATAGTTGCATTGGGAGGATAATTTGGATTCTCCTATTTGTATGGTTGGCACGGTTGAGCTTGGGAAGGTTTCACAAAGTTCACCCGTGCATTATTCTGCATAGGTGGGTTTTGTGTTGGGGACTGGACATATTGTGGTCCTTGTCCCTGGTTTATAAATGGATGTTGCGGGGAAGCTCTTCCATCAACATTTCTAGCTGCATACTGGGTCCCCTGAGCCGGAGGATACGTACCTCCCTGCTGATGGAGATACGATGACGCCCTATTAGTCACATTTTTCAAAGGTGCATAATGACTTTGATAGCCAGGTTCCGATATGTCCTGGGTAGAATCATATGCGTAACCGGGGTATGGAACGCTGCTGCTTAGGTGATTTTGGGTCAATAACCCAATCAAACTGTCTGCAGAGTTCGACACGCCTAGAAATTCTTTGTAAGTTTGCAGGCGCAGGGCGTTAGGCAGAATATTGTAAATATATCCTGACTAGGTATAGATCAGCTCGAGTTGTTGGGCCTTACTGATAGAACCCTCTTCGGATATGGTCTTTTGTTGTGCCACATCCTTCGAAATCTCTGCGATGAGAGTTTTCAAGAACATGTATAACAGAACTCGATCGTTGAGTTTGGCTTTGCACAAACTACAACGCCTCCGCCATTCGTGGAGATGGTCTGAGATATGGATGGCGGGTGTTTGCCTAAAGTGGGTCAGTAATTCCATTCCAAAATCTTGGTGGATGGGTAACTGAAAATAGGTCAGGAATGTAGTAGCGAGGGTGCTAAAGGTTCCATGCGTAGCATATGGCTGCTCCACATACCATTTTGCGGCTATTCCGGTTAGGGTGCATTGAAATAGTCTTAGTCGAATAATATCGTCAATGATGTTGTTCGACGAATACCATAGATGGAAAGTCATAATATTCTTTTCGAGGTCTTCCGCTTGCTTCCCTTCGAACTATGGAATGTCCAAAGGGAGCTTCGTGGGCATGGGAATCCATGTAGGGTTGTGAGCAATGGGATCGTTTGTCAACTTAGTTAAATCTGGTAAATTTAACGAAGCTAAGAAAGTTGACTGAGAGTTTGTAGCCATTTCCCCTTGTGAAAACACAGTGTTCTTGTTAGGTATAGGGTTTGTCTGTGACGTGCCCTGCTGTGAGTTCACCTGACTTCCTGAATGGGTAGCACTCCTCTGTCCCCTAAGGATTGTGGGAGGAGTGGTATGCGGTGACCCTGCGGGGGTGTTCACTGGTGTCGTGTTGGGTGACCGACGAGGGTTTCCAACTAATGATGCCCTAACAAAGGATGAAACAATAAGGGTGGCAGTGCTCCGTCTTTGATGCCTAAATGGCGAAAGACCTGGAACCCCTCCCGGTAATAGGGGGAGGTCCAAAAGGCGTCTAGATCGACGAGGTCCCGTTGGATCTGTTCTGGCATCATCTAGGTATGTTTTTGGAAAATTTTGAGAGGATAGAGCTTACAATCAAACAAAAAATCCGATCGCATACATAAAACAAAGCGAAAATAAAAGATAAATTTTCCCTTTAGATTAATCCTATGTGACCAGTCAATAAAAAAATATGGTTTTCTGTTGTTTTTTTGTATGATACTCAAATCCTAGAAGACCTAAATCGTCCTCACATGCTCAAATGTAACTGGGCCTTGAGAAGATATCTTGTGAATGCTGGGGCAACGTCCCGAAAGAGTTGGCGATGCCTCCAGTCAACCGAAGAAAATCAACCAAGGTAAGGGTAGAGGATCTAGTGCTTGCCTGCACCGTCACCTATAGGGAAGGATGCCCTAATTTTGGTCGCTAGGTACCGTCGTCCCACGTGAGCGTTCGAGTCTTGGGCTTCTTGTTAATTTAGCTACCAGTACCGAGTATTAGACGGGTCAGGTAGCCCCGAATAATACCGCACGCACTGGGCCTAAGCCTAACCCCCTCTGAATCGGGTCTCTGCTGCACTCGGGTTTTCTTTGCTGTGGGCGGATAGACGGATTTGAAAGTTCCCTAAATGGTCAACTTCTATGTTTCAAGATGTAAACTGACCAAGGCAGCTTATTGGATGCCTACCCTCTTGGTCCTAACTTAAGCTATAACTTCTCTTGTGGCCCCTGTGGGGAGAGTTTAATGCATTTAGTTAAGTGAGTTTTAGGTGGCTTTGATTCAGTTAAGGTGTGAATGTGTGTGAGAAAGAGGTGAACAAGCACATAGTTTTAACATGTGGATATGCGGTGATCCTTTTCAATATCCCGTATTTAAACTAGGTTTGGTTGTTCCTTGCTCAAAAGTAAAACATGTACGGATGTGGGCTGCTTACAATGCTTCTTAGTTAATTTAATTGATCAACTATAGGGAGATGGTGAATTATCAATAGAAAGTGTTCATATGCTTGCCTAAGATCACCCGTGGTTGCAAAGGTAGCAGAGATTACTTGCTCTTCTAAAGATAATTCGATCCCTGTCCTGAATCCTAGTGCCAAAAATTGAACTAATATTAATGACTTTCAACTAGGAAAATGAAAAGAAAATATTTTCTTATGGTGTGCCTTTGTGAAGCTACAGTAACAATAGGACGAGGGCCCTAGCTCGCTGAATCTTCGTGTGTGAAATAAAGTGAACAATCACAATGTTGTAAGATGCGGATATACGATACACTATGTTTGGTTGTTCCTTTCACGAAATAAACAATGTGTGGATAATGGGATGCTTACAACTTGTCTAATTTAAACTAAAAGTTTGCTTTATAGGGAGATTGTAAAATATCTCTCATTAAAATATCTATAGGAATTTTTGTTTATTTTTTTAAACAGGAATGCATTTTTTGTAAGGTTTTAATTTTTTTTTAATAAGGAATAACATATTCTCTTCTTTTTTTCATTATTCAAACACATTTTCTTAACTTACAAAATTTGATTAGGTATAGACGAATCTAACCATTTATCTACATTTATTAAAAAAAATTGAGTCTATTCAATTAACATAAAATAAGTTAAAAGAAATTTGGACATTAGGTAGTCCACCTCCACCTCTCTCTGACCTAAAGGAAAATTGCTAGTACTAAGCCAACCCTCATTATAGACTAGCTCTATTCCAAAACATCAACATATCTACTTACCATACTTCAACCTAGATGGGGAGGATAAGAATTAATTGGGGAAACCACCGAAACTAAACTCAATTGTATATATATATAATTATATAATTTGGTTACATGTTGTTTAGAAGGAAAAAAAATAATATACTGTAAATAATAATATGTAATTTCATTGTTTTGTGTCTATTTTGGAATAGGTATACATAATTTTAATTTAATTATCAATAATTATTATGTTGATGGTAGGGATTTAACCTATGTAACAGTAATAGTCATAGATTAAATGTTTAAATTTATCTCAAAAGTTTTATTCTTTTAATTAAATTAATTAATAAAAAAGTATCGAGCATTTTACAATGGTTTTGGCTTATTGTATTATAACAAAGCTTATTACAAATTAAAATTTTCAACAATAAAATGTGAACAAATATCTATAATTAAAAATCTTGTGATATATATTTTTTCTTATATATTTTCCTAATTTTTGGGAATATATATAAATTATTTTTCACTTATAAAAATTAATATCTCTATATATATATAAACCTATCACTACAATAACAATAACATTCTCCAAATTACTAATATATATATGAAATTAATTACATACCATTAACCAAGTAATGAGAGCCACATTATATATAAAATAACGTTGTAACTGTTTTTCCAAGTTCCACTTGTAAATATAATATAACTAGCTGTCATTTATAAGAAAATTTTACACTGGACAGAGAAAACGTATCCGTCCCTTCCCATAAGTTAATTGAAGAAATTTTGTTAAAAAATCCCTCACTTTAATAATGAAATTTTATAATTTTTAATTAAATCTGTCATATATTTAATACTAAGGATCGAGACCAAATTCGTTTTTTGTTAGTGTTATTTATAAAATATTACAAAGCTCACAAAGATTTTTTTCTCCATCAAAGAATGCTTTCTTTCATTTTTGTTTTCCCTTATTCATTCAAATCAGTTAAATGTCAGTTGCGGCAATCAAATAAAAGTAATTTCATATTACAATTTCTAACATCAAAACTTATTTTAAAAATTTAGCTGATAACCTACCAATTCAAGTGAAGGGTTTTTCTGTAACTAAATAAAAAGAATACGAAAGACAAAGGGTATTTGATATTTTTTGATAACCTACCAATTAAGCTGAAGGGTTTTTCTGTAACTGAATAAAAAGAATACGGAGGACAAAAGGTATTTGATATTTTTGATATCGCTACACTAAACATTAATCAGTTTTGCAGCGAGAAGAGTAAGGAGAGTTAAGGCAGATGGAGAGTTAGGCGGATTGCCGAGAGTTAATGGCTGCAGAATGGAGCACCGCAGATCAGAGTTTGGACAAATAGACAGTGAAATAAAATAAAAAAACAGACAAATAAAAAAAAAATACTTATAAACTTACCAGCACTTTCCCTAGCCAGAAAAATAGACAATGAACTAAACGCTGCATTGGCTGACCATGTCCAGAAATTTTCAGGTTAATGGCTGCTGTCCGGGAATTAACAGCCCTCGAAATTTAACTGCTCGACGGATTGCAGAGAGTTAATGGATTTCTTCAGCCATTTCTGTGTCACAGCTTCGTGGGCATTTGCAGGTGGCCCGATTCAGGCTCCTCAGGGTGGATCCGGTGCAGGTTAACATATCCCTCTGGCCTGGTAATGATCGCAGCATCCTTCTTATCCTGCTAAAAGCCCGCGAAATTTAACTGCGCCGGATGGAGGGTTAATGGCGCACTTGAGACCGGCAGATGGGAGATTTAATGGCAGAGTTGATGGCCGCAGAATTTTTTGGCGGCTCGAGACTGAAGGTGTCCTCACGGCTAAGGATGGCATGGGCATGGACCGCATGAACATGGTATAGTCATTGGTACTCTTACAACATTAATGGGCCAATAGACTGGAAAGTATTGGTTGCCAATATCTACACCTAGGAACAAATCTATAATAAAAAAATGCAAAAATCAAACACTAAACTAATCTATTTACAGATGGTTTCTCATTTTCCTGGCCTTTCTCTAAGGGGATCAGGCTAGAACAAGGTCTAATCAAGAAATAAATTGAAATTGGAGACATGAGACTCAGTAATATATACAAAACAATATTCATATATTACATAAATCTAGCAGATTATAAACAAGGAGAATATTATTGATCTAGCAGATTCTAAACGAGAAAAATATTATTGAGAGAATATCTCAACAACCCAATCCTACATATTTACTAATGTAACCATTATTTCCAAGTTGCTTCCTCTACTAAAGTTAATATGTAAAAATTTAACTCATCTTTAAATAAAAAATGAAAAGAGAAAATCGACCCATTTGATTATCATTGGCATTTGTCCTCTTTATGTCTAGTTTTAAATCCTTCAATCTAGAGTTATTAGTGAATCTCCACAATTAATTGTAATGAGGTTTCTTGATGGCATTCCAAACCCTCCACTTACGAAGTTAAGCTCGTGATTAAAAAATACACTTGGTACTATTAATGAAAAGGTCATTTAGAAAGGATAATTGTTAAAAGTAGCTGAAATACAGACACAAAAATTTTAAAAAATCTAAAAGTAACAATGTTTAAATCATATTTTTTTATGGTTGAAAGAGATTCAATACCATCCAAAAAAATTTACAACACACAAAATCTTAAAATTTCATACTTGTAATCTGGATTTACAAAAATTATTACCAAATTTTATTTCCAACACAAAATAAAAACTAATTAAATTATTATTATTATTATTATAATATAATTTAACATATCTATTATATGATCCACCGAATCAGCATTTATAATTTTCATAACTACATCCAAAAACTTTAAAAAAAATTCTACACTCTTATAACCAACAACTTTCCAACTTAATTAAATTATCATTACATGAATAGAGATGTTGCATGCACCCCTGAAACATTTGATATTTTGTTTTTAGTGTAACAATGAAAAATTATAATGACTTACCTAATGAAACCAGACGGATGGCAAAATTAGATATATAATAAAATCAACTGAAAAGAATAAAACGCATGGCATTTAGTACAAATTAAAAATCAACTGAAAAGAATGAGCCGCGTGTTATTTAATACAAAATAATGTGTTTAATACATTAAACATCGAATGTTGTATAACACTGGACAGCCTAACTTTAGCCGTAGTCTAATTAGCCAGAGGAATCGCTCTGAAAATCATGAAAATTCCGATAAGATTTTCAGAAAATCCGGCAGGAATTTTTCTAAATCCATGTTATAACTATCAAAGTTTAATATTTTGGGTGTCCTACAGGTTTTTGATGGTGCTGAATCCATTTCCAATGTCAAAATCAGGATTCAAACACTGTTTCTGCAAGATTTTTTAAATGTTTTTTGCCCGGATTCCGGCCAATTTTGACCGTCCGGGCAATTCCTCCGGCTCATTAGATGACTCCCTAACTTTATCTATCGATTTAGGTTGAATGATGGTAATGACTTTTCAATTCTCTTACAAAACCCGCATTTAATGACACGTTGACTTTTGCATATTGCGGCATATAATATAACTGAGATTGGCTGGGAGCACTGTTCATCCCAGCAAAGCTTTGCCACAATATGCAAAAGTCAACGTCAACGTGTCATTAAATGTGACTGAGATTGACTGGGAGCACTGTTCATCCCAACAAAGCTGTCCTTTCTAAGAACCTTGATCTTAAAATATAATAAAACCTAAACCTCACACAAATCAAATAAATAAAAATCCCACAAAAATCATTCATCCACTTTACCTAAATACTCTTAACACATTCATACCATGGAAAAATATTATTAACATCATCATTCACATTGCAACAGATTAAGCACTTAAATTTTACAATTTTACATCCACAAACTATGAATAACCAATATTGATTTCCAAAGGATTGTCATATTGCAACAGATTAAGCACTTAAATTTTACAATTTTACATCGACAAATTCTGAATTAACAATATTGATGTCCAAAGGATTGTCATATTTCTACCAAATCCACTTTCATTGAGTGATAACTTCATAGCAAATTTCCATAGCTTCCAAAACTAGAGGGGAGCCCCCGGGGTGGGAACGTTTGAGTCAAAAGCACTGAGAGCAGAATTCTTTAGATTGAAATTTTAAACCTAAGAAGCAGAAACGCATTCAATCAGAATGAGAGGAGGACCAGATTGTATGCCGCTTGATGAAGGCCAGTTGCTTGCAAATGAGGCTGACCAGTCCACTTTTCTTGCTCTGCCAACCCTTCACCCCGCCACCCTTGCTCACCATCTCCTGCCTCTCAAAACCATAGCATTCTCCATCATGATCTGAGCTTACAGAAGGAATGGGTGCATATCTCATGGACTGAGTCCGTTTTGCAGGCAGTTCCTGGTCATTTCCCAGTTCTTCGTCTGCCCATGACGAAGAACGGTGCTCAAAACGATCAGAAAAGCAGAAAGGATCAATGGAATTATTCCCCAAACAGATCCTTCTCATTTCTCCAATGCCACTCACATTATCACTACCATCCACAGATGACTGCCTTTCTCTTTCTCTGATAGCCATCACTCTCTGCACTGCAGCGCCCAATCTTCCACTGCCGCTCTGCACTCTTGACACTCCACTGCACTCCTCAGAATCATCCTCCATGGCCATCATCCTGTCAGCTCTCCACCACCCACGGGTTGTTTAAATCTTTGTTTGAAAAACCACATGAGTGAGAATCGTCCCACAATATCTCTAAATTGATCGACTAAATTGGTTGTGTGAGCCACGATCCCAACAACATGATCACTGCCCACTACACGCACCACACAAATTTTCCTTTTCCCTCCTCTCTTCTGGTTGACTTTGAAGTTGGTGCCAATTATTATTGCTGCTTTGTAAACAATAGTTGTAATTATGGGATTCATTACTTCCACACATGTAATGGTTATTGTGGAATGGCACTTAAAGGGTACATTCGTCTGGGGAAAATGTCAAATCAATCTTTGGTTCTTAACTCCACTAGGACACTAAAAGGCACATCATCTTTGTCAGCATCATCGTTTTGGGTTGAGGCAAAGGACACTATTGATTGTACCAAGTGGCAATGCATGGGAGGGGAGAAATAATTAATAATCATATAGAGTTAAAATTTAAAATTGTTGTATTTCAAATGTTTAAAAAAGTATCATATATATATATATATATATGTGGTATTAAATTATATATATATATTTTGTATATTTGACTAAATGAGTTTATTCACTCGAATCTTATTTTTTCAAAAATTCTTTAAAAAGTTTATATATACATATTTTTTCTTGAAATAGAGGAAGCATACATCTATGATATACCATTTCAAAAGAATGAAAGCATAATCTCACTTAACAATTTATATTATCTATATCAAAAAATATAGCATAAACAAAAATTAAAGGACATTTAAGCAGAGACCTTATTATCTCAAAATAATATTTATAAGAGAGACTCCATGCTCTGAGTCTCATGTTTGTCATAGAGCTTGTAAATAGAAAAGGCACCCATATGACATTCCAAAACTTCTTTGGAATGTTTGTCTACCTTCTGGTTTAACTCTTGAAGAATATGTGAGAAGGAAGACAACACCGTGTCCTAAATAAGACTATGTATTTGGGACAATAGCGAGTGGAGGTGAGTTGCATCCTCCTTGCTTTGCCTATTGCCCAATCTACTACTACTTGGGGGTTCCCTAACATCTATAGAAGGTTAAGACCACACAACAAACCAAAATGAAGCAAGGTGAATGATGCATAAAATTCTACCTTTGTATACCATACCCAAGGGTGCATTTGGTGTGATAATAATGGTTTTGGTTAACAAATAGAATAGTTTTGACCCCGCATTTAGCCTGATTCCCATGGTTAACCCCATCAAAAATCCCTGGGGAGTATCAAAGCCCAAAATGGAAATTACAAACACCCTATTCCTTTTTCTCTTTGGATTGCACCTAAACTCCTTAGTGAGTTTCTTAATTAGCTAAATGAATCATGAAAAACCACCATGTTACATGCTCACCATATAAAATAAACAAAGTGACATGGGAAAGAATGATAACTTCATACCTATTATTATATCCATTAACCAAGATTGGACATATTGGTCTAGATTATTTCCATTCCAAAAAAAAATTGGCTTAAATTTATTTATCACAGGGCCCCAAACCATGCTAGTTAAAAAAAAACCATATATACAAAAACATGGTCAATATACTCAACCTCCTATTTACACAAATCACACCTATTTGAGCCTATCCATCCTCTATTTATCCCATTATCCTAGGTTAGTAGCTTATTTTTAAGTCTAAGCCAACATTGACCACTTTACTAAAGCGACTCCTTGTTCTCGACCTCCTAACCATAAGAATTGAAAGGACTTTTCCTGAATCTTTGTGAGAATTCTTTTTAGTTACTTTGATATGTATTTCCAATAAATAAGGATGATTTGAAATATCTAATTGAGAAATACCCACCTACCCACTCTAGAAATCCACCAATTAACCCACAAAAGGATTTGTATTCTACCTTCTTAAAATGCCACAACAAGTCCTCATACCTATAAGAAGTTGGCAAGAGTTGAAATCCCATATACTTGAAACCTTCATCAATGCTACACTTGGGATATGGTAAAGCTACCTCTAGGGATAGAGACAAGTCCTCCTTAGTGAAATAGAAATGTACATATAACTTTATCCAATTTATCTCTATCCACATTACTTTACAATATATGTCCAAAATAGTTTTGATACATTGAAACTATTGAGTAGATCTTGCACCAAAGATCATAACATCATCAATAAATAGTAAATGGGAAACACATTCTCATGGGGTGACCTTTAATCCTTTCATCTTTCCTTTGTTCCTATAATTGATCATATACTTTCTTATTCCTTCTACTACTAGAATGAACAAGAAGGGAAAGAGGGGGCATCCCTGCCATAGTCCTCAAGATGTCACTAAGAAGTTATAGGGGAACCCATTTATAAGCATAGAAAAAGTTTCCAATTGGACACAACCTAGTATCCAATTTATCAATGCTAGGATCATTCACATTTGGATGAGGACACGTTTTAGAAAGGTCGAGTTGACCTTATCATAAGATTTGGGGAGGTCAAGTTTAAGAATCACAGAAGGTATTTTAAGCACTTTGATGGAATGCAAAGATTCTTGTGCTATAACAATAATGCCATGGATTTGAAATTTAAACAAAAATCCAAATTGTTCCTCTAGGGTGAGAACACTAATAATAGGATTCAATCAATTTGTGATGATTTTGGAGACTATAATGCAAGAAGAAATAGACCTAAAGTCATAAAAGGATATGAAGTCTCGTGTCTTCGGAATAAGGGTTATAAATGTGGAGTTCATAGTTCTTATCATTTTCTCACTCCTATTAGATTCCTAAGCCACTTTGAGCAGATCCAATTTCAGCAACTCATAGAATATAAGAAAGAATTCTAAAATAAAACCATCAGTGCTAGGAGTCTTTCCTCTCTTTATGGTTGAAAGAGTAGATTGGAGCCCATTATCTAATACCTTCACATACAAAGCTTCATTCATTTCATCATTGAACACCTTGGGAAAAAACCTAAGCATTGATAGTATTTCCTTGATGGGGAACACAATAGTATTTATTAATAAGGAAGTCAAGTGAGTTATATCTACCTCTGTCTTTTCCTTGATTTTTTTTATAACTCTCTATCTACCTTAAAAATTTCCCAAGTAACATTTCTAATTTTCTAAACGGTATCATAACTGTGGATTTTTTGTGTGTTATTGTCCTAGTTGTCCGATTATAAAAATCTACTCTTGAATCTCCACACATCCTCTTCATTGGATAGTAACTCATTTTTCTTATTTTTTAAAAGTTTTAATTCATGCACCTGCTTTTTCGAGAATATCCCCATCACATTTGAGGCATAAATAGAGAATATTTGGATCTTAGTTTTATTAAGGAGTTCTTGGGATTTATGATTAAAATTAGTGTCCCATTTCTTCATAGCATCCTTGATCCTACGTAGATTTTCTTGGAATGCATATATGAAATATCGATGCCTTCTAAGAGACACACCCAAAAAAAGGGGGCATGATTCCTATAGTCCTATTATGCAAACAAATTACGATTTAACTTCACAAGAGAGGAAGTAGGAAAGTGATATGAAAACCACATGTGACCTAACCAAGAATTTAAGTTGAAATAACCATCCAGTAATGCCACGAAAACTAAAAAATTGTCTAACCATTGTGCAACACTTGCCTCTCCCTTCCTCCCATTATTCTAGGTAAGAGTGGCCTTGGGTGGCTCTAGGTCCACCAAATGGAGCACAACTAGAATATGTTAAAATAATCCTTTAAGATCATTTATCCGAGGATGATATCCCATACTTCCATTAGAGAGAAAGTGAAATTTAATTCCCCCTAGCCAAAAAAAAAATCAAAAAAGAAAAAAGAGAGAAAATGATATTTTCCCTTGTGATAAACCCAAATGAAGGAATTTTTTATTTGAAAGGCTTCGTGTTCACATAAAACCCCTACATATTGAAAATTTTATAAAGAAAATAAAAATTGTAACTTGTACCTCAACTACAATTCCTAAATTTAGAATAACCAAAAAAAAATTCTTAAAAATGAAACCACACATCGTGATAAGTTGAATTGGAAAACTATTAGAATCTGGAGAATTAAAGGACTAATATTTCAACCAACAAGAAAGATATTCTACTTCCTTTGACCCCAAATTTAAACCACACATTGTGATAAGTCACCTAAAAAATTGTTAGAATCTAGAGAATGAAAGGACCAAGCTTTTAACTAATAAGAAATATATTCCACTTCCTTGACCCCGAGAACATTATTTCTTGTAGGAGGAGGATATTCGCAAAATAAATCTTGAGCATTATTTTTAGGGATAAGAGCTTCGGGGTGCTTCTGAAGCGATAGATATTAAAGGAAAAGGAGATCATGGGTCACCCAAAAAGAATACATTCCTTTCTCTAAGGACTTGATTGGTGGTGGATTGTTCGTCATCCCTTATCTCCTTCTTTGCTTGCTTATGGGCTAGGTAAATATGGAATTTACCTCCAATTGGAGAAGCTAAGGAGTCTTTCAGAGCTAAATCTTTGTTAGTAGCCTCAGTTTCCTTTGTCTTGACTTAGGAATGCATAAAATACTTAGAGCAATAAGGGAAGCTAACCCAGTTATTCCATTTCAACTCAAAAGAGCCTTTTTGAATGCTTATGTCTATCCTACCCTTCCCTAGGAAGATTCTTGGAGAATTGTTTGAGGGAGGACAAAGAATGGCTTAAGAAAAGGCATCAAGGAGATGATAGAATGTGGGAGATACTAGCTATGGGGAAGAAATTTTAGTTACATGCAAACCTTGGCTAAGACAGGATAAAAGAATTGCTTCCCCAAGAATATCTCGAGAAATTGTTTCATTGATACACCCAACATTTTAGTTTAAAGGAACAGGAAGGCCAACCTACTTACTAGAAAGGAAAGTGAGTTGTGGGTCCTAAGACTAGTCCTTCCCTTCCTTAGATTGGTTGGCACCTGGAGCCTTATTGTTTGCTCTGAGAAATAAAATATCTATGTCACTCTCCCATTCTGCTTTCATTTATAGGGTCTTATCCACCTTATCTTTCCATATATTTCAAAATGGAAGCTTCAATCTCAATGGTAAATGGTGTCAAGCAAGATTGTTGCCAATTGAGTGATATCCAAAACAACGGAATGAAATCCACTAATAGTCTATGTATTGGATCCATGAGAAGTCCCACATAAATAATTCCACCTCTTCAATAATACCTTTCCTCATATGAACCTAAACCTACACCCAAGTCAAACTTTGATCCATTTTAGTACTCTATCCTTCCTCCAAGTGAATAAATCTTCCAATTTTCTACCTATGGTTTCCATAATTTTTTTCTTGCCAAAATATCATGGACAATCTCGATAGAATCACTCAAATCACCATGGAGATGACTAGTTCTCTCCTCGGATAAAAAATCATTGATTTTCAGTAGGAGACCATTAGGGCCTCGATTATAATCCCACTTTAGAACGAATTGTGTATCTTCCCTCGATTTGAGCATGAAACAAGTCCAACCCCAAACAATGCGATCAAATGATCAATAATAACCTAAAACTAGGGCGTAGGAGTATTTTAACCATTGTGAAAGATTATCCTCATGGAAGGATTTTCCAAAGAACTGCTGAACCAACGTCTTCCCCACCAACTTCGAAATGGACTCCATAGAAACATCCTCACCTACCAAAATTTTATGAGCCCCTTCCTAGCTAGAATACACTTGAATAACTAGAATACACTTGGCCTTTTTGTCATGCATTGAAACAAAGGGAGTGGGTTTAGAAATATGTTACTTTAGAGTGAATCCACATAACTCTAAGGAAAAACATTTGTTATTGTATACCTTAAGTTACTATTATATCATGGTTATGGGGCATTCTTGCCTTTGCATGTAGGAGTACCTTTATTCACATTAACACTGCCCCACTCAAATGTTCCACCACATAGCATGTCCTGGAAGATATGCTTACAACCCACCATGTCATATGCTCCTAGGCTGCCATTTAGCCCTAAAACGAACCTACCTTGTCTCCCTTGCAAAGGCCTTTGGTCTTCGTATCATCTCATGAACTCATGATCCAAATAGAAGATCTATATCGTTCCTATAATGCCATCACCAAAATTGAGTGCATCCTCTTCCATGTCGTAATCAATAAGATCAGTTAATGTGTACAAGTCTATAGGCCTATGACCCTCTTATCATAATCAAACTTAAAGCCTACATATTAAGTCTAGATTATTGAACCCATATGTAACAATTAATTCCTAATTCAACCACTGTTATAATTTATTCAAACTAAAATTATTTTGAAATTTAATATAAAATATTTTAGAATATTATAAATTTATAAAATTGTAAATAATAATTATTAATATTATAAAATACAATTATAATATTAATATTAAAGAATGCTAAAACATTTAATTTTATGTTTATTTTACTATCTTTTTCCAAAAAAAATCATTACGAGAGACGGAATACATTTTTTATAAAGTCAAATGTGCAATTCAAAGACATTTTTTTTATAAAGTCAAGTGTGTAATCCAAAACCCTTAAAAGGGAAAGAAAATTCATAAACACCATCGCAACATGTTTCAAGAAACATATGTAAAATTTAAGCACTCATGCACTCAACAGTGATGATATAATTTTTCACTTTTACTTATCAATTATGAGATCAATTTTAAACATGTAAATTTAAGACAATATGTTTTAAAGAGATGCATGGGACGCTAGGTATAAGAAAAAAATGACCCCTTAACTAAAAATCTTTTCGATTCCATAAAGGAACGAGATGATTTGGATTAAAATTGACATATGAAAAGTTGTGCCTTTTTTTAACATAAATGAAGGGGACACATCAACGTTATTTAATTATTAAAGTGTATTATTTATCCGTCAATAAAAGTTAATGTCAAGTTTAAATTATTAAGTATCATCATTTGAAGAAGAAAATGGGAAGTACGTTATAAAAAAAATATTATATTATAAAAACAATTCATTATTGTACAAATACTCGGCTCAACCTTATTTTAAGACCGATATGTATACCATGATATTCATTAGAAACCACAAAAAAACGAAGGTGATGCATTGTGCGTTACAAGAAGATAAAATCCAAAAGAGGTCACCAACACATCCTTTCCAAAAAGTGCAACCACATTTTTTTTTTTAAATTTATTGATTTATTTTGTAGGGTAAATCAGGGATGTGAAAATGATTTAGGTGGATTTTCAATTACTTGATCATTTAAGGTTTTTTTTTGAAATTTCAAATTTCAATAAAAAAATTTTAAAGTAAAAATGATCTATTTATGTTAAATTTTGGAGATTTTTTTTCAAAGTATTTTATTATTGTATTTCAATTTTTTTATTTAAAATATAAACTTTGATCCAAAGTTTGAAAGTCAAGAACTTTTTTATTTTAACATATTTTTATATAATTGTAATTTTCAAAATTTAAAATCCTTTCATTTTCTCAAAACTGGTGGAATTGGTGTATCTAGATTTATTATTTGATCATATTTCCAATAACCCATGATTTTCTTATTTTCAATTTCATATTATAATTTATCTATTTTAACTTATAATTTTTTTTTCTCCCGAGTGAGAGAATTATATATTGAACAATGGATTAAGTGCTAGTAATCAATTTGTTATTTTTTTCAAAACTATATAAATACGAGCATTTAATTAAATCCAAATTTGATACGCACTCTCTTACATATACAGAGAACATATATTTTTTTACAAATTATCTATATTTAATTAACATATTTTATATTTAATTAAATAATTTGAAATATATATATATATATATATATATATATATATATATATATATATATATATTCAAAAATTGAAATAAAAAATTATAGAAATAATCCAAAATAGTTAGTCAAGAGTACAAGAAAAGGTTCCAAAAAATGACATGAAAAACAGAGGTAAAATTTCATATTGTGAAAGCCCTAATAACCTAATGGAGGAATCTTTCTAAAAAGCATAAATTTACTTAAAAAATAGTGAATATTGATAGAGACATATCTTGCTTAGGAATCAAGGATTAATGATTTTACAACCAATATTGAATACATTAAAATAAAGATAAAATGTCCACACGTCCTAAACCCATGCCGTAAAGACAACTTTAAATCAGTTTTGGTTTAGGAATGGGTGGTGGCATATGAGGGAAAACACTCTAAGTAAGCTAAAGAGCTTTTAACATAATTGGAAACTTTGGTGTAAGGGAGGAATGGAATGTAAAATTTGCAACACTTAATAGGGTTATTTTTATTTTAATATTTCATATTTTCGAATAGCTTAGTATTTAGCTAAGTAAAGTAAATAAAATTTATTTTAAAAATATCTAATTCTTTTAAATATTTCAAAAAAAATGATAATTAATTTATTCAAATAAGTGTTTATATACAAAAAGATATACAAAGACCCATAATTGAGCCCATCTAGAGATTAACAGAGAACCTATAGAGATTTTCTTGCATCATTAGTTATCAACTTAATCTAATCAATGCAATTGCATATATCATGTTGGAAGGGCTAATGAAACATAATTGATCTTCCCCAGAAAAGGGTAGCTTCCTCCTTTGATGGGAGTGTGGGTGCAGGCATTAAGGAGAGTTGTTCAAATTTTATAACTATGTTTTCTAATTCAGGAGGAATTTTTTCCCGGTCCTTATTTCCACTCTCGGTCATCAAACTTTATTAAATCTGATTGATTAATTTAATAAAATGACTTACGGAAGCAAAAGTCCCCTTATTCTTCAAAAACATAATGATGCACTTTAAACAATATTTAAACCTTTCGAAATGAATTTCGGATCTCAAACACTTTAATAAAGTTCTATGGAATAATCCGTCGGGTCCTTACCTTTTTTAAACCCCACACAACTTCTGACACGACCACCGTCGGATCTCCGACACTTATGATCGGACGGCTATTGCATTCCAATAGCCTCGACACTTTATGGCTCTAAAGTAACGCGGAATCGGTGGTATTGTCACCGTGACGTGTCGCGTTTCTATTTGATCGTGTTCAATTTGAAAAAAACCAGTCGCACGCCATAAGCAGTGCAAAAACAGTGGTTGGTTTCTCAAAAACCGCTTGATTTGTAATTTTTCATTTTTGATGGCGTTTGACCACGGATTTGCGCTCGTTCTTTGTTTTGTCCTTCTCACAATGTCTCAACCCTTTTCCCCTATGCAAATCGACAATCACAGATCTATCATCACTACATGGCTTTTTTTCCGGAGATGCAGAGGTTCTGTAATCTCTTCTGAATCCTTCACACGAACACTAGTCACACTGAAATTCTACATATAAAAATATAAATCCAATGGATTTTCATAGAGATGAAACCCTCCAGGAATTTTCCAAGCATACAACAGATAAATAAATTCTGCAATTTATTTAAATCAGAGGCAAAATCCTCTCAATCAATTCTTCTACAGCCCAATTCCATTTTCTCCTTCTCAGAGGTTACATTTATAGTGTTTTACATAACAGTCGACCTCTTCTTGAGGATCAAATTCTCCTAACTTGGAAAAAATCCTAATTACATAATATCTTCCCCAAATATATCAACTGAAGACTAAATATACTGAATCTAATAAAAAATAGTTCAATCTTCCTAGATACTAGTTCAACCCTATCTAGTAAAACTGTAAATTGATAGCTAAAGGTACCAACACCTTTGCTTGTAATTTTTTTGGATTTTTGGAATAATTAATGAAGCCTTTTGTCTCTAAGCCTCATGCTCCTGCATCAAAATCCTGAGGACAAAAATCTTCATGGGCTCTTGTCCATGAGCTCCTCCACAGAACTGCCCAATTTCTGCAGCATGGTTCCTGTCATCCAGGTAGCATCTTCAATTGGCTGATCCTTCCACTTAATCAAATATTGAAAATATTCCTGTCCTCTGGTGTTCTTAAACACTTTCTTATCTAAGATCCTCTCTGGCTGTATTGTCTTTGCTGTGGGTAACCTTTTTACCCAATTAATGTTTCCTCTGTCTTTTGGTGTGTCATCTGTGCCACTATCTTCATATCTGTACAAATCAGCAACATTGAATATTGGATATATTCCAATATCATATGGTAATTCAATTTCATAAGAATTTGCAGAAAACTTTCTCAATATCCTGCATCTTCCTATATTTTTGAATTTTAACTTGTTATACTCCTTCTTTGGAAATCTTTCTTTTCTTAAGTGTGCTAAAACCAAATCACCAACTTCAAAATTAACTTCTCTTTTTCTCAAATCTACTCTGTTGTTGTACTTAATGCTACTGTCTTGTAGCTGTTGCTTTACCTGTTCATGTATTGCTTGAATTTCTGAAGAAAACTCTTCTCCTTTAGCACTTCTCATTTCTTCTTTCCCCAAGTTCTTCAATTCAGATACTCCTCTTCGGTGCATCCCATAAATTATATGGAATGGACTCTTCCCTGTACTTCTGTTAGGTGAATCATTACATGCATACTCTGACTGTGGTAAAATATGATCCCACTGTTTAGGATGTTCTCCTGCAAGACTTCTCAAAAGATTACCCAAACTCCTGTTCACTACTTCAGTTTTCCCATTACTCTGAGGGTGATAAGTTGAGCTAAAACTTAGTTTAGTACCAAGCTTCTTCCATAATTTCCTCCAAAAATGACCAACAAATTTGGTGTCTCTATTAGAAACAATACTTTTAGGTAACCCATGTAATCTGACAATCTCCTTGGAAAACAAATTGGCAACATGAGTAGCATCACTGGTTTTATAACATGGAATAAAATGTGCCATTTTTTAAAATATGTCAACTACAACATAAATTGCATCATTCCCTCTCTGTGTCTTAGGAAATCCTAAAACAAAATCCATACTTACCATATCCCAAGGTCTGTCTGGAATAGGTAATGGAATGTACAAACCTGCATTTTGACTTTTTCCTTTTGCATATTGACAAATTTTACAATTCTTCACATACTTTTCCACTTCAAATCTCATCTTTGGCCAAAAATAAAAATGACTTAATTGCTCATAAGTCTTATCAATACGAAAATGTCTAGCAAGTCCACCACGATGTTTCTCCCTGATTAAATTTTCCCTCATAGAACAATTTGGTATGCACAACTAATTTCTTTTGAACAATAAACCATCTTGCAAGAAATAATCTAACCACTGACTTCTGTCTATCAAAACAGGATTACAACATGCTTCAAATGCTTCTTTGAAATCCAAATCTGTCTTATAGAGTTCTTTAAGAAAATTAAAACCGAACACTTGAATTTGACTTTCTTGAACAAGAATGCTTTTTCTACTCAAGGCATCTGCTACTTTGTTTGCTTGACCACTTATATGCTTCAATACAAAGTTAAAACTTTGAAGATATTCAACCCATTTTTCATGTTTTTGATTCAAATTAGGCCATTGCATAATATACTGTAAAGCATGATTATCTGAATATAGCACAAATTCTTTAGACATTAAATAATGTCTCCACTTCTTCAATGACTGTATAATTGCATAAAATTCCTTGTCATAAGAAGAGTAGTTCCTCCTTGTCTCATTTAGCTTCTCACTGAAATATGCTACAGGTATATCTTCTTGACTTAATACAACTCCAATAGCTTCCCCATTGGCATCACATTTCACTTGAAAAGGTTTATTAAAATCAGACAAAACTAAGACAGGTTTCTCAATTATCTTTTTCTTTAAGAACTGAAAATTCCTTTCAGCTTCAGCAGTCCACTTAAATGGTTTTTTGTCCTTCTTTATGGTTTCAATGATAGGTGCATTGATCTTACTAAAATTCCTTATGAATTTTCTATAAAAACTAGCAAGACCATGAAAACTTCTTACCTCAAAAACACTTTTAGGTGAAGACCACTCCACAATTGCCTTTATCTTTTCTAGGTCAATTTTTAATCCTTCAGCAGAAACAAAAAACCTAGATATACCAATTCTTCTTTCATGAATGAACATTTCTTTAAATTTACCAGTAACTTCTCTTGATGTAACTTCCTTAAGACATAATTAAGATGTCTCAAGTGTTCTTCCTTTATTTTGCTGTAAATTAATATATCATCTAGATATACTATTGCAAATTTACCAATAAATTCCTTCAATACTTCATTCATAAGCCTCATAAATGTACTAGGTGCATTTGATAAACCAAAAGGCATTACCATCCATTCATACAATCCCTCGTTTGTTTTAAACGCTATTTTCCATTCATCTCCTTCCCTTATCCTAATTTGATGATACCCACTTCAAATCTAGTTTTGAAAAATGTCTTGCTCCACTCAAACAATCCATCAAATCTTCAATTTTGGGTAAAGGAAATCTATACCTGATTGTTATCTTGTTAATTGCTCTTGAATCAGTGCACATTCTCCAACCTCCATCTTTCTTCGGACTTAACATTGTAGGTACTACACAAGGACTCAAACTTTCTCTGATCAAACCTTTGTCAACCAATTCCTGCACTTGATTTCTGATTTCTTCATTCTCTGTAGGATTCATTCTGTAAGCTACGTTGTTTGGAAAATTTCATCCTAGAATCAAATCTATCTGATGGTTGATTCTTCTTATAGGTGGTAATTCATCAGGAAAATCATCCACAATAATATCACAATAGTTCTCCAACATTTCGTGAATTTCAATTGGAAAATCAGAAATTTTAGTAGAAGTAAATACTACCTTAGTTTTGCAAACTAAAGAAAAATTTACCTATTCATCTTCAATTTGTTGCAGGTATTCTTTTCCACTCAACAATAAAGCCTTTGGATCAAAATTTTTACTTGATGCACATTCTTCTTCCATAGGTAACCATTTTTTATTCATACCATCTTTGAAAAACTTGTAAGTGTTTCTCTCTCCATCATGTACTGCTGCTTTGTCATACTGCCAAGGTATACCCATCAATATGTGACACACATCCATAAGCATCACATCACACATGAATTTATATTTGTAACTGCCCATTTTCAATTCTATTTCACATTGTTCTTTTACTATCAGTTGATGTCCCTTCTGAAGCCATGACACCTTGTAGGGTGTTGGATGTTGCCTTGTCTTCAATTTCAACTTCTCTATCACCTCTGTAGAGACCAAGTTATTTGTACTGCCACTATCAATTACCAATTGACAACATTTCCCTTGAACTTTGCACACACTTCTAAACAAATTCTTTCTCTGTGTTGGTTCAACAACTTTCTTTGTTTGTTTTAACAAAACTTTGTTAACCACCAAAGATTCTCCTTTCTCTGTTACAGGAAAATTTGCTACTTCTTCTTCAGTCTGAGCAACAATTGCATTTCTCTGGTTTGTCCCCACATTCTTTGGACATTCATAGGCTATGTTTCCTAATTTTTTACATATGTAACATCTAACTTCTCTTCCTCTGTTTCTGCCTCCTCTTCCTCTGTAAGGACTCCTTTTGCCACTTGTATCACCTTCTGTGGGTGCATACTGAGGTGAGCTACTGCTAGCTCCATCTCTTGGTGATGTAGATCTTCCTCTACCACTTTAAATTCCTCTTCCTTGGAAAGTACCTCTTCCTTTGGTAGATTGCTTCCTTATTAGTTTTTCTTCAGCTTTTAAGGCCATCTAGTAAGCCTCTTCTACTATTTTAGGAGACAATATGCTTATCTCATCTTGAATCTCCATTCTGAGACCATTTATGTACCTGGTAATCTTCTTTGCTGTATCTTGAATTTGTCTTGCTCTTATGCTCACTTTGTAAAATTATTCTGTGTATTCTTTTACTGTCATTAATCTCTGTCTAAGATTCTGCATTTGTCTAAATAATGAAATTTGATAATCACTAGGAAAAAGCTTACCTCTCAACTTTGCTACCATTCTGTTCCAATTCTTGATTGGCTGCTTATCAACTCTCATTCTTTCTACTTGCACTCCATCCCACCAAAGTGTTGCATGTCCTTTCAACCTTGTGATAGCAAACTTAACTCTTTTTTCTTCACCCATCTCTTCATAATAAAAGCATTTATTCATTTCATTGATCTAGTCTATCAACTCTTTTGGATTCAATCCTCCTGCAAAAGCTGATACTTAAATTCTAGGCTTGCATGTAGATCCTAAAATTGATTTAAAGAATCTCATCTCAGGAGTAATATCAACATTTCCTCCTTCTTCTTCTATAGCTTCAGGTTCACTGACATCTTCAGGATCTCTCTGTTGTCCTGTTTCCATTGCTTCCAATCTGGCTTGAATTTGTTGCATAGTCTCAAGTACTTCAGCATTTGCAACTGGTCTACCTCTTTTTCTACCACCTCCTCTACTAATTCTGCCAGCCATGTTGGGTTTCTTTTTATGAATTTTGGAAGCTTGTTCAGTGTCTGAAAAATGCTCTGAAGATGTCTCTGATACCACAAATGATGGCAGCGTCGGTGCAGGCATTAAGGAGAGTTGTTCAAATTTTGTAACTATGTTTTCTAATTCAGGAGGAATTTGTTCTTGATCCTTATTTCCACTCTCGGTCATCAAAATTTATTAAATCTGATTGATTAATTTAATAAAATGACTTACAAAAGCAAAAGTCCCCTTATTCTTCGAAAACATAATGATGCACTTTAAACAATGTTTAAACCATTTAGAATGAATTTCGGATCTCAAACACTTTAATAAAGTTCTATTGAATAATCCGTCAGGTCCTTACCTTTTTTAAACCCCACACAACTTCCGATGCGACCACCGTCGGATCTCCGACGCTTACAATCAGACAACTATCACATTCCAATAGCCCCGACACTTTATGGCTCCAAAGTAACACGAAATCGGTGGTATTGTCACGGTGACGTGTCGCGTTTCTATTCGATCGCATTCAATTTGAACAAAACCACTCGCACGCCAAAAGAAGTGCGACAACAATGGTTGGTTTCTCAAAAACCGCTTGATTTGTAATTTTTCATTTTTGATGCCGTTTGACCACGGATTTCTGTTGGTTCCTTGTTTTGTCCTTCTCACACTGTCTCAACCCTTTTCCCCTCTACAAATCGACAGTCACAGATCTATCATCGCTACATGGTTTTTTTTTCCGGAGATACATAGGTTTTGTAATCTCTTCCGAATCCTTCACACAGATGCTAGTCACACTCAAATTCTACAAAAAAAAATATAAATCCAATGGAATTTCGGAGAGATGAAACCCTCAGGGAATTTTCCAAGCATACAATAGATAAATAAATTCTGCAATTTATTTAAATCAGAGGCAATATCCTCTCAATCAATTCTTCTACGGCCCAATTCGATTTTCTCTTTCTCAGAGGTTACATTTATAGTGTTTTACATAATAGTCGACCTCTTCTTGAGGATCAAATTCTCCTAACTTAGATAAAATCCTAATTACATAATATCTTCCCTAAATCTATCAACTGAAGACTAAATATACTGAATCTAATGTAAAATAGTTCAATCTTCCTAGATACTATTTCAACCCTATCTAGTAAAACTGTAAATTGATAGCTAAAGGTACCAACACCTTTGCTTGCAATTTTTTTGGATTTTTGGAATAATTAATGAAGCCTTTTGTCTATAAGCCTCATGCTCTTGCATCATCCTTCCTAGTAGCAACAATTTCCCAACCATTAGCATTCACGTTAACTAATTAATTAAATTTGTGATATGGGTCAAACTTATAAATATATATTTCATACAAGGAGAAATTGAAATAACATTGGAAAATATTTTGAACTACTAGTAAGTGAGATATGAAAAGCTTCACCGAATGATCACTCATGAGTAGAAATAATATTCAAGCTCCAATGAGTCAAAATGTATGTGAATCTACTAAGTAAGGTTGCAATATTATTTGAAGACATATATGATTTTTATCTCGAGAGTAATATTTTATCCTTAGTGCAACAATAAGAATCCATGAAACATTATATTAATAATATTACATTAATTATTTTATACTTTTCTAGATTTTAAGTTGTAAAATTCAACAATCATATATATGATATAATCCATTCGCCTATCAATACATCATTGTAGTAAATCAAGAATATTTTCTCAACCAAATATGGAAAGTGAATATAAACCACTAAATGATGAACCAATGAAGGTGATAATATCATTATCAAGTACTACTATAAAAAATTTTGATTCCAACTTTCAATGATTTTATGAACCTAAATTTATTCATAATAAACAAGATGCATATAATTAACCAAACAAAATAACCTCACAGCCTCATTGTCTTAGTGATTTTCACCCAAACATTAATTATCGCATAAAACTAAATAAATATTTATGTCATTTGTCATTGTGTATGCTCAATATGTAAACAATGAAAACATGAAGTTATATGACATAAGTATATATACAAAATAAGAAATACTATTTTAGTATGATGATGAATTTGAAAGTTTATAAACTCCTATTTTCTTTAAGATTAAGTCCATTCTATAAGGCCTTCACTATTAATCTCCTAATCCTTAAGGATTTCGTAAATTGTGAATATTTAGAATAGAAGAATTTTGAAGAGTTATAATAGGAAGAAACATCATATTTTGGAAGAAAAAACCAAAGGTCACAATACTTTAAAGTATAAATAAATCTTTTTAGTTAATGAAATGGAATGAAGTTTGGAGTTATTCCTTTGTCCAATGTCCAACAATGGTATTAGAGTTATTCCTAACTCCAATATTTACTTCATTTTCTTCTAGCCTATATCTATCCTATTCTTTGAAAGCCTTACTTCTGAGTTTTGTTGTTTCCTTTTTCTTTGTCATTTCTCTGCTTGATACCAAAAACCATAGCTAATGTGTTCTCTCTCTCTTGGAATTGAAGAAACCTTAACTCATCGCTCATGTCCATTATATTTGTGTACTTGGATTCTAGAGACGTAGCTCATGCTCGACTCTCATCATGCAGATGTTCCTTGCATACTAGTGGTTTATGATGCAACCAATTTAAAGGATGTCACATATAAAAATTGGATCTTGGAGGTCCTATTAGGATCTATAATTTACGAGGTCATGAATTCACTTTGAACCTTTCCCGAAAATTCACAATGGAGGTAAGGGTTTTGGTTCTCACAAAGATCTTTACCGCAATTGAGAAATTAGAGAAGAGGGTTTTTCACTAAGAAATCATCCCTCACATTGTCTACATGCTTCTTTCTCCCATGTTTAGGTAGATATGCTTTTACATAGAAATTCAGTGAAAAAATGAGTCTAAAGAATATGCACGTTGAGTCAATTGCATTTACAATGTGAAACCCCAAGGTGAAATTTTTTTATCAAGATATGTATATGTTTTCACGTAAATAAATCTTTAATAGGTTAGAGATTCTCATTTGAGAGTGTCATTTTCTAGTTATAAAGGTGAAGAATTCATGTGTCAAATGTTGAGGTAGGTTATTTCTAGAGGTGCTCGTAAGAAACATCTCCAAGTGCAAGTCTTTCTCAAACCATGAAACTAAATAAGTCAAAAACTTAGTTCCCTCGCATCATCCTAGTCCCTCATAATATGGAGACCTATTCACATTTTTTTGGAATTCTATTTTTGAAAATATTGAAATAATGTTACACATTACATTTAGGGATATTGTATTAAAGGCCATAATTTTGAGAGATTCATTTAAATAAAAAATTGATTTTACTATACTTTAAATGGCTTGGTGCAATTACTAATCATTAGTCATGAAAGGTGCACCACTATTATTGCAACATTATTTTATTACTTATCTAGAATCTAGACCTCACCTTCTAGCTCTATTGAAAATGCGTTCTCTCATTTCAATTATTGGTATGGTGCTCATAGGCAAGGAGAACTCCTTAGAGAGGTCCCCAAAAAAAAAAAAAAGATACATTGATTTTTAACAATTTCTGGGACGAGACCTTTGAAGGAGAGGTCGGAGAAGATTTTGAGGGAGAGGTATAATGGAAGTCTAGTGGACCTACCAAGACTACATCATCTAAGGACCTTGTCATTTAGAAGAATAATAAAAATAAAGCTTATTCCCCAATTTTTGCAACAATGAGTGAATAGTTGAGCCACCATGCAGTTCAAATTAATGATTTGTACAGAGCCTTAAATAGGTTACATGACTTGTATGAATCTCATTTCAAACCAAAATTTGTACAACTTCTCGTGAAGATTTTCAACTTTGAGTTGAAAGAAGATGATCCCATGAATTTAGCCTCTGAGTTTAAAGCCATCATGCATGGAATAGATGTCACTAGAGTGAAGATAGGGATTCCTCTGACAACCTTCATTAAGGCAGTCTACCCTACATATCATCACTATCATGAATCTATACAAGTTAGTGGTCAAATGAAGTCCATCACATTTGACTCTCAAGTGAAAAAATTTACAAAATGCAAGCTTTTTGAATGAAGAAGACATCCACCCCACTTGATAAATTGTATTCCTTGCTCAGAAATGGAATAATAAATCATATGACTCTTCTAGAGGAGAAGAAAGAAAAAGAAGAGATCTAATCTTCAATATGATTGTTGTGAGATAAATAGATATGAGGCAAAGGAATAAAGAATCCATTAGGATAATATCAAAGACACATGCACATATACAGGGAAGACATAGACAAAGAAATAGGTTTGGAAAGTCATACACCATCTGAATTTTCTCATTACCTTGTTGCTCATTGCAATATTGGTGTGCCTAATTTAGAGCTAAAACCAAGCCATAGTCTATCAACATGATTTGGTTTGTGATCATGCCTAAACCGCTATTCAATCTAAGACATTAGCTGGTACTAACCATCTAGTATGTGGTCAACCCAAAACTACTAGATTTAGAGAGTGCATTCAACCAGTTGCAGTTGTCTTTCATCTCTTAGTGTGAACTTATAGACACCCCTTTGGATTAAGGGAGAGAATTTTACATACATAATCCTTACGAATTTGGTAAATTGTAAATATTTAGAATATAAGAAATTTGAAGAATTAGAATTGCAAGAGACATCAAGCTTTGGAAAACAATACCAAAAGTCATGATAAGTTGTAGAAATGAATGTTTTTAGTTAATTAAATGCAATAAATTATAGTTATTCCTTTGTCCAACATTAACACATATAGTAAATTAAAAATGCTATATTACATTAAAAAATTATTATTAAAAATAATTATATTTTATGATTAATATATTTTTTATAAAATAAATTTAAAATAAATTTTCTCTACAATTTATTTTATAAAATTTATAAATTAATTAAAAATAGTTTTTTAATTAATTTAAATTCTTTAACTTTAAATTTAATTAACGATGATTACTTACCACTTTGTTAATTATTTCATAGTATGAATATGATGAAAATCTTTAATTTAATTATAGTATATGCTTGCAATATTTTCTAAACTCTCAATTGAATTAAGTCTATTAAACTATGATGGTAAACATTATATAGGCTTGTATATATGATGAGATATATTATTAGATTTAAAGTTATATATATATATATATATATATAGTTAATTTAAATATTTCCTTTTAACAAATAATTTCAAATATTAATTATATTTAATTTCACTTGGAATTTTAAAATTCATGGAGACAAACATCCATGACACACAGAAATTTATGTATTAAGGTCACTACCAAATGATTTCAAACATAGATGCACTCCACTTAAATAAATATAATTTAACAACTTTATTAATCCGTGCTGTAAAAGATTGTAAATTAATTGGCTATTTGACTTAAAAAAATTCGCTTTACCAAACTTTAACGAAAACTCCGGCAATTTCGGTTCACCAAAATTTGAACCAAAGTTTTAGTTTGCACCTTTTATCGGAAACTTCATGTGCTTCGAGACAACATTAGGTATTTCCTAATTCATATCCATTTTTTTTTAATCAAAATTTGAAGTAATTCTATAGTGAGTGTTCGCATTAAATTTGGAACATTAAATGTTTAAGATATATTTCAGTTTAAAGTTTACAACATGTTTACTCTTTTTTGTTATTTACTTTTGGCCAAGTGGCACTTTGGCTAACTATCGTTTTCACTTAGTGGCATTTTGACTAAGTGATATTTGTCAACATCTCCATAACAAATGGTGTTACTGTAGACCATGGTATTATAGATGCTACTATAGTTCATTTCAAATGCAGGTTCAAGGAAAGAAACCATTTGCAACAATTAAATGTATACATCTCCTTTTGCTTGTTTTTAAACTCATAAGTTTCATTGTTCAAGCACCATATGCATTTATTTAGCTCGCAAATCTTGATAGTCTTAATTGCAAAATATGACAATGATTTTAATTCCAATTAAATGTCCTTGTTACTTGCAAAAATGAAAGAAAAATAAATAATAGACTATAACATCCATTGTCATAGTCATAAACTATATGTGCATGTAGTTTCTTACGAATTTGAGGAAAAACATGGGTGAATTGGGAAAACACTCATATACGGTTTTCGGGGATTAAACATATTCATGGTTTTATTGTTCTCCTTTAAAATTATATTTTCAAAGTTAATATTGTTTTTCTCTTTTGAAATTATACTTACACACCTAATAGAGGTAACAGAAGTAGCAATACTTATACAATTTTTTTCCTCTTGACCAAGACAAGAGCTTCGAAGATTTGTTCTATCTGAAAGAGATAGCGAGAGAGGCTTCCCAAAATTTGATTCTATCTATAATATAGATAGGTAGTATAGGAAATCTTAAAGTTGGGTTAGGGAAATCATAGAACAAAAATTACTATTGCAATTGTGTTAACAATCCTAAATAGAGAGCAGGCTTAACTAGTAAGTGTAGACCAGCTCTAATAGAGAGAGGACAAGAGAGGCCCCAATTAGATAGACACTGACAGTGATTGATCCATTTTTTAAAGAGCGCTATTTTGCATCCATCCATGCCATAACGTTGTAAGTGATTGTCCAGGGAAAGGGATAAAGACCAGGCCAATCACTAAAGTAAATCCCTATACTTACACAGGTAATAGAGGTAGTAGAAGTAGCTAAGGAAAGGCCTAATATGTGTAATAGAATCATCTAAGAAATTTTATACTTGGGACAAAACAGATGAAGAAAATAGGTAAGCTGAAATCTTTCAAATTCACAAAACAAACTTTACTCACATACAAAGAAAAATTCGAGCGATAGTTAGACGTAAGCAATGAGCTCATTTGATGGAAAACATGTTACCTGTAACATACATATATGTTCATTCCCTTCAAGCATATGCAACCTCTTGGAACACACTTGATATCTCACAAACACTAACCAACTTCCTATTTGGTGGTGAAAAGACTAGCTAGCCATTCGAGTAACTGTATCCCTTTCAACTCATTCAAATTTCGCGTGTTGGTCCAAACATAGAATAGGAAAACAAGTAATGTAATATAATTTCCATGTTTATAGGGGTAGAGATTCATCGAAAGTTAACCTATATTTGCAAGAAATTCATACCAAGCCATCCTGGTAGATGTTTGTCCAGTTAATCGAGAAGTTGTGCTTTTGGGCACTTGGAAATCATAAGTATTTAAACCTTGTTTTCAGTGCCCTCTTGTCCATACCAAGAGGTGTTAAATACTCTTTTCTATTTCTTATCATGCCTCAAGTTTTAGGGTTGGTTCCCATCAATCTTTGATCAGAGAATGTCTCGTTCCTTGATTTAGTTTGAACCCAATCATATTCTTGCTTACTCTCTAATGTTGCATATGACATGAAGCCCTACCTGGTTGGTCTCTGCACCGCTTGAGTGGAATAACCTATTGAGCCAGTAATAGCCACCCAATTGCTTTATTCGTTGAATTTATTGACCCAGTAATAGCCACAATAAACAAATGCCTCCATCCTCAGCTCACCTTCCTCTCTCCTGGTCGAACAAGTTCAATTTTCATGGTCTTGTGAAAGAGCTTTCATTTACTAATTTCCTTCCAAAATAAGATAGTTGAGACGGCTGGGATGCATGCACCCAATATGAATGACAAAATCTTTTACTTATTTATTTCTATTTCTATTTCTAATTATATATGTGCTTGGTATTCATAATTCTTTAAATGTATCAAGAATTTATATAAAATTTATAATGGATATATGATAATTGACTAGTAAAAAAAAATAAGTGTTCCATTTTTGAACAATAGATAAAAGCCCCTGTGTATACTTCATCCTTTATCCATGCATGAAGAGTAAGCCATTTAACCAGGCCTGCACCTCTCATTCTAGTGCCTCATTTTCTCTGCTAGGTTTATGAAGAGAAACTAATACTATATGATGTGGAAGACTTAATCAATAATCACCCTTCCAATCAGTTTCTCCCGTGATTTGCATTATATTATGTTTGGAGAGCCAATTGACATCTTTTTTATCTGTAGGTTATTGACCATAAGATAATCTTGGTGGTCACAACATCAGAGTTATTGAGGAAAATAAACATGACTGTTTTAATCTTATTGCAGAGCATTAACTCACAACAATAATACATCCAATTGAAAATATAGGCACCCTTGAATGTAAATATTGATAATGAAGTCGACCATTTTCATTAACTTTTAAGTGCTCATATTACATATTTTTTATGAACCTTTTGACACCCTTGTGTTTTGGTGATGGTATAAGATTATTATTTGTATATTAATGAAAAATGACACGTGAAAGGTCTTGGAACTTTATCTTAGCTTAAAATAGAAGGAAATGCATGTATTTTAAAACCATGCAATTTAGTTTTCATTAGTCAATCTGGTTCTTGGTCCCAATTCTTATAGCTTATATGTTCTACTTTACTGAAAAAATACATATTTTATAGCTTCTATGTTTTATTTTTTATTTTTTTCTCAGTCCCAGTTGTTATAGCTTCTATGCTTTACTTTATTGAAAAAACTACTTTTTTATACCTTCTATGTTTGACATGTTTTTTTCCATTTTCAATCATTTGGAGTTGAAGCGAAAACTGATTTGGATTAGTAGTCACCCACTTGAAAAACATCCAATGTACAACAGGGAAAAAAAGTAACGCAGAAACAGAGACAAGTCACGCAAAGGAGGCAGTTTTGGTCTCCTTTCTATTGAAGATTTTTCTTCTCCCTCAATCTATTTTCCTTTTGCCTAACAAAAGAAAAATTCTTAGGTTTGTTTTTTATTTCCCTTAACTGTAATGTTCTATTGTTTCTATGAATTATTTTTTTCCCGTTTGTAAATCAACAGTTTATGCTAACTTAAACATCAAAAAATAATAATTTATAAAGATTCTTAGGGATAAGGCTGTCTCCCATGGGGGGATTTTTTCCCCGTAAAACATATTGTTTTTGAACTAGTGAGGAAATTCATCTACCCACCTCACATTGTTGAGTATTTTTCATTTTTTCTAAATCTGTAAAAATTCGGTTTTTTCTGTGGGATTGATGCATTTATGTATATTATTTGCAGTTTGATGGGCTTCTCTCATTTTATCTACACATAAGAGTATTTTTCCATCTTTGTTTTCTCTCCAAGCTACAAATTTTCCACTGAATGGAACTTGCAATAGCGAGGCTCCTTTTCATCTAGCATTGAAGGTTTCAACAACTTTAGATTTTATTTTTGTTATAGAGTATAATGATTCTCTTCAAGTTTTTGAAGTGCCCATATTGTATTTATTTGTTTTCCTTCATTGTTTACCCTTTTTTTTCTCATGTAAATACATACCAAGTCCCTTTCTTTAAATTAATGATAGTATTTATACTTGTCATTTATATTGTTGTGGGGAATTTTGCAATTGATGGTGATTTTTCTTGAGTAAATCCATGGCAATTCGCCTATCACCTCAACCTTTTCATGGTGTCTGGGTTGTAAAAAAAGGCTCGAGGCAAGGGAAAAGTATAAAAATCTCTCTATAGGTGGGGATTGTCCTCTTTGAACCTCTTGAGGAGAGCAAACCAAAGGATACCCAACCAAAATATGTGCTATCTACTAGCTGGTATAGTCGATTTCTCCCTACGATTATAATTTGTCAACATCTTCGTGACTATAATTTAGTTGAGAAATCATGAGCTCCATCTCTTTTTGTATCTATGTATGGTATATTTTAATGATTCATCTCTCTTTGTATTCATTATTGGATATTTGATCGATTTATTCACATGGTTTTAATTGTAACCCCTGCATAGTTCAATTTACAAATTCAATTTACTCGTTTATTTATATAAATATTAGTTTTCTCAGTCATATGTAGATGAAAGATAATGTTGTGTTTAGGTATGGTATTCATCATAGTCTTCATGAGCCAAAAAATTTCCATCTCTACGACAGGTAATGCACCAACACATGGTTAAAAATTAACTTCGTTGCTTGTCTCCATTAACTAATTTCTTGCAGAGTACACCAGTACATTTGGGGGAAATTTTGACACTTGGTTCCGACACTTTTGACCAAATGTCGGAAATTTCCCCAAATTTTTTCAATCCCGCCCGAAATCGTCGCTATACCGACATTTAGAGAAAAGTTTCGCAATACCGACACTTAGACAAAGTGTCGCAATTGCGACGTTTGGAGGAAGACGTCGCAATTGCGACACTATGCCCCAAAGCGTCGCTATTGTGACGGCTGCCTCCAAATGTCGCAAGTGCGACACAATGTCTAAGTGTTGCAATTGCGATGTTTGGAGGCATTCGTCGCAATAGCGACGCTTTGGCTGCCGTTGGTATAATGACACTTATATACCTTTGCAAAATCCGTGTCACTTATGGTTTATTTTTTATTTTCTTTTGTTTGAACTAAGTCTTATTTCCATGTGGATTGTGTAATTTCACTTTTATTGCATATTATAGAATATGTTTGTTTATAAAATTATATGATACATGTGAGATAAAGGTTTATTATTTATCATATATAAATAAATTTTATCAATATTGTACATTTACACTTTTATGAGGTGATGTTATAAGTAAATTCATAAATATCTCTTTTTAATCCTCATTTTACTCCATGAATATGTTTGGAAATGAAATTTCAATAGATTAATTTTATCCTAACCTATGTATCATCAATATTGTACATTTACATTCTTAATGATGAGGTAATGTTATAGGTAAATCCATGAATATCTCCTTTTAATCTTCATTTTACTCCATGAATATGTTTGGAAATGAAATTTCAATAGATTAATTTTCTTGCTATTATATGTTTTACGAAGATATGGTAAGGAATTCTCTCTTGTTCTTCTTAGAAATAATTATATATAATTTGTTTTTTCAAAATAGATTAAAAAAATTATATGAGAAAAATTATTAATTCATCAATATGTGTGCGTGTGTGTTGTGATGAATAATTTCATAGTTCAACTTAATGGTTCATTATATAATCATGTGACCATCACCAACGATATATCTTAAAAAGGAACTGAAAAGCCATGTGTACAAAATCGATGTATACTCTAGAGAGTGGTTCTCATATCACTATGTAAATTGTTGTATGCTACTTCAACAAAATTATAAGATAAACTGTAATACACATCATATATGCACCATAACAATTGCCATACAACTAATTTGTTTTAGGATACATGTGGCATTATAGGGGTAAATTCCATATGATGTGTATATCAATCTATTAGGTGTTGGTAGGTTGTGAGTATCTAAGAAATGATAAGGAATATCCATACATCATGATCTTGTAATGTGATTATAAATTGTGTCTATAATTTCCATAAAATGTATAAATGATTTGTTTAAAAAAAATCAACACAATCAACCCTAAACAATGCTCATCATGTGAATGTCATTGGTGAAACCAAAATGATGGTCACATGTCCCATTTCTATGGTAATGGTGATCATATATATGTTGTAGCGACACTTGATGAGTAATTAAATAAATCTCAGAGTGTGACTCATTGTGCCATATTTTTTTAAAGCATGATTTATTTTCCTAGTTTTTACTAATTTGTTAACATATTTTATTCATTTGGAAAGCTAATTAATGATGCTTTAAGTAATTAGGACCTAATGAGAGATCATCTTCACATCTTCACTGAAATATATTTGGTAATTGTAGTCACTATATGAACCGCACATGCATGCTACTTAAGAAAAATTGAAATATAAACTATAATACACATCTTATATCTACCATAACAATTATCATACAACTTATTTACTTCTAGATACATATGAAATACTTCAGGTAAATGCCATATTATGTGTATACCAATATAGTAGGTGCTGGTAAGTTATGAGGATCTAAGAAATGATAGGGTATCCACACATTAGTGTCTTGGTGAACTTTTTGCATAATTTTCTATTTGTTGTAATTTTGTTGCCTGGATTTGTTATAGATTTCAAATAATACAATTATCTACCAATTGTTCTTTATAAAGAATAAGTACAATAAGTAGTCACCTAAAAGTGAGCCATGTGAAAATATTGGTAACATGAGTAACTTGGTAAGCTGTAAATGAAAAGTGAATAACCTCCACTCACCAACAGGTGGCAGGCAGGGTTGGAATTTGGATTTCTCTTTACCCGTCACACAAATTTTTTTGACGTTTTGGTCATTATTTTTCTAGTCAATAAACATTACGTTTAAAATTTTGCACTTCATTAATGACGTTCTTGTAATAAATTAAACCTTCACCAATAAAAGTTTGATTAAAAGAATTGAATGCTCTTCCATTTTCTTTGGATTTTGGAGTGTGATATATCTGTGTCATGGACTTTTAATACCTAAAGTTTCAAGAGAAATAACTGATTCTTTTCAAACTAATATTTCCTCAATATATGCTATGATCTACTAAAAATTACTTCAAAAAGAAAGTAACCTTCCAATATACAGAAAAAACATGAACGAGCTTTCCCTAAATTGCAATAAATTTATGTTTATTATTAATATTGCATAATCTGTCTTATAAAAATTGCATAATCGGACTAAGAACAGATCCTCAGTGCATTTTTTATTGTTTTTGTGATTAAAATAATGAGCCAAAGAACGCTAAGGCACTCAGAGAAATCAATCTATGTATTATTTCTCACAAAATCATGTTGAGTAGTGGAGACTAAGCGCTATATTTTTTTTTGTCCTCAATATCTCTATTAATTATGTCTATGTAGTTATAAGAATAGCAAGCCAAATAAATCTCAGGCTTCCAGAGAAATTAGTATCTGTGTGCAAAAATTAATGATTACTGTTGATTAAATGTTATACCATTTGAAATTGCTGAGCGAAATTAATCATGCCATGATGTACCATTTGTCAGTATCTATTTTCTCATGTATGAAAGTTGATGTACCATTGAAAGTTTAATAATTCTATTGAAAGTTTAATAACTATATATATATATATATTAAATTTAATGATTAATAATAATTAAATTAAAATTCTTAAAAGACAAAATAAAAGCCTAATAATCACGAACTATTATGATAATTTAAAAATATAGAACTCAGGCTGAACATAGTTACAAAGATACCAAGAAAAGAAGACTACATGTGCATGATAACCTCTTTCTTGACAACCTATGAATGCCATTCTCAATGAAGACTCAAGACTCAATTGGATTGGATTGTGTATCAAAACAGTAGGAATGAATCAAAGTTCAATGAATGAATAAATTGATCGAGAAAATTTATAGGGAAAGGTAACTTGACTATCAATCTACTAAACCTCACTTCCATGATTAAAAAAACACCCCCACCTTCTCAGTGGTCCCATCATGGTCCACCTATTGAAAAACAACCAACAAATATTATTTTTTATATATTTTTGCATGGCCATCGGACAATGATTTACTATGGTTTTCCTACTAAATTCCAATGGATGATTATTCAAAAATATTGAGAATTAGTTTAGTCTCAAGGCATAGCCAAGAGTCTTACTGGATAATTATAGATTACCTCTCCATTGGATGATTGTACATTTTTCATCTACTTTTTCACGTGAGTTTTAGTTGATGCTAGATCTTTGCCTTCTATTTATTTAGTGAAGCTAAGAGTTAAATTTGATCTTACATTAATAACTATACTTGCATGAATATCCATGCTTTTATACTTCCCCACTGTGGTCAATGTTGATGTATGTCCTTGGCCCATTGATCTTACAATTAACTCACTATTCATATTCAATTTTCTCCAGTTCAGCCCAATAAAATAAGGAAAATAGAAAATGAAGTCTTGATTTTTCTTTCTAGTGCTCCTACATAATACAAATACTCTTAAAAACCAATTAATATATAAATTGTCATCATTCATGCTAAAATTAGTTTGAATTTTTTTAATGAATCTGCTTACAATTAATAGATTACATTTCTCACAGAATAAGAGATAATTTAGAACTATGATTTCACAATAATAAATTACCCTAGCAGTTCAAACTTCGAACATACCTTATGAAATTAAAATATGGCAGGTTAACGAGCCAATATAGTTTCCTTGGAGCCAATCTTGAGCTCGGCCTAAGTCTGAATGCCTTGAGAGTGCGAGTGTAAGGAACTAGACGCCTAAAGCTTTTATTTTGTGTTTGTGTAATTCACTGTTTAACCATCAAGCCAAGCCACCAACTATATTAACACTAATTCATGTTGGGGAAAATTGGCATTATAATTTTTTAGTGCTATAGCCGTACTTTTTCACTGCTTCACTAATCAAAACCTTGGAAGTTTGCAGGGAAACAGGCTTTATTCTTTCTTTGGTGTTTTATGTAAAGAAAGGATTTACGAACTTTTTGTAATAGGAAGGGGAAAACTAATTTGATTCTAATTTTAAAATATCAATAATGATAAGTGCTAATTCCTTTATTAAATTTTTAATTTTGAGTGAGCCAAAAAAGTAACTTTCCTTACTTTTTGAGTACAGCCTTGCAATTGCAAAGAGGACTAGTGTTGCAAAATTATTGGTAAGTGGAAATTAAAGGGCGTAAGAATGTTTTTGAAAAAATTTCAAACGTCAAAATTAAGTCTTCTATCCTTCCTAGCACATCACGGAAAATGGGAATCCACAAATTCTAGTCATCAAATACGTGCAAAATGCCTTATGACGGGCAAAATGGAGGACTGGTCCTATGCTGCTACATGAGTTAGGGTTTCATGTGGCAACAGGGAACCTTGTATAGTTTTTCAAGGATAGGAAAGGAGAATATTTTCAGTTAATCATCACATGAAACTTCATCACCATTTGAAAATTGTGTCCTAATTTGAAACAATAAGACTACCCAACTATTTCATTATTTAATTTAGATTGTGTAATACAAAAAAATATCCTAGCTAACTTAAATAATGTAAGCACTTTTGCAAAAAATTAGTGGGGAGAACCTTCAATTACATTTATTTTGAAGATCCACTTGCATTTTAAGCCATTTTAATTAGTCTTTCATGGCTATTCTAGTAAAAATTTCAACCTCTTGTAGAAATTTGTTTGTCACTTGTATTAGAAATGAAAAAATCAAATGTATATAAAAATGATTTGAAATGAAAAAATCAAATGCGCACTACATAAAAATGATTTTATTAAAAACTGAATTAACGTATGATATCATGCGCGCATTCACCCTCAGCTCTTGCAGAACAGCATTCGCCCTCAGCATTCGCCCTCAGCTCTTGCAGAACAACATTCACCCTCAGCGGTCGCCCTCAGCTCTTGCAGAACAGCATTCGCCCTCAGCATTTGCCCTCAGCTCTTGCAGAACAACATTCGCCCTCAACTCTTGCAGAACAACATTCGCCCTTAGCATTCGTCCTCAGTTCTTGCAGAACAACATTCTCCCTCAGCTCTTGTAGAACAGCATTCGCCCTCAACATTCTCCCTCAGCTCTTGCAGAATAGCATTTGCCCTCAGCAGTCGCCCTCAGCTCTTTCATAACAGCATTCGCCCTCAGCTCTTGCATAACAGCATTCTCCCTCAGCATTCGCCCTCAGCTCTTGCAGAACAGCATTCGCCCTCAGCTCTTGCAAAATGGTAAGTTCTTACTGCAGGCCCTTCCTCCTATAGTACGGTTGACTCTATTTGGGTTTTTTTGGTCAATTCCATTGGATTGTGTTAGGCTATAGGGTTATCTCTAGATGTCTTCCAATGTTCTTTCAGATGAGTTTCAAAGAGGATGTGTAAGATGTGTTTGTGCTTGCATGAATTTGACTCCACCAGTTTCATGAAGTTTAAGCTATGGATTTTAGTTTGACAAACTCATCCATCTCAACACCCAGTAACGAATTTCCCTTGGTCTGATCTATATTGAAGGTGAAGTGCAAAGTGGTAGAGAATGGGAGGTCGAAAGTCATCAACTTTATCACAAGGGTAGTACTCCAGATCGAAAGTGATGAGCTTTAGTTCTCCAGATTTGGGGATTTTCTGATGACATACCAAAGGTCACATCCATACAACCATATCAAGGTCAATGTTGAGATCATTCTCATATAGATATAGGTCACTTATATATAGGGTTCATATCATCATCACTATGCATGGAAACCGAATGGTTAGAAAATCTGTGATTGTGGTTGGCTCATTTATAATTATTACCCATTTACAGTAGAGCACAAAAACACTAAATATGGCCCGAGCATAGCCTTTACGACAGGCAATGGAATTGCAGCTGCTTCATCAATAACCAATAGCTCCACTTGAGAAAAATTTTCATAATCTTGGGGCTAGATATACTGCAGAGCAAACAATTGTAGTTATCATTCGTGCTCCAATATATTAATATACTTTTTACATTGAACTGAAGAAAGGGAAACAAGCAAATGCTAGCCATCATACAATGCTTTGACATAAGAGTTTTGAGTGACATACTTGAAAAAAGAACTCATCCATTGATATTTATAATCATTTGAGTTATTCAAGTTAAACACAATGTCAAGAATCAAGATTCAATACCCTCTATTATCTTCATCACCCAATACAAGATTTAAATTTTTCCCAAAGAAACGCTTATTAATTTGGCAGCCATTATTTCTCCCTGCTTTAAAAACCCTACATTTAAATGAAAACAAGCATTTCATTTCAACTACAAAAATCTATTGGTGTTCAAGTGTACATGTGTGCATCACTTTTGTAGGGTATTCCTTTTCCACTTTCACATTATCCAAGAATGTGTGCAGTATAGTTCATATTTTTTGTGATTTAGATTATCTTGAAAAAGGAAAGGTAGATTATTTCCCATGGAAAAATAAAGTTTTCCCTTTTTACTACTGGAAATGGTACAACAAAGTTCCATTTCTACCCGAAACTCCTATGAAACAGGAACAGAATAAAGGCCATGTCCTCAATGGACATCATTTGGCTTTGAAAATGGCCATTGCACCGTGTTGTTTCTTATATTACATCACGATAGTTTCTTAGGTCATTTCTTGTTTCTTGAGATGAAAAACAACCAAAGAAACCGCGAAGATCCCTTCAAGAAATAAATGACCATTTCTCAATCATATCTCAACTATTTTTTATTTTATTCAGTGGTTTCTTACTTTGAGAGAAATTTGACACTTTTATAAGGAATATAACATAAAAACAAAAAATGGGAAGGAATTGATGAGGTAGATGACCTTTAGTTGTTGTCAATTAAGAATTGATAATACACGATGCATGTTCTGTACAACAAACTAGATTCATTCCTGGAGTTAGGACACGGAGTATTGAATCAAAGTTGTAGTTTCTAACTTCCTGTATTGGTTCATCAATCTTGAAATTCAGACATTGCATGTCTTCATTGCTTCATGTTTGAATAATTTGCATTATATCCTACAATAGAAAATTAGGAATTATGATTATTATTACTTTTTGGATCTGTTAAGTAACTTTTAAGTTTGCATGGTTTAGTGTGAAATTATTCTTGTGTGTCCCTAGGCCCAGGTGAAGGAATGCCAAGGACTGAGAACCCTAGCTTTTAAATGGTATTGTTTCTTATACCCAGAAACCCCTCAACATCACTTCTTATTAGTTCTTAACAATAGTGTTGTAAACAATTTGAGAATTGATATAGCAAAATCTCACACTTATCAAGATAAAGTCCTAAAGCTAAAGTGTGATACCATGTGTAATTCAATAGCCCCATTGTCACCTCAGCAACCTCTTTTCACTTTGGGCTAGCTCTCCTCCAACTCAAGGGGGGTTCTCCCTATTAGATGTTAGGGATCTAATGGCCCAACCAAACCAAGTCAAGAGCCCCCTAACTCTCTATGTTTACTACTATCAATCAAAATATTGAACAATAGGGTCAGACATGCATCCTGAAGATAAAATTTCTAGGGTATTTTTGGGTAATTTCAAAGGGAAAGTCCCCAAACACATATAATCAAGGAATTATAATGTGATTTCAAACATTAAATATCAAAAAAATCGTTTAAAAGATATTGAAAGGAAAAAGGTGATGGAGGATAGAAAGTGCCTTACTTAAATGCTCTAAGGATTTTTCAATAGTTGCTCCAAAAGCTTCACTTCAAGGCCCTTCAAGATCGTCTCCAACAATGCTATACCATCAGCTTCAATAATGTTGCTCCAAAAATTTCCTCAAGGTATTCACAACAAGTTGACTAGAAGTTGCTCCAACAATATATTCAATAAGGTCTTCATTGTCAACTCGTCTCTTGTTTGGGTGCCTTAATGTGCAATGACATGTTTCCAGGACTGAATTCAATGCAAGGCATATTTGAAACTCTAACTCTGTCTTCCGGTGTCTTATTAGACATTATTTCAGTTTTCATTTTGTGTTTTCAAGTTTTTACATTTATAATTTTATTGCAATGTGGCAGACTGATCAGGGCAGTACCGGAACAACCCCGAGATGGGATGATCGCGGAAAGAGGCCAGCGGAAGAACATGTAAAGTGCCAGCATTGCTCTATCTTCAGGTATTTTAGTTATTTACATAATTGAAATAATATTAATTTTGTTCAAATATGTAGACACCTAGCCATGGTACGCTTGATGATTCCCTCTATGAGGAAGAGCTTTCTTCATCCCTATCTCCAGTGCTCTTGTTGCGAAAAAAGGCACGAAATGCAAGGTCGAAATTTGATACTTTGATAGACACGCCTCAAACACCTGAAACAGAAGAGAGGATAAAACAACTTATGACCCAGCTAGAAACATATCACGTAATAATAAAAAGTCAAAAGGATATTTTTTTTTTTTTCTGCATGAGATGAATTGTGATAGTTTGATTTTTAATTTTTACATTGACTAAACTAACAAAAAGTTCTTTCGTATGTAGCATTTTATGACACTTGCTGAACCCAGTGTTGGTGGTAGTGGGACACAAGGGAAAGAGATTGCCCAAAAACCCTCATAGCACCTTCACTCAACAGGGTGTTCAAAAACACACACTTAAGCGAGACACCGACCAACCATGAGCGTGTTGACAATGAGGAGGGTGATACAGCATAACTACATTGTGCAGCTACGGGCTACACGTGTCAGCTCCACAGGGACCATTAATGGCACGTTGTTGGTGAACGATGAAGGTGTCCCTATAAAGCCTGTACAACTCCCAAGTAAATTTTAATATTTTAACTATTTCATGTACTTTATCTAAAACATATTTATCATGATTTTTATTTTTAAATTAATGATAATATCTTGTTTTTCTTTTGGTTTTATTCTGTGTAGGAAACAATGAGTTCTACAGGATTCTGGAGAGCCATGCGTTGGTAATTTTTGGCCCAACCATACGTACAGGGTGGAATTCCCAGAATTCCAACCTGAAAAAAGAACTTCTAGATTATCTAGAAGCCCTTTTTGGGATCGGCATTTTCTGAGAACACTGATAAGCTCGGGTAGCGAAAAAAATGTTGAAATATACGGGGTATCCTGGGAAGAAATTGCAATTTAACCCTAGATACGAGCATCCTCTCACAGTTCCAGAGAGTGAGTGGAGAGCACTCATCCATGACGGAAAAGAGAAAAGGGAAAAGAAAGAAGGAGAAATGCCAACTGGACCTGCAAGGTAAATTACAACATTAATTCAATAGCTTTAATTTTCTCTATGTCTAAAATAAAAGTGTGCTACGTCATATCTGACTTCAATCTTTTAATGATAGGTTGCCTGACACCTCGAAGGCAACCAAAGCTAGGATTGAAAAAAAGAGCCATCACAATCTAGGCCAAGGCGGCTACTTGAAATTAACCACAAGAATTGTAATTAAGTAGCTAAACATCTTATAATTAATTGTATTGCCTTCCAACATTTTTGTAATCCTATCAAATATGATTAAAAATACACAATCATATGTAATGTAGGGTGATGAATTCAGAACAGAAACTACAAAGGAAGATAAAAATATCGCTTTCCATTTCGGCTATCAAGCCGTAGTTGAACGTCGTAGAAGCTTGGGGCAGGTCCCAAGATCTAGAATGCCTGATAAGGTAAAACATTAACCTTTCAATATGTTTGTTTTCGTCCATAAATTTAATGTCTAACAAATTTGTTTAAATCAGGGGAGCAGCACTACCGACGAGGAAAATAACCCAGTTTTAGATCCAGATGTAGATGTTCCTCACGTGCAACCTGATCATTGTTGTGGGGACCAGGCTGACAATGCTACTATCAATGAGGGCCATGACGATAATTAATTTCCACTTATAATTTTTTCTAATTATACCTTGATGTTTGTCCTTATAACGTTTTTTGTTTAAATGACAGAGAATGTTTCCTTTGAGAATCTTACCACCAGAGAGGAAGACAGGGCAACAGTCCCAACGGCGACAACTGGTGCACCAGGTAAATAATCTCATTGCAATTTTTTTTATTAATATTACCGAACTAGTTCAATGATATTTAAAAACTTACAATTAAAATTTAATATTATCTGTTTTTGTAAGCGATGCCCTGTCACTGGATGAGACCAGACATCGTGACTATGGAACTAGGTCAGCAGTGCGGGTCGAAAGGCACGAAACAGGAGTAGAGCACGATGATATTGATGATGTAATTAGGAGCTTTAGAAATAGGAAGAAGAAAAAGAAAATTTGATAATATAAAATATTGTATTATTATAAGACAAATGTTACCATACTTGGAACGTTTTTTGCGTTATATAAAAAATTCATTTATCATACTATTTTTATGTCAAGCATTAATTTCAATGTTTCCTTGTGTACTTTTTGTTGAATTGTTTTTTTATTAGTTATTGAATATTTTTTTTTATGCTCATGAAAGTAAAAAATGAAATATAGATTGGGTATTGGGGAATTGAGAGTGATGTGAGGGGGGGGGGGGGAAGGGCCATAAGAGCTTCCACCTTCACGTGGTTGGCCCTGTTTAGTAGAGAATAATTTATTGGAGCGATTTAATCTTGGAGAAAACCTCCCTGGATCCAACGTAGCAACAAAAAAGTCACTGTTGACTTAGTTTCTACTCTTTCAGATCGTGGGAGGCTTGTTCCAAGTTCATGCGACTCCAATAAATTTTTCTTGAAACGAATAGGAGCTTATTCAGGTATGTTTTGACATTTTCAACATATGTTCTAACATTATCATAAGAATGCATCTTAGAGTAAAAAATACTACATCAATTACTTGTATTTATTGTATAGATAATGATGGATTTTGATTGACTTGGCAGTGCCGGTACAAATCCTCTTGCATCATGAGCAATACAACTTGTCAACCAGGGTCATGTCCAGGATATTTTTTCTTGTGCGCTTGACCAGGTTCGTAATGTCACATTTTGTAAGTTCCTTTATAGTTCATAATTCAATATTAAGCTTGTTCATGATTATTATCTAGGTTTTTTGTATGTGTTTTTTCATCTATTTGATTGTAAGCAACTATGCATGTTTCTTGTTGTTCACTATGATTTCTCCCATTACCACTCCCAGGATGAATCCGACTTTATTGTTACATAGGTTACTTTATTATTACTATGATTTCTCCATTTACAATTTCATAGGTTACATCATGTAAAGTTGTCAATCTCAGGTTGGTGATGAGCTTTAGTTCTCCAGATTTGGGGATTTTCTGATATTTTCTCCCTCATGTCATTCCTGCATCACCTCGTTGTTTGAGCATGCCAATTGTCTACCACTTGTACCAATTGGCACATGTCAATCTCTAAGTGGTGCCACATTTCACCTATTTTCAGCCCACCTGACCACCTGAAAAACTCAAATCCACACACCATGTGTCTTTATCATGGAGTGCCACATGTCCTAGATATTTAGGCCGATAGGCCTTCTGTTATGAAAGAGATCAATTTTTTTTCGTCAACACTTCTTAACTAGGCACGACACCTATTACTTGTTTAATCTGATGGTCACAGTCTCTCGGGTTACCTTCTAGGTTTGACATACCACTGGTTTCTGGTATATTTTCATGGAATCGGTCTGAAAATACCAACAACAATCCACACACCTGCAACCGTCGACAGACCTGCCATTTTAGTAGCTGCATTTCTGCAACTGCCAATACACCTGCCGTTTTAGTTGCTGCATTTCGGCAACTGCCAATACACCTGCCGTTTCATTCTCCTAGACTCTGTGTATGCATATTTTTCATATAATTTTATCATGAAGTTGGCTGCAGTGCTTTGACATGCCTTTGAATATTTTTGCAGGTTAGAAGACATTTCAGGCCAGAGCTATTGAATAGACTTGATGAGATAGTTGTATTTGATCCTCTTTCTCGTGATGAGCTCAGAAAATTTGTTAGAATACATATGAAATATGTAGCGATTCGTCTTGCAGAGAGAGGTGTTTCTTTAGGGGTTATAGATGCTACTCTGGATCTTGTTCTTCAGGAAGCCTTTGATCTTGCAAGTAATCACTTTGTTTTGCTTTCTTTCTTATTCAGAGTCTATCTTGCCAGGGGATGTGCCCGTTATGGTTTGTTATGAGACCGTTGTCAATTTCATCACTGTCCCTCATAATATGTTTGATTGTGTTTATAACTAATAAAAAATTATTACACCAAACAATAAACAATTAACTGTACTATGAGTAATATGATATATTGACATAATTCTCATTATAATTTCATAACCTCTGCTCTCACTTGGTGGTGTCTATATCACTAAGTGTGTCTTCTTTAAAATTATAGTTACAGTAGACAATGAACAATCAATTGCACTGTGAGTGATATCTTGTAATAATTCTTATTCTAATTTCCTAACCTCTACTCTCACTAGGTGTCTATATCACTAGGTGTATCTATTTTAAAATTATAGTTTCAATGGTAGATAAATTGTTATCTTAAAATTATAGCTTTGATGGTGATACCTTGTGATTGATAATGCAGTTTGAAGCAGCTTTTGCTTTGACTAATATAGTCTCAGGAACCTCTGAGAATACAAAGGTTGTGATTGATTACGGGGCACTGCCTATATTTGTGGAACTTCTTACCTCTGGGAATGATAATGTTCGAGAATAGGTAGCACGTTTATTTTAGAGGCATAAAATTATTCTTCCCAACTATCTTTATATGTCTGTAATTTTGGAATTTGATTTTAAAAACTAGTACCCAACTTTGAGTTCAACTGGTGTTCGTGTAAGGCTATTTGGGCTTTGGGAAATATTGCTGGAGACTCTACAACATTTAGGGATCTTGCCCTCAGTCATGGAGCTCTGAGGCAGGTGCTTGCCCAGTTGAATGATACTGCCAGAATTTCAATGATAAGAAATGCTACATGGGCTCTGTCAAATTTTTGCCGTGGTAAACCCCAACCACTATTCGAACAAGTAAGCTGAATACATTTTCTGCCTCTTCTTCTTAGGTCATAGATACTGTGGATTTTTTTTATAGATCTTGGTGCTTGGTAGATTTGGACGTAATATGGACCTAGGCGCTGGTTAATTACAATGACTCTGTCATCAGGTTTTAGAATGCTCATAAATTTGGGTTTCACAAGGGGATTACCCTTGCTTGCAATTATTTATTATCAATCACATTAAAAAAAAGTCTTTGGTAGCATTGTTGAGCTCTTTGTAGGTGAATTTCCGAGGCAATTTCACAATATCTGAACTAAATTTGTCTGTCCTTTTCAATACTCTGCGCTTGTAACAGAACCAGACAAACAATCTAGTGGCCAATGCAACAACAACAACACCTCCTGTTGCAATGTCTGCAATTCACCCTCTCTGCATGCATGAATGACTATGGCACCCTCTTTTGTGAATAGGTACTGGAGCTGAAGGTACTGGTTTCCATTAGGATCGTGGAATTCAACATCCAAAATAGTATCAAATTCCACTGCAATAGTATTCCCCGGTGAGGGTAACAGTTCATTGAGACTTATTGGACTCATCACCCCCAAATAGCCTCCAGGGCTACCCAGAGTGTGATCATCTGGAGCAATAAAAAATGCTGATCCATCCCCAATTGAAACAAGAATAGGACCCACATTGGTTACAGAAAATGAGAAACATGTTTTGAAAGAAGAAGAAACTTTTGTATTAGGGTCCAGAAATCTAACTGGTCTATTGTACAATTCCCTACCTGCACTTCAAATTGGTACTCCCAACTCCATGCTAAGGCTCACTGTGCCATTCTTTAGATGAGCATCTTAACCTGAAGTTTGATTCCAAAAAACCCAAGTCCCGTGTTCTATGCCCAAGACCTCTGTTACAACGAGTAGAGTTCTGAGCAAAATACTTCACAATAGGAAGAAAAATAAACATCGCAAAATTGCTCACTTTAGAATAATAATTTTTTGTGCAAAAATTCAACTGTGGACATTAAAAACATAATATCAAACACAACCAATCCACAATGGCATTTGAACATGAGGATTTATAACCAGAGAAAACCCTCTCCAGGTTAAAAGAATTCCAGAATGGCTTTAAGATTCTACTAATGAGCGCTTACAAAACCATAGCAATTACTGTCACAATGAAATATATTGGAAGCAAAGGCCTTGTACAGTTTCTACATTTCCACAGTGGAAGCAAGAGTCTTGCTATCTCTCATGATTTGGTTCTGTGGTCAGATCCTTTGCTATGGCTGTCTTGTTCTGCTAAACGTGAATCTGTCTTAGCTTTGGCTCTGGTTCTCATTTAGGATCGTGGCTATCTAATCTTGCTGTGGCTTTGACTATACAAACTTTTTCAATAGGAAAATTTTGACTCTGCTATATATAGGAGCTTCAATGGGTGCTCTCAAACTGCTCTACTATAGTATTTGCACTCTCAATGGACTTCTACAGCAATTGGCACCATCAATCTGCTTTGTTACAATGATGACTCATGTCAAAAAACTGTGCTAAAACCATTGGCACCATGAATCTTCTCTTTGCTTCGTCAAATGGTTGGAACCATCAACTGACTTTGCGCTCCTTGGGGTGATGACAGTGGCAAACACTTTTTTGGGCAGCTTTGTTTTGTCTCTGATTTAAGGCAGAACTATGTTGGCCTTGTTTTTTTAGTCCTTGGAACTTAGTTCTCTCATATTTTCCATCCTATCCCCAGTTTTCTACCGAGAAAGACATAACTTCACGATATAAAATTGACAATTTTTGGCCATTTATCTTTAGGAATGGTACAACTTTAATTTGGTGCATTCGTACAGTATCTGAAGAGAACTCTCAAGCTGTTATTCAGTATTTTAGCATAACTACTACATTTAACTGCCATAATCTAATATTTATATCAACCATAAGCATTCTTAAGGTAGTTCCACGTTTTTGAAGCAGAAGGAATGCTTCTGACAGCTTCTTATCATAGTGGTACAATTCTGTTCGTAGTTAATCTTTTATAAACCTCCAATTTTCCAAACGTAGTAGAGACTACAGTTTGCATCTCAAATTTTGGACAAATCTGTTTAGTATTCTATAGAAAATGCATTAAGAATACATTGCTGTGTCTACTAAGCACAAATAATTGTTGTACTGAGTCATCTAAACATCTTGACATCCTCGTTTTATATTCCTTTTCTATTTTCGCAAAGTTTCCTCTGCTATGGAAAATGTAATTATATTAATTTTTTTCCATCGATATACGGATTGGATCTAATTAGATGTAAACCCTTGCTACAATGGTTATTTGAATGGGTTAGAATGTGCATCGTTATTTGTTTCTTTTGAAATACATGCATTACCACTACGCGAGATGTTTGCATTAATTTTGAAAAGTTGAGATCTTTGCATTGATGTTGCCTCTGCTTGGTGGTGTCTCTGAGATTGAGCTAATCCAAAGGCAATGGATGTGCATCAGCGGTCGATTTCTCTTTTCTATTACTGTAATCCAAATCCTCTAGCATGCAAACAAGTGCCATAGCAATTATATCTAGGATTGATCGTTTTTTTCTCACCTTCACTTTAGGCTTGGAAAACTTTGTTCCAGATTTTTTAGCATTTGACTCACCTGATAGATAGTGATCTATGTGGGCATTTAAGGCTATATTGGATGTAGATGAGAAAGATCTACAAACAGGACAAACCTTTGGTATCATGGCCTCTGGAAGAGATTCCAGATTCCCAAATTCTTCTTTCTTCCCAGGATCTGCCTTGCTCTTCTCTAAAGTTTGGATTTGCCTTGTAGGCTCCTGCCTCTTCTACACTGCTTGAATTGGAGCACCTCCATTATGATATAAAATCATCCTCTACTATGAAATGACACAGGTCGCAGATGCTTTTATAGACTTTCCTTTTGGGCACTTCATCGCGAACCAAGTTTTAAAATGTCACAACCCACTTGATATTTATCCCTAGAAAAAGTGTCACATGTGAAGATCAGAATTTTGATGAAGCGAATAACTTGGTAAAGAGAATTTTTGATTACTTATGTATTCAGCCCAACAATATAGATTTTGATGCACTATCATTTTTAACCATGTGCTGAAAAACATACAAAAAACTATGTTTTTAGTGAATTTTGAGCTCACAAGAATCGATGCCAGTCAAAATCTAGACCTTGCTCCCAGCTTACTGGTAAAAGGAAGTACTCATATTTAATGCAAGTAATGGAATGCATTTTTCATTGTTTTATCTTGTCTTATTTGAACTTCCAAGTCTAGCATCAATGATTGTCTTACACTTTAGAAAAACGGCATTATGCTTTAGAGAAGTGTATCTACTTCTTATTATACTTCTTAACTTCCAAGTCTAGCATCAATGATTATTTTATGCTTCACACATAATATAGTTTTCATTATACTCCTTGAAACATTTTTTATTAGTTGAATGAGACAAACTTAAAAGGAGTAAGCTAATATATTAGCAAAAGGATTTCTCTCACAAATCTAAGATTCTTATAGGAATTCAATGGAAATTTCAGGCATCACCTGAGTAATATTTAGTGTCTGCAAATTTTTACATCCAGAGAGAAGTTTGTTACAAAATTAGGTAGCTCCTACTTGAAAACATGTTGATGTTGATGCGTAGCAATCTCCTTCATTTACAGCCATGTGTTGGAATATTTGAAAATTCCAGAATAAAAATGGAGAGAATAATACTCTCCTCTTCTAACACAGAGAAAATATTGAAATTTCTTCACTGGAAACAGAGTTCAACACTTTGAAAAATTTCTATTCCTTAAAAAAAAAACTATTACAAATTCTTCCTCACTGAGAGGGATTACAAAATGTGACTGCTGCAAAACGCAGTGCACTCAAAATTCTTCTCTATCTCTAAAACTACGCACTGTTGTGCTCTTCAAAACACTTACACTGCTATTGTATGTAATAATAAACTTTACAACTACATTCCGAAATAGGCTCACAACCCTTTTATTTTATATGCAACGCATATATTAAAAACATAACAAAACTATGCAAATAACAAATCTATTAAAATGCTCCTGGGGTCCACAATTTATAAATGTTTTAATATATATATGAAATATATATATAAAACATATATACGTCACATTTAAAACAAAATATTACCAAAACTAGTGTGGGACCTTAACAAACAATAAAAATATTCCACCGCGCGTTATATAAAACATATAAAAAAACCTTTGTCAAAACTTCAAACGAACCCTTTAGCCGTGGAGCTCGCCGGACTTCAAACGACGATAAACCATAATTCAAACCAAATTCGCGTTCCAAAATAGCCTGCTAACGTCGGCCAATTTTGTGACGTGAAAACCAAATGAATTCCGCCCTAATATTTTTCGGGTCCGAATTTGGGCTGGCATACGGAGAGAGAGTTGTGACGCGAATTTCTTATCAAATTCGCCCTAATATTTTTCGGGTCCAGATTTCCACTGTGCGAGCGGCCCAAAAAAAGACCCGCTCCAATCAATTTCTGCCACGTGTCCTCCTCTAGCTTGCCGTGGTGTGGGACCACCAAACTTTAAAAAAAACCCGCGCTTCAATCAAAAGTTGCCCTGTTCCCAGATGCGGGTGCATTGGATGGCATTTAAGGCGATGGGACATGGATGTGGTGATTTCATATCAATCGCATTAAGTTTTAACGCTGTTCAATCAGCCGATATTTAATTTCCAAGGTTTTCATATCAATCGCATTAAGTTTTAACGTTGTTCAAGATCGGACCTCCACTCCTGTTAGCGATTCCGCATGCTCCAATATGCTCCGGTCTTCGGCTTTCATCAATGAGAGATTTATGATGGGCGTTCTTCGATGCCATTGCAGTTGGGTCGATAAAATGGAGTTTCACTATGATTTCTCAGACGAGCCGCAACCTTTGAATTGCAGATGCTCTCTGGTTGTTGGGTTACACTGCCTATTCACTATGATGGGAAGGAGAAGCCAATTGAACTGCTACTTAGACCTTGGTGCAAATATGCATTTCTCTCGGTCTGGTCTGTGTCTGTCTTCCTCAGTTTCTTGGAATCCTGCTTCTCCATCTCGTCTTGTGCCCATTTCTGAGAATACACCCATGCCTCGCCTACGTCAAAGGATGCGTTGCCGCAAGAGTAGCACCAGAGGTCAACCCCTGCGCGCTCCCTCCAGCCCCTCAACCGAGTCGTCTTCCCCCTCCAGTGATTATTCCGCAGGCCGCTATCCAAACACTAGAAGTGGGCGGGGTCAGGTTCTAGGATCTGGCCACCATATGGGCTCCCCTGCTCCTCATTTCCCCACCGCTTCACCTTCTCCCACGATGCGCACTGCGCTTTTTTCCTTTAATTGCTCTCTGAACCGCCCATGAATCACAAATTCAATCACCGTGGTTTTTTGTGAAGAGGCCCAAGTGGAGGAACAATGCACCTGTCCGGCGGGTTTGAGCTCAGAAAAATCCTAGCTTTCGGGCCTTCAGGAGGGGAGCGGTGGCATGAATGTATAGGAACTGGATGCTCAGGTTTGTAGGGCTCATGATGTGGAGATAGTGCCTGGAGATCCTGGACCTTCCGTGTCTGAAGCTACTCCCGCCATGGAAAGTGACATGTTTTCCGAAGGATGGTGCTGAATTGTCGAAGAACCACCGGATGAGTAGCTGCTTCTAATTGGTTTGGTTTTCTTGCTTCGCAGCCCACTTAATTGGGTATGTTTTTTCTTATATTACTGTGCTGGACCTCTGTTTTATTTTTGAATTTTGTAAACAATGTAATCGTCAAACATATCAAACGATGGTTCCCCTGCGTGGGCAATGCAACGACCTGAAAAACGTTCAAGACTGGTTTCCCCGTATGAGGGCAGTCTTCTTTTCTAATTTTTTGACAAATTTTCCATAAGTCTGGGCAATGTTTTTGACTTTGGTCATGCTGTAATTTTATTTCCACTATTAATAGATTAACCTTACTTAGAAAAAAAAAAGTTTCCCTGTTTCTATTTTAAACCTGTTTTTTTGAAATACAGAGCCATGGTTATATGATTGTTTATAGTCGAAGCGCTGCGGGGTGGTTTATTATATTAATATTTCATGGTTGAATTATGTTCATAAAAATTTGAACGCCCACAATTCATAACAAATATTGGAGATTTACTGTCCTGTTTTAAAGTTTCATTTTTATGTTTGCCGAAGGATGGTGTCGAATTGTCGAAGAACCACCGAATGAGTAGCTGCTTCTCTTTGGTTTGGTTTTCTTGCTTCGCAACCCACTTAATTGGGAATGTTTTTTCTTATATTACTGTGCTAGACCTATGTTTTATTTTTGAATTCTGTAAACACTATAATCGTCAAAGATATCAAACGATGGTTCCCCTGCTTGGGAAATGCAACGACCTGAAAAACGTTCAAGACTGGTTTCCCCGTATGAGGGTAGTCTTCTTTTTTGATTTTTTGACAAATCTGCCATAAGTCCGGGCAATTTTTTTAACTTTGGTTATGCTGTAATTTTATTCCCACTGTTAATAGATTAACCTTACTTAGAAAAAAAAAGTTGCCCTATTTCTATTTTAAACCTGTTTTTTGAAATAGAGAGCCATGTTTATATGATTGTTTATAGTCGAAGCGCTGCGGGGTGGTTTATTATATTAATATTTCATGGTCGAATTATGTTCATAACAATTGGAATGCCTACAATTCATAACAAATATTGGAGATTTACTATCCTGTCTTAAAGTTTCATTTTTTTTTAAAATTGAACCCGTCGTCGGTATATCGATGCTTTGTAAGCGTCGGTCTTCTGACGTTTTGAACGATTTCCATTTTTGTCAGTCTTGTGACGTCCGTCGATATTGCGATAGTTCTTCCTAGCGTTGGTATTGCAACGCTTTTGGAATGTGTCGGTATTGCGACGATTTTGGAAAGCATCGGTCTTGCGACACCTTTGCAATGCATCGGTCTTACGACACTTTTGTACGGCGTCAGAATTGCGACAGCCGAAAAATGTCAGAAGAGCGACAGTATAAAAACGTCGGAAGAGCGACGTTCAAAACTTCGGACCACATTTCGTCGGAATTGCGATATTTTACAAACGTCGGAAGAGAAACGGTATAAAAACGTCGGAAGAGCGACGTTCAAAACGTCGGACCACATTTCGTCTGAATTGCGACAGTTTACAGACGTCGGAAGAGCGACGCTTGTTTGGAAGCGACAGAAAAAGTGTCGGTAGTGCGACACTTTGTCAAGGCGTCAGAATTGCAACGTTATGGCAAACCACGTTTTTCCCGTCCTCGAATTGTCGCTCTTGCGACGACTATGTGTCGGAATAGCGATGAAGTGGCCGTCGAAAATTGGGCCAAATTTTCTAGTGGTATATGTATTGTAGAGTATATGCATATGCTTATCCAAGTTCCCCTCAGATCAATACTTTAAAAACTAAACTCTATTGTTCCATAATATTGAGTCGACATACCACATGATTTCATAAAGAATTAACATAAAATATTGGTACTATTGCGTGACACCACATATTCTCAAAGTTTCCAAAGATTGCACCTTTTTAAGTTGTATTATTGAAATTTTTTCCTAATGAGGTTCTCATTCTCCAATATCCCTAAATTGATTACAAGAAAAATAAAATATAATGGTTTAGTATTGCTACCATCTTCCAAGAGTTTAATAAAGTTGGCTTATGTGCAAAATACTTCTACCAACTTGCAAGAGCTGCATAAAGTTGGCTTACGTGCAAAATAATGCTGCCAGCTTGCAAGATTTGCATAACTGGCTTACGTGCAAAATAAAGCACATTGTTTATTCTTGAAACATTTAATTTCAATTTCTAGTGGTCTTGAAACATTTCATTTCAATTTCAGTTGGAAATATTGTAGTCCTTTTTAGTCCTCCATTTTAAAATAGGATCACTCATCCGGGGACACTAGATCCTCTCAAGTAAGTGGACCCCAAATAAGAAATGTACATGTTTAGGGCTTCTAAAGGTCAATATTCCAACCTGGGTTTTCTCTCTTTATTGCCTTCTTGATGAGGGTGGAGGTGAGTGAGGTCACTCTGCCTAGGTTTTATCTCTTTACTTCCTGTAAAACTTAAACCTACCTAAGACTATTATGTTCTTTTTAATTTTATTTATTTTTAAATAAAAAACATCCAACCGTAAAACAATTTTTTGATCTTATAATAAAATTTAAAATTTATCACAAGTAGAGACCAAGCTGAAAATAGAGTTGTTAAGAAAAAAATGATCACAAATAGAGAATCTGAGGACATATATGCTCAAAGAAAGTCATTTCTTTGAGCCTGTTCGAGCTCTATCATATTTATTTTCAAAAATCATAGATCAAGTTGAAGACAATTTAGGTTCTTCATCTGTTCCAATATTTTCTTCATTTTTGTGTAGTGGCTCATGGTAATATGTGGGAATTTTGGTATCCCCTATTTCTTGGACAACATAGTGATCTATTGTCTTTTCAAACCACATATGTTTAAGTTATTTTATATTTTCTCTTTTTGTTTTTATAGTGAATAAGGAGGTCTTCAAAAGCATCATTTTGTACTTGTTTCATGGAAGTAAAGTTACATTGTTGTGTAGGTTTTTCATTATGGGAGATGATTGTTTAATGGAGGGAATATCAATTGTGTAGGTTTTTCATTATGGGAGATGGTTTTGTAATGGAGAGAATATCAAATGAGTGTTAGGCGGGGCCCAAATTGGTTCAGTTTTGAGTAAAAGAATCCATATTTTGAGGAAATGGAGTGCATTATATAGAAATAACGAGACAATAATGTGGATTTTAAGAGATTCACGTGGAGTTGTAGGAGTCTCAGGGGCTTTGGGGTGGGTCAAATCCCCTCTTTTTGTAAAGTGTTTGGGTTGTTTTTTAGCATTTTGAGCTCTGCCCATGGTTTTCATACCATGGAATTGTAAGGAAGAATGCTATTTAAGGAGATGTATTAGAGAGTCAAGTCATGTCATGATTGGTTGTGTAATGAAATGAGCATGAACCAAGTCTTAATTCTTTCTATATTTCTGTGTTTTTGGAAAAAAGGAATTCTCCACAGTTCTATGCGCAAAGGCCTTACAATTTCTGTAGCTATGTGCGCAGACCCCTACCCCTGAGTGTGTAGGGTGAGAAGGGTTGTAAGTAAAGGACCTTGATTAATAAAAGAAGGATTTGAAGGAAGTTATGGGTATTTATTATCTATCTTTAAGTTAACTGTTACGTAAATTATTTATGTTGGATTAAGGTTTTTTCTATATTTACTCTATGAATGCATCGCGAAGGCTTAAATGTTTTTTTATATGATGAATATTGCATGTTAAAGTAGAAAGGCATAGTGTGCAAGGTGGTTAAGTGAGTAATTTAATAAAAAATGTCATAGAAAGTTTATGGTTCAGCGAAGTTGATATTGAGACCTAAGTAGAGATAAAACTTAAAGCCACACTCCATAGTCCCTTTGGAAGAAGAAACCTGGCTCTAGCATCCCCCAATATTGCCTCGGATGAGACTTTGGTCTATGCAGCAAATCATTGCCGAAAGGGTCGATAATAGAGGGTTTTGTCAGTAACGCAACTACTCTGAACCTAGGTCTAGAACCCCTCAAGTCAACAAATGGTTTTGTTTCTGGGACACAGATCTGATTGAGGGATATGTGGATGTGGCATCTGAAAAGAAAATAGATCCAATATTGGATAGATCTAAAGGAGCAAGAATTTTCAATTCAAGAAAATAGAAATTTGTGACTGCCAAATGAAGCTTGGTTGAAGAGATATCCTTTTATAAATAAATAAAATATTTTCTTCTCATCGTTTGCGATCGAGCTGCACGAGTGGTTTTCAAGGTTGGCTGAGAATAGGACCTATTTTAAGAATGACGAGCCTATTTTGTGGAGCCCTGAATTATTGCAGCGACTCAAGAAGACTGATAACAAAATATTTAGAGTTGCTGATTTCTAGATCGATAGTATTTTGGGAGGATTTATAATTGAGTTATCCATAAACACTTACATATCCTACAACATAGATGAGAGAATATTTGTCAAGGGTCCACAAGGTAAGTACTTGAATTCGTTAAAGCTGTGGATTAATATTCTTTTCTATGAAAATGGTGTATTGTGCATGCAATCCGATTGATGTTTGGAAGAAGTAAGTCTAGGTCTAAGTGAAGTGGTAAAAAATTCAGGGTAGATCATGAAAATTTCATTGAGACTGATTATAGTTTGTTGTTGAGTGGATTTGAAGTGAATACGGAGAAAGTAACCCCAAAACCCCTAGAGGTGTGTCACAGTTATAATTCAGAGATCATGAGGGCGCTTATAGGATTCCCCATCCCTCTACTTCACTTACTCTGCATCCCCATCCTCATACATTTCCTTCACCTCCACCTTCACCACCTCCATATCCACCTCCACCTTCCCCAAGAAACATGGAAAATGAAGCCAAAATGCCCAATTTCAAAGGTGTGGGATCAGAGGATCCTAAACAATTTTTGTTTGTCACTGAAGCAGTATGGAGAGCACGACAGGTCACGGATGATGACATGAAGAAACAACATATTTTCACGACGCTGCAGGAAAGGGTGTTGGCATGGTATATGAAGTACTCCGTTATGCATCTAGCTGCCATGTTGGATGAAACAAATACTACGTTGAATGCCAAATTTAAGAAGCGAAAATCATAGTCGTAGTTTATTACAGAGGTACAACAAATCAAACAAGCGGTAACTGAATCTGTTTGGGAATTAGATAAAATATTCAATATGTTTTTAGGAAAAGTGAAATTTCATATTTCTGAAGAGAAACATAAAGATTGGTTTATAGTTGTGTTATTTCCACATATCAGGCTACCTTTAACGCAACAGAAGATAGCAACATAGGCTGAAGCGTTGGAAATTTCTATGAAGTTGGAAGCTTCACCGGTTGCAGATACCCAAGCAAGGGTACAAAAAATTTAAAACAAATTAGCATAAATGCATTTAGAATTGCAAGATATGAAGAAGGGTAAGGAAATCTGATCAGAAATTCACTCATAAGTATCACAAAATTCCATGAAAGATCGCAAAAAATAATGAAAGATCACAAAACATCTTGAAAGATGATGAAATATGATGAAAGATGATGGAAAATCACGAAAGATGATGAAAAATCATATAATACTGCAAAAATATGAATAAATATCACAAAAAAGGGCCTAGTGTTAACATAGTAACCCAAAATGGTGCAACTATAGGGGAAGATAGTGAAACATGAAAAGGAGGACACGTGGGTTAGAAAGGCTAGAGATAAGAATGTTGGGTTAAATATGCAAAGAGAAAAGGAGACATTTTTGGAGGCAAAGAGGGGTTTCTTGGACCCCATAGCTTCGACATCTAGGACACAACCACAAACTCAAAAGGAGTTAATGCCTTAGAAGAATAAAAACCAGGTGATTACTGCAACAAAGGATTTTGATCCAGCCATATTGAAATAATTTTTGCAGACCCACATGAAGTTGTTACGAGATCAAAGGGTTGTAGAGAATATTCAAGAGTTGATAGAATCCTGTACTAGAAAATAAGAGTTGCACGTAGAGCGATGTGCTATATATAAGTTGCATTGGCATAAGAATAGAACAAGAAGATAAATTAGGTTAACTACGCAAATCAATGAATACGAAATGGATCAAAAAATTCTCTATATGGGATCAGATGCCAATGTACTGCCTAAGAAAACATGGGAGTGCATGGGAAAACCAAAGCTGCAATGGTCACTGATTCAGTTAAAAATGGCTAATCAGAGGAATATTATTCCTATGGGAAGATTTCCTCGTATAATAGTATACATTGATGAAGAGTGCACTATGGCATATTTTGAAGTAATTGAGATTGTAGATGAAAAGAATCCATATCCAGTGTTTCTTAGATTGGATTGGGCTTTTGATATTGATGCCACAATCGACCTGAAGATAAGAAATATGGTGTTTGAACAAGGCGATCTGAGGGTTCTTGTTCCTCTAGACCCATCAGAAGGAGCGTGGTACATAGAGCTTGTTCGGGGTGAATATTGTGATGCAGATATCGATAATATATATAAACTAACCACACAGAATGAAGATTGGATCAACTCCACTGCAGATGAAAGGATAATATGGGAAAGGGACAACTCATGTATTTCATATTTTTATTAAGAGCCGGAGAATTGGAAGAATAGGCTGCACGAAGTTTCTACAAAGTGATGTAACATAGTTACTAAATCATCGCGTTGCATCACCACTGAGGTATATAATTTACCATACTATGATGGGATAGGGGATGTAAATTGTTTTCTTGATAAATTTGAAGAAGCGGTACCTGAAGAAAAAAGGTTTCAAGCTTTGGATGTAGCGCTAAGATTTGCACCTTCTAGGTGGTGGGGTACTCATAAGGGAAATATTGGAAGTTGGAGAGAATAATTCAGACTGATGAAGATCACATTTGGTCAGGTCAATACTAGAATCGAAGTAAAATATGATGGCAAGGATGATCCTAGAGGGAATAATTTTTTCTGGACTATAATGTGGGGTGAAGATCCATCACCAAAATGGGTACATACATTCGTTCACACATTAGATGTTGTACCTATGAATTGGTACCTAGAAACAATAATACGACATGGTATATCGAATTGGGAAGATATGGTTGAATGATTTTTAATGACTTTTAGTTTCGAAGAGGGCTATCAGTACATAGAAGTATATATTGAAGCAGTTAGAGAAAAGGTTTTCAAGACTAAAAATGTGATAACCTAGACACTGGTTGATTGGAACACGCAAATGGAGCAGGTAGTAGAATGTTGTATTGTGACATTGAAAGAGTTTGGGGAATATTCGCACAATATAAATATCCCATAGTCAGAAGGACAATGTGAGGTTGTTGGGCTAAAACCTAAGATCCTTGACATAACGAAACTGGTGAAGACATAGAAGGTGAATATAGGGATTGAAGAAGAGCCAAAATTCATGTTGATTAGGTATTATTAGGTTTTAGATATAGTCAGCAGGGTTACAGAGATATTGCATCAATAGCAGGAGCTCTTTCCCACATTTTTTTCTGAAATAAAGGGAATAATAAGAGATCTCGGAGTCATGAGGATCACTCTGAAACCATATGTGAAGCCGCTAAAGCAAAGACCCTATAGATTAAACCTGAAGTACAAGGAAAAGGTAAAGGAGGAATTGGAAAATATAATTTGGCATAATTGAACCCGTGGAGGAATCTGAATGGGTAAGTCCTATGGTTGTTATGGAGAAGAAGCAAAAGGGTGAAATTAGAATTTGTGTTGATTTGAGGAAGTTGAATGATGCATGTGTGCATGATCAATTCCCTGCACCTTTTACAGATGAAGTATTGGATAATGTTGGAGGGTAGGAGGCCTACTCTTTTACAGACGGGTTTTCAGGTTACAATCATATTAGAATTACACCTGAAGACAGGAGTAAGACAAGTTTTTCCCCTGAATGGGGATCTTATTAGTACACAGTCATGCCCTTTGGATTGAAGAATGCTCCTGCAAAATTCTCTAGAGTAGTAGTTGTATCTTTTAAGGAATATATACACAAGTTTTTGGAAGTTTATTTTGTTTATTAGACAGTCTTTGGACTATTGAATAACCATATTTCTAACTTAAGACTGATGTTGGATACCTGCAGACACTATCAAATATCCCTGAAATTGAATAAATACATTGTTTTTGTACCTTTTGATATACTATTGGGGCATGTGGTTTGCAAATAAGGGTTGATGGTAGACCCCACAAAGATTGTTGTTATTGTGAACATGGAACAACCTAAGATGGTGAAGTAACGAGGCACAACATTGGGGCATACTGGCTACTACAGGAAGTTTATTAAGGCATATGGATAGTTAAATGCACCGATGGAAAAGATTTTAAAGAATGATTTTACTTATTTTTGGGATGAAGAATGCCAGAAAATCCCCAACATACTAAAGGAGAAGATGGTAATTGTGTCAATTCTAGTTTTTTTGGACTGGAACAAGGAGTTTCATGTTCTGGTTGATGAATCTTGCATAGAATTGGGCTCGGCTATGGTGTAGTGAGGAGATCGAGATATTGATCACCCCATATATTTTGCAAGTAGGAAATTGTCCAAGGTAGAGAATAATTATTCTAAAACAGAATGAGAAGGACATTCTATGGTGTATGCACTGAAAAAATTCAGGAAATGCTTATTAGGAGCGCACTTTAAGATGTTCACAGATCACTCTGCACTGAAATATTTGGTGAACAAGCCTGTTTTGGGAGGGAATATTTTTAGATGGTTGTTGTTGTTTCAGGAGTATGATTTTGAAGTTATAGCTAATCCAGGAATATTGAATGTGGGGCATGTTCATATGTCTAGGATAGAGAATGGAGAAGAACCCATGAGAATTGAATAAAATCTGCCAGATGCGGAGGTATTTGTAATAAGGATTGCAGATTATTACTTCACAAACATTATTCAGTTTTTGAGTATGGGGATGGACCTTGTGGAGTATATCGCGTAGCTGAAAAAGGAACTGGTAGTCAAGGAAGCTGATTTTTCTTTAATTTCAGGAAATTTGTATAAAATGGGGCCAAATGAAATACTACAGAGATATATCTTTGAGCATGAAAGACATAGATTTTTAGAACAAGCTTATGATGGAGTTACAGGAGGAAATTATGTAGGAAAAGTCACTGCGCAGAATATTTTGAGAGCTAGATTATGGTGGCCTACATTTCACAAGGATGCAAAAGAATATTGTAGATCCTATGATGCTTGTCAAAGAAAAGGAATAACATCTAGGAGAGATGAGATGCCCTTGAACCTACAAGTGACTTTGCATGCATTTGATAAATGGGAAATAAACTTTGTTTGACCGATTAATCCACCGGGGAAGAAGAATGGAGCGAGATATATCATCACTGCCAAAAATTATTTGACCAGATGGGCCGAAGCTAAGCCAGTGAGAGGTTGTATCATATATACTACTACAAAGTTCATATTTGAGCACATTCTGTCCAAATTTGGGTGCCCGAAGATTTTGATGAGTGGCATAGGGTCACATTTCTTGAATACTACCATTGAGGCATTGACTGATGAGTTCCAAGTGTATCATCAAAAGAGCACACCTTATCACCCTCAAGAAAATGGAGCAGTTGAAGCTTTTAACAATATTTTGGAGAATACTCTCACCATAGTATGCAATGTCAAAAGAAATGACTGGGATTTGAGAATTCCAGCGGTATTATGGGTATATAGAGCAACTTGCAAGAAGTTGATAGGACATACATGTTTTAGGTTGGTTTATGGACAGGTAGCAATTATTCCTATGGAATATATTGTGCCTAGTATAAGAATGGAAGAAATAGCAGATATGGAAGACATTGATATCATGGAAGAAGGGCTGGAACAATTTCTTGATTTTGAGGAAGAGAGATTTATTGTAGGATATCATCAAAAAGTAAAACAAGAAAGGGATAAGTCATAGCATGAAGGCATATCAAGCAGAAAATATTTAAGGAAGGAGACCTGGTGCTGATGTACGATAATCAGTTTGCGAAGTTCCCAGGAAATTTATAAACGCATTGGCTGGGACCATATATTATCAGACATGTCTTAAAGGGAGGCGTAGTTCATCTTGCGAATTTGTATGGTCAGATGCTGCCAGGACGAGTAAATGGAAGTAGATTGAAGCTATACATGGATGAATCTGTCCTTGGAACATCACACTAACTATATGAAAGGGAAATAGTCTTAGCGATACAAACAATTGTAAGAGAGCACGAGAATATAAAATACTTTGTGATAGATACCTACTGTTGGAGGTGCAGACAAGAAGCACAAGTCTGTTCGTTCAACGGGAGAAGAGCCAATGGTCCTTATTGAAGGGAACCTTGATGAGATTGGTGAAAAAGTATGGCATGTCACTGAGGGCATATGGGGTCACATAGAAGGTCAATACAAGGCTGCTTTGATAGAGGTGCTTCAAGGCCTCAATGATTTAAAGATACAACTAAGCACGGTCCAAGCGAGCATGACTCAACCGAGCGTGGTTCAAGCGAGCGCGACCCCAACGAAGTAAATAGTGCAGCTAATATAGTAGATGTCGGTAACAATAGAATGTTGTACTCTGTAGGTACCTGGAGGGGAATTACATTTTGAGAATGCGAAATATTGCGAGTGCGCGTTGCACTGGCGAAACATTAGTTTAGATCTTGTTGCACTACCCATCCAGGTGCTGCACGACTTTCATCAGGGAGTTGTAGAGGAATTGCAAATGCACGAGCAGCAAGCCTTGCTAGTCATCAAGGAAGTAAAACATGACAACAACTGCATGTTTGATGGCATACAGAAGGGGATGGAGCCTACCGCGATGAGGAAATTACACATAGAAAATAGCTGAAGGAGAGTATTACTAAAGCTTAAGCAAGCTGCCCGACCTCCAGATCCAAGCCAAGGCAGCACCAGAGGAAAATATTGAGAAGCCCACCACTGCAATTAAATAGTCCAGGAATGAGATGGAAAAGGTCAAGATCAAAATGCAGATGCAGATTCATGAGTTATAGATGAATCTGCAGCTAGACACACCACCAGAGGTGCGGGAAGAGCGCGAAGAAGCTATGAAGGTTGCATTAGGAGGCATCACAACCACAATCAAAGATTTTGGCTAGATATTTGAGGACGCTATGGAGATTTGGACCTCATTGTAGGAGGATCCCAATGTACAATAGATATAAGATGATATTTTTGAAGAGAAGAAAAAATTTGATGAAATCAAAGTCACGGGGTAGACCTTAGCACCTGCACAACGATTTTACCACCTACAAGAAGGGAAATTTCTGCAAAGTTAGATCGATGAGTTGCGGAGAAAGGAACATATAATGACAACGTGAACCCAACCATGTCTGGATGAGGCCATGTAGCTATCACAGATTCTAAATACCAAGCTTAAGGAGATAATGAGGAAGCAGAGAGATGTGCTTCAACAGACCGCAAGGTCGACTACAGAGAAGTTGTCGGAAGAGGTTCACCAGACGTAGACGCAGTTTGGAACCATGATTAAGCTATTGCAGGATGCATACACTAGCATTAAAGTGAATAAAAATGGTGCACCAGCTTAATGACTCAAGATGAGTCACATGTGAGTGTCAGGGGTCTGTTGGGAAAGGCCCAACTTGGTTCAATGTTGAGTAAAAGACTCCATATTTTGAGGAAATGAATTATGTGATATAGAAAGAAGGAGACAATTGGACAGAGTTTAAGAGCTTCATGCAAAGTTGTAGGAGTCTTTGGGGCTTTGGGGCGGGTCAAAGCCCCTCTCTTTGTAAAGGGATGGCGTTGTTTTTGACCATTTTGAGCTCCACCGATGGTTTTCAGACCATGGTATTGTAAGAAATAATGCTATATAAGGAGATGTCTTAGAGACTCAAGTCAAGTCATGATTGACTGTGTAATGAAATGAGCATGAAATAAGTCTGAATTATTTTTATCTTTCTTTGTTAAGGGAAAAGGTAAGGTGGCACATCTATGTGTGCAGAGGCCTTATAAAGTCTGTAGCTCTGTGTGCAAACCCCTGCAATTGAGTGCATATGGCGAGAAGCGTTGTAACTAAAGGAACTTGATTAATAAAACAAGGACTTGAAGGATTTTTTATGTATTTGTTATGTATCTTTAAGTTATTTTTATGTAAATTATATGTGCTAAATTATGGCTTTCTATATATTTACTCTGTGAATGCATCACGAAGGCTTAAATGTTTTTTTATATGATGAATACTGCATGCTAGATTAGAAAGGCGCAATGCAGAAAGTGGTTAAGTGAGTAATTGAATAATAGTTGTCAAAGCAAGTTGATGGTTCAACGAAGCTCAGATTGAGCCCTAAGTAGAGATAAGCCTTAAAGCCACACTCCATAGTCCTATTGGATGAAAAAACCTAGTACTAGCATCCACCAATATGGCCTTGGGTGAGACTTCGGTCTGCGTAGTACATCATTTCCGAAAGGGATGGTAATAGAGGTTTTTTTCGCAGTGTAACTTATCCGAACCTGGATCTAGAACCCCTAAAGCCAACAATGAGGTAGCTCTCTTAAGGCACATTGTAAGCTCAACAAGCTCACACTCAAACTAATCTATGATGATAACCATAATACAGTTGATGGAGATACTAGTCTTGTATTTTATGAAGACTTTTCTTGTTGCTTCAGGGCTCTTAGTTGCTCTTAGTTGGTATACAATTGCAGTAAATGAAATTGAGTGGCCTACATTTATTAAATGTGATGTACAAAAAAAATTATTATGGAAAAAAGAGGAAGGAATTTTTTGTTTTTTAATATTTTATCAAAATATAAGCCATTAAAATATTTCATACTTAGCATGGACTAACGTTGCTTGCAACCCTTGCTTAACACCCCCACCATAGTAATCCATACCATTATCTATTACATAATAATCAAAATATCCACATAGCTTTTCCAACTCATTCCACCTTTGAATCATCATGATTAGAGTATTTTTGGAAACAAATAAAAAGGAAGAAAGGGAATTTTAAATATTATTATAATACAAAATACTTTATATATATATATTATTTCTTTTTATTTTTTTATTTTCTTACTCTATACTTATTATTTTTTTGTTTTGAGTTATAATTATTAGAATTGTTTTTTCATTGATGTTAAAGGAAGTATTGTGTTGTCATTAATATAGGTATTTTTGTAGTGTCATTTATGTACAAAAAAGTGCATGCATTGTCCTTGATTCAAGTGTTATTGATGTTAAGTGAGAAAAACAAAGAGCGAGGAGATCAAGGTGATTTGAGTGTTGTTAATGGTGATTCTCTTTAAGTTAAAGGAAAACTCAAAATTGTAGAAGAAGAACCCCAAATTTCCGGCCATAAGGAGAAAAATCCTAAATTTACTAAAGATTTTGCAACTTCAAGAGGAGGATCGTGAAGCAGGTCAAAATTTTCGATCCATATTGATTTTGGGCTCCCTCCACTTGTTTGAAGTTTAATGGGAAGGGGAATCTGGGCATCCAGATGCACATGAAGATTGTACTCATTAAATTTAGCTAGATTCTAGACTAAAATCTATGAGAGAAAAGCTATTCAAACCCTCGTGCGACCATTGATTTTTGGATTTTACATGATAGATCCAGGAATCCAGATATCAAGTCACATGAAAAAATAACCTTTTTCTAAATGACCCATATTTCATATTCTTTTCCTAGCTAACAAGTGTATAAGTGATGCCTATTCAACACACTAGTGACAAAATTACATACGGAATTTGGAAATGTCATGGATGACAACCGGTAGAATTGATGATGTGGTGGCCTAAGGTGGAAACACATGGCACTCATTTTTGGTGTTTTTGATCACCCAATGATATTTTTTGGATAAAATATGGAAGCAATAGATCATGACATGTGGAAACAGGTGACTTGGAAGATTATGTGGCAGTATTCCATAAACTCTTGATTCAATAGGGAAATCATGTTTTAAAAAGTAATTTGTTTATCTTCAAAGGAAATCCTAATTCAAAGGCTCAGACTCTAGATTTTTTGGAGGAAATTGTTTAGACAATGGTTTTTGTAAGAATTTGAGAGTATTTGGTGGTTTAGCTCCTGGAGAAAAAGGGTCATGAAACAAAAATCATGCAAAGTAAAACAAAATTGGGTAATCTACGTATTCAACCCTTTTGGTGTAAATATGACTATTCCAAAGAAAAAATAATCTAGGTAATCTAGATATTAGGGTTTCGACCTAATATTACATGAAAAAAAAAATCGATTAATCTGAATATTTGTCCCTTTTGGTGTTTTTGAATTGGGTAATTAATGTTGGTTAATACCATGGTTTTAGCCCATGGTTTTTGGGTGGCTCATAATATTAGCCCCAAAAGAAGCTCCAATACTTCTTGTTGTCCCAAATCATTTTTATATCATGTGTTAGCCATGATCAAGCCATTTACTATGAATAAATAAATATATAAGTTCTAAGTGTGAATACCATAATTGATATGGATAATATCTAACACGGAGTGGAAGAGTTGAGAAGTATGAAGTCCATGGGGTTGATTGTGAAGAAGTATAAGGATGAAGTTTGAAGAAGACATATAACACGTCCACGAAAATTGTCCAAACAAAGTGTCTAAGTGTGTAATGAAGTTTATGGTATGCGAAGAATATGTTAGCATATAATGTTGTCTAAAGTATGAAATAATTCTTTCTCAGGTGATTAGGATAAGGAAATTATATGGTTAAGTAAAAATATGCTATCTGAGGTGCACATAATATGGTTGAGTGCTGAGGTGAAAACGAGTTTGTAGAAAGTGAGAGGAGAATGCTTAATATATGAAATAGATCAGTCCTATGATCAACAAATTGTAGTAACACACAAATATAAACTATAGAGAAGAGAGAAGTGTGTAAATTTGTGAAGAAAAAAGAAAAACATGACTTAAAATCATCTAATATTATAAGAAAATAATGGGATTAGTCTCTTCTTCAAGTGCATGCCTATAAATCAGGTTATTGGTGTCTCCTTCAGGTCGATGCCTGTAAATTAGGGGATTGGTTTCTCCTTCAGGTTGGTTCTTGTAAATAAGGGGATTGATGTCTCCTAGTTGGTACCAATAAATTGTTGTAATAATAGGCCAGATCCTACAAAAATATTCATATAAACAATTTTTCTGGTTTTCTCCCTTAATTTTTTCCATGTACATCTTGTGTTTTCATGTGGTTCTTTTTTAACTGATGTTTATATGGTTTGAATTTTTAAAATTTTTTAAACTAGGCATTATATCGATTAACCCCCTTTAATATAATCATAATTTCAACAATTGGTATAAGAGTAGGTTCCTTTAGAGAAAATATAAGCACTATAATGTAGATCACAAGGAGTCATGGCCAACCTAAAAATTTCTCCCTCAAGTAAATCTCCTATATTTGATGGAAAAAATTATGCCTTTTGGAAGGTAAGGATGAGTATCTAATGACTCTAAGTATTGAAATTTGGATATTTTTTGAAACTGGTTATCAGATTCCAAAAACTCCTCCAATTGATTTAGATGGTAAATATAACTTCTCAAACAACGAAAAATAAAATAATGCCATCATAGTGAGATAATAGATACAGATTTTGTCAAAGTAATGCACTAAAATATGCAAAATATATTTGGGAGAAACTTAAGAGTAGCTATGAATGATATGAAAAGGTGAAAAGAGAAAATATTCAAACACATAAAGGATAGTTTCAAAGATTGAAGATGAAAACATTGAAACCTTCTTTCTTTGTGTAGATAAGATTGTTAATACTATAAAATGTCTTGGTGAAGCAATCGAGAAATCAATGATTCTGCACAAAGTATTTTGATCTCTTCCATAAAGTTTTAATATAAAGGTATCAATCATTAAATAAATTAAAGATATTCAAAATATAAGTATGGATGTTATACATGGAATCCCCATTTCATATGAAATGATAATAGAAAAGGAGAAAATAGGATCAAAGGAAGAAACATTTAAAGAAGCAAAGGAGACAAACATAAAAAATTGCCATGAATTTTCCAACTATGAATTAGATGAAGAAGAAGATCAATTTGCGAGAAACCTGAAAAGAGGGATTGGAAAATTCAAAGGTAAGCTTCCAATAAAATTATTTGAGAGTGGTAGAATAGGAAATTATGCATCTAGTTTCCATGTGAAAAATTAAGTGATGATGACGATAAAAGGGGATATAATGATAAAAGCACATCTCATAATCATAAAAGGAAAAGGTATATCGAAAAAAATAGTTTGTATTCCAAAATGAATATTGATTCATTTGATGAAAGTGGTAAATGTGTCTGATTATATAGGAGGATAAGTATTTTTCATAGCTATGAATAATCAAGATAGTGACGAGATTGATTGAAGAGAAAACACAAATTTTGAAGAATATCTTGAAGGAGAGGTATACCTGGAAGGAAAACTTGTAAGTTCCTTAAAAGAAATAAAAAGTCGAAGGAAAAAGGTGAAACAATCAAAAGAACAATTGCAAAATACTAAAATGAAGACTGTAATGACACATTAGCTTCTCTTCTAAAAATTGAACTAGAAGAGACTAGAATAATAAAAGAGATACTGGAAATTCAGCTAAAAGAAAATGAAAAAACATAGTGAGAAGTTAGAAGTTGAAGTTATTTCCTTAATAAAGGAACCAACAAGAAGAAATTGTTCAACTAAACCAAATTTTAAATTTTTAAAAGGAAATAAAATGTTATATTATATTCTCATATTCTATACATGTCCTTTAATCAAGATAGGTATTGGTTATAAAGAGAATTATGAGAATCCTAAAGGGGATTCAAGAAAAAAAAAATCAGAAAATCAATGCAAAAAGGAACCTAAAAGCTTTGTTTATGTACTAGATAATTATATTAGCAATGAAATAATCATCAAGAACGAAGTAACAATTCAAAAAAAACATGATCCTATTAGATACTTCAGAAACAGAATGAAAGAGAAGTAGAGACCTAAATCTTCCTTCAATCAAAATAGATTTAGAAGATCTATTTCCTCAAGGAGGTTCTTCTCTTACAAGTAATAAAACATCTTATGGAGTTATTTTTATGCCTATAATAATTTATGTCATAAGGAAATAAATTTTAGTGTAGAGGTGATCATATGAGAAATAAAAATAAATTATCCTATGAGAATTCAAGGGATGATTATGCGAAGGGAAATCCTAGAAGTAATGAAAATGAAAGTCAGAAATTATAACCCATTTGATCCTCTATTAGATAAAGTTGAATGGTATAGGTGTTGTAACTATGTGAAAAAGAATGATATTGTATAAATAGCTTCAGTAGGCCTCAAAATGAAGACATAAAAGAATACATGCTCAAGAATAAGGAAAAACACTCAAAAGTATGGAAAACCAAATAAGAGAAGCAGGTTTACTGTGGTATTGCACGATATGTTCCAAAATAAGAAAGAAAATGGTATGTTGATAATGGATTCTCAAGGTACATGATGAAAGATCAAAGTAAATTTCTTGATATAAAAGAAAAAAATGTAGGCAAAGTAATACTTGGAAACAATGCATCAACAAGGATAATTGGAAAAGCTAAAATCATATAGACAATGGAAAAACTAAAGGTTATAATTTTGCTACATGTTAAAGGTCCAAAACGAAATATCCTAAGTGTCATTCAAATGTGTGACTAACGATATTATCTCACATTTCACTATAAGGGATGTGAGATAACAAAAATGAAAATAAAAAACTAGTAGCAAAGGAAAATAGGAATTTAAGCAATGTGTATATTTTTTACGGAGTAAAAGGAGAAAATTGTTCTATGGGTAAAATGGATGAGATTTGTTTATGGCATAGAAGGATGGGTCACATCATATTTTAAAATCTAATAAAATGCAGCAAAGCCTAAGAAGTAATAGATATGCAAAAATTATCAAACTTGATAATAATATTTGTAAGGCATGTCAACATGGGACGCAGACTAGGGTTTTCTTCAAAACAAAAGAATACTCCAATCTAATACATTGCAAATAATCCATACACATAATTTTGGACCAACTAGGGAATAAACATTACAAAGTGAGAGAAATTTTATCTTGTTCATTCATTATTACAAAAGAATGACATGGGTTACATTTCTTAGAGAAAATATAAGCCTTTTGAGAGATTTAAAACATTTAAGGATCTTGTTGAAAATGAGATGAATATGAAAATAAAATGTTTGAGATCAGAAAAGGGATATGATTTTACCTATAATGAATTTTTAAAAATCATGGAATTAGAAAACAACTATTTGTTGAAAGGACCACAAAACAAAATAGGGTTGTTGAAAGAAATAATAGAATAATGTAGTAAATGGTTAGGAAAATTCCCAATGTCAAAGAAAATCTACTAGATAATTTTTGGGTAGAATTAGCCTACACAAATGTCTACATTTTGAACTGTTATGAAACCAAATCACAAAAATAGAAGAAAAGATATATCAATGACCTAGAAATCGGCCTCTTCGAGGGGGAAACCTCCTTTACATTGCATAAATGAACAATTCTTGGATGATACAAATGAAAAAAAATCCTTTCTATATATAGGAGTTCATGGGGTCACAATATAATCCTATCCAACCTAACAATAATAATTTAAGGGTGAAACAATAACAATAGTGGGCTTTTATGGGGCACAATAATAACAATATGGGGACTACATGGGTACAAAAATAACAATAAGGGACTACACTAGTAATATAGGGACCTAACATGCCCCTCTCCTTTAAAAAGGTGTTGTCCTCAATTCTTGAGTAGTTCTGGATGCTTCTATATAAAATTATCATCCTCCCATGTGGAATCTTCAGTGGGTGAGTTCTTGCACTTGATAAGATACTCTGAAATTGATCGATTTCATAGTTATCGATTTATTGTTTCCATGACTGCTTCAGGTTCCAATATGATTTTTCCTTCATGTTATGAGACCAACTCACAAAAATAGAAGAAAATATAGATCAACAACTTATAAATCAGCCTCTTCGAGGGGGAAACCTCCTTTACATTACATAAATGAACAATTCTTGGATGATACAAATGAAAAAACCTCCTTTCTATATACAGGAGTCTGTGGGGTCACAATATAATCCTAGCCGACCTAAAATAATAATGTAAGGGCACAAAAATAACAATAGTGGGATTTTATGGGGCACAATAATAACAATATGGGGACTACAGGGGTACAAAAATAACAATAAGGGGGCTACACTAACAAAAAAAAGGGACTATACTAGTAATATAGGGACCTAACATGAACAAAGAACAAATAAGAGTAAATAAAAAAGACATCTTATGAATTATGGAAAGGCATACCAACTATAGTCAAACACTTCAAGGTATTTGGAAGAAAGCGTTACATAAAGATAAATGAGGAAAATTTAGGAAAATTTGACTCTAGAATAGATGATTGGATTTTCCTTGAGTATGCATAAAAAATCAAGTGTTATAGAAGTTACGATAGAATATTACACGAAGTAGTTGAAAGCATTGTTGTAAGAGTAGATGAATCATTACCTCCAACTAAGCTACAAGTAAATCAAGACATAAAATAAGAATCAAAAGACCATGAAGAGCAAGAGGAGGAAGAGATAAAGTCACTAAATCCAAAATATCCATCAAAGTATGTTCAAAAGAATCATCTAGATAGTCAAATACTTAGAAATAAAGAATTATGAGTTCAAACTAGAAAATAACTTATATGTAAATCAAGCCATGCAAATGTTTCCCTACTATCCATGATAGAACCCCAAAATTTTACACAAGCTAGTCAAGATGAACAGTCGGTCAAGGTTACGAATAAGTAACTACACAAAATTGAAAAGAATAAAACACAGGAAATTGTGCTAAGATCCAAGGACAATAATGTGATTGGAACTCAGTGGGTTCTGTCACTGTGACAAGTTCCTCTAAAATTTTGATTACACTTGAATTTTGAAGCCTCCTTGTGATTTTATGATCTGTCATTTGAAGTTGTCCACTGTCGCTTCATGGTCGATTAATATTTACCAAGTGCCTTAGTATTATTCTAAAATTATAAAGTGTTGAATTCACTTTCTTACACATTTTCAACCTTTGATGCATTCATAAGAACACATCTTCTTATAAGGCTCAATATTCAATGACCATCTGTGAAGATAGACATTGTGCAGTTCTTGAGAATAAGGCTTGTGTATTCACTGTGAATAGTGCTTGCACAATGTTAGGTAATAATTATTGTGAAATAAATTTTGAAAGTAACTGTGTAGTCCATAAGGAAAATTCACTATGTAATCCATGAGGATAGTCAGTGTGCAACTTTAGTTGACAATCTCTCTCATTGTTAGTTGCATTTGTATCATCGTTCCGGTGAATTTTCTCAACTTTGGATTTTGCACACCTTCACTTTCACAAGTGTTTCTTTCATTTCCGTTTCAATCATTTATGATTTCTTTCACTTTAACAAGTGTGCTTTTTATTTTTCTTCACTCTGACATGTGTCGCTTTCACTTTTTCTAGCTTTTACAAGTGTCATTTTCACTTTTCTTACTATCGCAAGTGTCACTTTTAATTTTTTTCACTCCTACATGTGTCCCAATTTGGCACATCACTAGAGGCATATCTACTGCACTCTTCTGAATTATATAATCATATATATTATAATAATATGTGCTAGACACATGCCCACAATTTAGTGCACTTTCTAGTTGCAGTCGACACTCCTGTCATATCTTGTATTTTAAGTGTTGCAAAACTACGTTTCAACTATCACACTTAGAAATAAGTGTTTTGTTTCTATAATTTCAAGGTATGCTTGTTGCTTTTGGTAACTGTGCATTATCTTGGCTTGTATTCACATTATCTAAGTGTGATACCACTGTCTTAGGACTTGTTTGCATGGTTTTTTCTTTCTTCTCTGACTGAGCCCACACTTAGTCATTTTCAGAGAATTCACTGTCTTCACAACTTGATAAATCCATCCTTTAACTATGAATTTATCAATCTAATTCACAGTGAAATGTCCTCGCCTCTTGGAACTACGCAGTCACTGCCTCAAAGAACTGCAAATTGTGTAGTCATAGTGCTAAGTCCTTGCCTCTTGCACCTGAAAACTGTGCAATATTTCTCCCAGTTTTCCTTCCAGTGCGCATTGTGAAATCTTAGTCAACATTCATATCTCATTTCCTCCTTGATCTACGAAAATATGAAATCACTTATCTCAGTATTCCATGAACTGTGCATTGCAAAATTAAAATGAGAGACCGCCTCTCGGCATCACCGACTTCCTCAATTGTGTAGTTCTCCCTTTCAATCCCTCAACCACTATGAATTTTGTAGTCACAATGAGTAGATATTCATAAATACCTCCATGAATTGCACATTATGCAGTCCATGAGCCTCCTCCTCAGGCTTGTACTTCGTCCCAGGTTCAATCAATGAATCACTTAAAGAATTTAGACTAGGATATTTCATGATTGATGTTGTCTTTTCATGAGAGAATTCTATGTGTAGGTACTATATTTTGACATGAAAGGATGATTCTCAAGTAGGATGCCAAGGAGATCACACAATAACACACTTGTGATGTTGAAGAGATAAAGAGACTATCAAGCAAGAATATGAAGGCACACTAGATCATGATGGAAAATTGAAGATCAAAATCACAAGGAAGACTTCATGTCATCCAAGATTTGGGAGAATGAAGTTGAGACACATGCAAAATTTTCATGAATATACAAGGGTGATCATCATGGAAAATATACAAGATATCACTTGCAAAGAAGAAGCATCAAAGGGACCATCATGAAGAGCTTGAAGGAACCTTGGTGTAAGACAAAGACATGGTAGGTCATGTTGACTTGGAAGGTTCTAACACTCCTTTAGAGCCTTTGGAGGATTGTTGAGGCCTCGAAAATCGCTGCTACAACATTGGGGGATAACCACCCGGTCCGGACCTTAATACAGCTCATTTTCCGTTTATGATAGTGGCTCCAACTGGTTTAACTAGGTCCAGTTACCTTTTCCCTATCGCTATTGGTTTACGATGTATTGTTAACACCAATAGACAAGGATATCAGATCAATTCTTCTTGCTGATCAGGCAATAGAATGACCCTTAAGCTGATTTGGGTTCAGCCAAACCACAACTAAGATTTTGCCTCTTCGAGAAGAGGACTTAAAAGAATGTAGAAATTAATCTAAATGCAAACTTATTCTATAATGCAAGTAAAAAGAAACTAATCTAAATCCTATCTCAATCAGGTAGATGAAAATCTAACCGAATTAAGAGCAAGATAATTAAGTGATGAGAATTAAAATATGTCTGGCTTTTAATTAATGTCAAACTAACGAAGAAATTCAATTAGCTCACATTTGTGAGTACCAAAACACATTCTATTGAGACCATTTGACTAAAATAATAAATCAACAACACTCCGGAAGAAATTCACAAAAATGATATTGATTATCATATCAGTCAAACTAATAATTAAAAAATAACATGTGGAAGAAATTCACAACACATTACTATTTAATAAATCAGTGTTATAAGACAAATTTCTGAGTAATGGTTACTCAGAAATCAGAGTTTAATTCATAAGAGCAGAGATACTTAACAATTTGAGACAAATTATCCATATCAATAGAAATGCCAAAACATGAATAAAATGAAACAACAATTTTATTAAAATAAAAATGAAACTGGTATTTGATACAGAAATGCCAAAAATACCAGTTAATTGAATCTGCTTCTCTGATCCTGGTCTCTAACAGTACTTTACATTACTTGAATTTCTGCTTTCAAGACTAGAGCTACAAAAATGCAAACTCTGTCCATCATGCATAATTCAAGATATAAAGAATAAACCCTCATTAATATTCAGATCTGAAATTTTCTCTCCTCCCCATCTACAACTCCAAATCCCTATTACAGAAATGCTTTTAGAAGTCTGGAATTGCAGAGGAGAGCCGCCCCCTTTCCATTCTGCAATCTGCTATTTATAATATTTGCAAAGGAATTCTTGAGATGAAAGTTTGTTGAAGAAAATCTTTCCAATCACTTTTATTTGCTCAAACATTCCAATCTTTTAATTGCTGGAGCATTCTCATTGATTAAGATCTTTTCTTCATATCTCTTCTACTGTTTTCCTGCAAAAAGAAATCAAAATGAATTAAAATGTAACAATAAAATCAAAATACCATTTCTGGCATTAAAACAAATCCAATCAAATTTAATTTAAATAAATCATTGAAAATAAAATATAAGCTCTCTATTGATGCCTAGGATAGTTTAATTGGCCGAATATATCATTGATGAGTGAATCTACAATTAGAAGAGGATTGGACAAATGAAAATGCAGAAAATAAATCAGGAAAATTGATTTTTCTTTAGAAATTCGGAGCTTGATTTTCTGCATGATTTTTGACCCAATTAATGACCAAAACTATTAGTGGAACCTCCTTATAAATGTTCTCCTTGATTTTATCTTTCCAATGAGCCATCCTGGGCCTCACTTGGCCATGTAAAACTCATTCTATGAGCTTCCAAAGTTGATGAGTCAAATCTGGCATAAATCTGAAAATTCTGTTGTTGGGCTAAAAATCAGAATTTTTAATTAGAAATTTAATCTTAAATTAGATTATAATTATCTAATAATTAATTCTAAATTAATTATAACTAATTAAAATATACAATTAATTCTAATTAATTATCACAAAATTAAATTAATATACGAATGATTTGAAAAAAATAATTTAAATATGATTAATATTATAATTCAAATTATATTAAAATTATAATAAACATTATAATTATAATATAATTATTATAATAAAAATATAAAAATTAATTTACAAACCATTGGAATCAATCTAAACCCAAAATCCATAAAACAAACCATTGAAATCAATCAAAACTCATTAATTCATCCATGTAAGTTTGTGGAAGGATATGGTGAGTGGAGTGTGAGGTGAGGGTGACGTGAGGTGAAACAAAAACTTTATATTAAAAAAAAATTTAACACATCGCATATTGCAAGAACCTTGGATCGGGGTTTTTTAAATGTGCATGTTCCAAAAATTGCGATGGATCTGAAATTGCGAAATTGCGATCTTGCGATCTGCGATGAATCCGAAATTTGCGATTTGCGATCTGTGATGGATCCGAAATTGCGAAATTACGATCTTGCGATCTGCGATGGATCCGAAATTTGCGATTTGCGAACTGCAATGGATCCGAAATTTTCGATCTGCAATCTGCGATGAATCTGAAATTTGCGATCTGGGATCTGCGGCGAATTCGAATTTGCGATTTGCAATCTGCGATGGATCTGAAATTTGCGATCTGCGATCTGCGATGAATCTGAAATTTGCGATCTGCGATTTGCGACGGATCCGATGATGTAATAATTTTTGTTTTTTTTTTTTTATTATTATTTTTATTTTGGTTTTATTTTAATGATGTTTAGTTTAGCTATGAAATTTTCTAAACTACAGCCACTCCGAAAAAGAATAAAAAATAGCATTTTTAACCCAGACTAGAAAAATGATGGTACTTCAAAGGAGTACCATTTTTAAACCAGTTGACCAAATGAGGCGAAACAAGTGTCAATGGGAGGCTTATAAAAAATCGATTCAATCAAAACAAGAATCCAAAGAAAATGAAAAATTAACAAAAGCGTAGGATAATCATTAAAATAAAATCCTAAAAGGTGCTTAGCCAAAAATTTATAAAAAGGGTCCCCATTATTTGAAGTGAAGAAGTCAAAAATGGGGGGGTTGTGTTTTACCACAACAATGGCGACACACAGGAGAAGAACCAGTTATCTCTATTTGATATGAATGAGATTTTCCTAAAATTCAAGTAAAAATAATTAAAGAAAAGAGAATTATGCTTAAAATGCTTGACTAGGTTCATTAGTCTGAATAAAAGAAAGAATCATCTAACTGTAATTTTTCTTAAAATTCCTCATAAATTAAAATATTTCAAAACTCTATATCAGTCCTTAATTAGTTGTAGAGATAAAGCAGGGGTCACTTTACAGCTTAGCTTTTTAAAATATACTCATTTGTCACATGTAGAGCCATTGTTGCCAGCAAACATCTATAGTCTCGACAGGGTTACCTTTTAACCACCAATGATTCAGAATCCCATCTCTTTAAGAATTATTGACCTAGAGATAAATCCATTTATATTATTATTATTATTAATTTTTTTTTTTTTTAAATAATTATAAATCTTAAAAGTCATTTTCTTGGTTTGGTAGCCAGATAGTTGACAATGCCATTCACTGGTTATAATTGGACTGAACAAGCTGGCTCGTGATGAGACCCCTTGTCTTATAATTGTTTGCAATCATAAGCCATTACCCTGGTTTGTTTAGCAGTGTTGGTAATGTCAGCCTATTTTTCCCCTATGATCATGGTAAGCAGGCTTATGATGAGACCTCTTATCTTTTAAGTTTAAATATATCTCTAGATTATACTCTAGAAAAATAAGACTCTTCGGGACAGGGAGAATCATTGACTCCTTAAGAGTTAAGAACGAAAATTTTAGAGTTAAAAGGTGCTTTGTTGTAAAGTGTCTTTACATGGTTAAAAATAACTTTTCTTGACTGATAATAAAACTTTGAAAGATCTTAATAAAATATTGAAATCTCAAAATGATTACAATTTTGATGAAAAAGAAATTTCTCCAGATTTTATGATACTTTGTCAACTTCTCTAAATTTGTAATCTCTTCCTTAAGTATGTCTACCTTTATAATAAGAAAATCAAACTTTACTAAGAGATTTAAGAAAAAGTTAATAGATGACTATTAACAATTTTTCTCCATGTATGCTGACCATAGTTAGGTAACAAGAAGGTCTTCCATATAAATCATGGAAAAGTCACCAAAATCAAAACTGAGAATCAAAGGAAAAGAATTCTTATTCTAAAATAAGAAAAAAAAAATGAAGAAATTTAAAAGTGGAAAGGAAAATTCAAGTTTCGCAAGATAAACTCAAACAAGAATGTTTATAACAATGTCTCAACAATATGAAGAAAGAAATAATCGTGTAATCAATCCTTCTTATGTAGAGATTTAGAAAAATCATACCTTGCAGGGTTGTAGTGTTTTAGGCTTTTTAGATAGAAATGACGATAAAATTCAGCCACAATGAATACTTTTTTTCTGATATCAATCTTTTTGTTTCCAAGCATCATCTTAATCATTTTCTAATAAAAAGGAATGCTTAAAGAAACAGATTAAAGGTTCAGAAACTTCCTAGAGTAGTTATTTCAACGAGGATTATCGCTGCTTCTTGAAATTAAGCCAGGAGAAGAGTATGGACTTCGAAAATATGATCTGGCGGAGGATTGGAAGCTTTTATGAAGAGCTGCAAAACAGATTTATGTATCAGAACAACAAAACTTAAACTAAAGTAACGAAATGGAAATCAATGAAAGTGGGTACATGAATCTTACCATTGGATAATTGCTTTTGATCTTACCTGAAAGGTATCAATTTCTCCAAACTAGCTAACTTCTTATTTTAATTAACATTAAAAACTTGAAGAAGTCAAACTAACCAAAATCCTATAACCCAAAATCATTATTTATTTTATCTAAACTAAAGCAAGCAGTACAATAAAAAAATGGAATGCTTAATGTTCGAGGGAAAACAAATGCATCAGAAATCAGAATGAAAATTTGTAGTAACGAATGTTTCTCAAAATATTATAAGTTTCATATAAACTCCATGATTTTATAAATTGTCCAGAATCAAGACCAAATCCAAAATAATAAAATTTAAATATGAAAATAGAGATGTTTTGAATTCCATATTTAATTATGGAATTATATATTTAAAACTGAAATATATGAGAAATCAGAATGATTTGAATATGCCGAAAATTTATCATCAACTGCTTTCTTACCATAGTGGTTACCCAAGCTCGCTTTTAAAATAAGACACAGCGTTGTATTGGATGATTCGAATCACATGTTTCTTCACCATGATTCAATTTTAATTTTCAAGAATTCATCTTTGTTGCTATGCCATATATCGATTAAATGTTAATGGCTCAGAGGCATGCATTGGAAGCTATCACATTAGAGATTGCAAATGGAAAATTGCTGACATGAAAACATGTAATGAGAGGATGTGCGATGAAATGAAGCGATCACATCATTAAAGATATATTATATTGGGGATCGGGGAATATTGACATTGTGCTTCCCTTATTGCACATCGCACATCGCAGATTCTGAATTGTGATGTGAGCATAATTAAAAATGCGATGAAGCGATTGCGATATCGACAATTTCTAATTGGCGATGCTAATCGGTGATTGGTAAATGTTTGGTACCGATGTAATACAATATGATTCTTGCGATGAAGAGTGGACCCGATAGATTTATGATGAAAATTTAATAACATATCGGATCTGAGACATCGACCCTTTTAAAGTTATGCTCCTACCATTATTTGCGATTGAATGGACATGATATTTTATAAACTTGATTTGAATTTCATATCGGGTCCATAATTATGTGCTCATTGCAATATTGGTAAAGGAAATTCATGATAATGGAAGTATACTTCAACTACAAACCTCGGATATGTGAAATGCGATATAGCATATGAGTGAAGTAATACATCGGAGATATTTTATGAACAATTTGTTATCAAAACTGCTAAGAGCTACTTCTGATGAAACATTTCGCTACAAATGGTTGTGAAGTGGATGAGTGATATCGGAATGAAATGACTGACGAAGATGAGCAGGATGAGAATATTGCAAACATTTTCACTGAAGTATTAGAAATATGAAAATCACGTTGAATCCTATAATATTGCTTGAAATTTCAATTGGGTTTTCTGATGGTTGAAAGCAAAGTTAAAAATGCTCAAATTCTCAAAATAAAATTTCCCTGAAACCTATTGCAAATTTGAAATGGGTTTTCTGCTTACTTCAATTTTTGAAAACAAATGAAAACCTGCAATTAAAACAGAAAAAGAATAAAAAATAAACTAATAATAGATGAAAATGAACTTGTAAATGCATACCTGGAAGGAAATTGTCTGTAGATTTTACCTCATGAATCTTCAAATTCTTCCTTCGATTTATCAAAATTCTAACTTTGTTCAAAATCATCTCATTATTTATTCTAAATTGGAGTGAGAAATCAGCCTAAATAAAATATTTTTATTCATGTTCAGGAAATATAAATTTACCAGAAATAAATATGAAACTATGCTTCCTTTTTGAATTGCAACAACAATTTATTACCTCTGCACATTCCGAATTAACTTGAGAAAAATCTGTATTGTTATAGTGACTGTTCAATAATGCCTTTAGTAAATGAATATGACGCATATTGCAACATCAAATAATAAACTAAAGGTTTGAATGGGATAAAGCCACTAATTGTAGAAAAATGTCAAAATAGATTTGAATGTGTGCACACAGCAAAATGGACATCCTAAAATTCGGCTTAACAAATTTCGAGGAAGATAGTATGAACTTCATATGATTACCACGAAAGGTTAGACTGACTAATAATGATTGAGTCAGAATTAAGCTTATCATAGACAGTCATACATTTCATGGGATAATGAGATCATGAAGCTTTTATATCCTCAAAAACCTTTACCATATAAATTTCAAAAGAAAATCTTAGAAGGAAATCCCGAAATTAAGAAAAGTGGCTTTGAGGCGATTGATGCCAAGTGAAACCTTAATTGAATTTAATTAAGAGATTATTCAAAATAGAGGGAGTAGAGGTATTGCTGTAAGAAATTTAAAAAAGGAAAGCAAGAATTAAAATTTTTTGTTGGTAGAAAATGTTTTTGTTGAACATGTATGAAAATGGCTGATTGCTTTGTTTTATTTTTAATCTACAGAACTATTAAAAATAAATTAACTATATAAAACAAACTAACTAAATTAATTCTACTCCTATTCTAACCATATACTTGAAAAATGACTAGGTATAGTCATATTTCCAATGTAACCATTTTCTCATTTTAATCCCTGCATGTATGTACAATTCAAATGTTAGTAATAAAAATACAAATCTAATTGAACTAAGAAAATTAAACCTAAAATCAGAGTGTACAACTATTGTTAGAAGCTTATCTAAAATCTCCTTCTGATGAAATTTTCTTTCCAATTGAATACCAATTGGATCATAGAAATATGGATGGATTTCTATTAATAATTGGGAAACGTTCAAAATAGGAGATAAAAGACCAGATTGTGGATATGAGCTTTTAGATTCAAAGGCCTGGAAGAAACTATTAGTGTTATGTGTAAATGTTAAGCTATTGACAATCTTCCATGAAGGAAAAATTTCCAAATATTTTTCAAATGAATCAAACAAAAATGGATGGAAATCTTTCAAATGAAATGGAAAATTATTAATTAAATTGGATTGCTGGCAGATTTCTAAAAATACATTCTCTTGTTGATATTGCCTTTGAGAAGATAGAAGCTTTTGATAAAACATTAACATCTATTGAAATTGAAATTGAAATAGCTTTTGATGCTCTTGATTATAATATAAAATTTCAATTTTCCGAGAGGGAAATGCATCAATTGAATGTTTGACAGTAAAGTGCGCAATATGCCAGCGTAATGTATCAAAAATATGAAAAATAAAATCTGAAAATAAATCTGATTTAATACAAAATAAGTGAGGAAACAAAAATAAAAGGAAATCATTATTGTTACAACTAATGTTACAGCACAATTGGGATTGTTTTGAAATAATTTCTTTTTCACAAGAATTGGCCAGAATTATGGAATTTGAGTAATTTTGAATTCCCACTTGTGAATTAGAATGAGATTTATGATTATGAACAGGAATGAAAGCTTGATCATGATATGAATCATAAATTGGAATATTTTCTTAAATAGTGAAATCATGAAGATGATTATCTGCTTTAAAATGAGGATTAGTTGAAATAATTTCTAAATTAAAATGTTTCTCATTCTCAGATGTTATTTGAAATTTCTGATGATTTTCTCGAGAAAAATCAACATCTTCAATGTCAGAGTAATTATCATAAATGACTTCACAAGATTCTCTAGATTTCCCTTCAATCTCATCCAGTATATCAAAACAAGGAAGGACAAGAATTTGATGTTCATTAATGGCAAAAGAATGATCATTAATTGCTTTTCTATCTTGATAAAAACTTAATAGTAATTCATTTAAGTTATCCTCTTTAATTTCTGAAATATCATTAATACCAAGAGGAGAAAAATTACCATCATTAAAAATATCAGGATAAAGGGAAAAATGTGAATCTGAAATAATGTATTTAAAAATGTCCCTGTTTGGGAAGTCTTGTGCATTAAGCCCATTGTAAATTTCAGATTCTAAATCATTCCTTTGTGTGCTCATGCTTTCTTGAAGAAGGTTTCTTTGCTGCTCTGATTTCAGTGTTTGTTCATCATGAAAGATTCAGAAATTTGTACAGCAGTTTGCATGCTATTACTTACTTTGATTGTTGCTTGCACTTGCTGATTTGCAATCTGATTTTCTGAATTTAATGCAGAGAAAATTTCAGATTCCAATGCAGGTATTTCTCCAAAATTGCTGTTGTTGTCTTCTTGCATTTGATTAGAAATATTTTCCAAGCTTTGTGAAACCTCTTCATCACAATTTATTTGCACACCCAAATTGGAATTCTCATTTATGTTAGAAGGGGGTGGAACAAAGCTTGAACTAATTCCATATGGATCGGGAATAGGAGGAAGAGAATAATTATGTTCAAACCAATCTAATGATTCTTCTTTCATAGGTTCATCTTCGACATTAAATTTTAAACAATTCAAATGAAATCAAATATTAAAATCTCTAACAGACTCATTTTCATTTCGTAGATATTCAATTTCATCACATACCTGATCATAATCATAGTGGTCAAATTTACAAACGAAAATTGTAACAAATTGATCCCAACTGTGAATTGAGGCAACCGGAAGAGTTCTACACCAGTTTCTGGCTTTTGCCGCAAATGTGAGAGTAAAAATTCTGCATAAAATGCCTTCATCAATTCCTTGAAAATCATAATTTGAAACATTTTGAATAAATTGAAGGACATGATTAAAAACAGAAGAATTTCTCTCACCATTAAACTTTACCTGAGACAAGAGTCTTACCACTTCGGGTGGAGTATTGGAAGATGCACGTCCATGGATACAACTCCAAATTGGAAGTTTAAAAGGAGCCATCGTGATTAAATAAAATGTTAAAATTGAAAAGACTCCAACAGACAACAAGTTTTAGGCCCTCCTTCTAGCGCCAAAAATGTTGAAGCCCCGAAAATCGCTGCTACAACATTGGGGGATAACCACCCGGTCCGGACCTTAATACAATTCCTTTTCCGTTTATGATAGTGGCTCCGACTGGTTTAACTAGGTCCAGTTACCTTTTCCCTATCGCTATTGGTTTACGATGTATCGTTAACTACCAATAGATAGGGATATCAAATCAATTCTTCTTGTTGATCAGGCAAGAGAATGACCCTTAAGCTGATTTGGGTTCAGCCAAACCACAACTAAGATTTTGCCTCTTCGAGAAGAGGACTTAAAATAATGTAGAAATTAATCTAAATGCAAACTTATTCTATAATGCAAGTAAAAAGAAACTAATCTAAATCCTATCTCAATCAGGTAGATGAAAATCTAACCCAATTAAGAGCAAGATAATTAAGTGATGAGAATTAAAATATGTCTGGCTTTTAATTAATGTCAAACTAACGAAGAAATTCAATTAGCTCACATTTGTGAGTACCAAAACACATTCTATTGAGACCATTTGACTAAAATAATAAATCAATAACACTCCGGAAGAAATTCACAAAAATGATATTGATTATCATATCAGTCAAACTAATAATTAAAAAATAACATGTGGAAGAAATTCACAACACATTACTATTTAATAAATCAGTGTTATAAGACAAATTTCTGAGTAATGGTTACTCAGAAATCAGAGTTTAATTCATAAGAGCAGAGATACTTAACAATTTGAGACAAATTATCCATATCAACAGAAATGCCAAAACATGAATAAAATGAAACAAAAATTCTATTAAAATAAAAATGAAACTGGTATTTGATACAGAAATGCCAAAAATACCAGTTAATTGAATTTGCTTCTCTGATCCTGGTCTCTAACAGTACTTTACATTACTTGAATTTCAGCTTTCAAGACAAGAGCTGCAGAAATGCAAACTCTGCCCATCATGCATAATTCAAAATATAAAGAATAAACCCTCATTAATGTTCAGATATGAAATTTTCTCTCCTCCCCATCTACAACTCTAAATCCCTATTACAGAAATGCTTTTAGAAGTCTGGAATTGCAGAGGAGAGCAACCCTTTTTCCATTCTACAATATGCTATTTATAATATTTGCAAAGGAATTATTGAGATGAAAGTTTGTTGAAGAAAATATGTCCAATCACTTTTATTTGCTCAAACATTCCAATCTTTTAATTGCTGGAGCATTCTCATTGATTAAGATCTTTTCTTCATATCTCTTCTATTGTTTTCCTGCAAAAAGAAATCAAAATAAATTAAAATGCAATTAATAAAAACAAAATATCATTTCTGGCATTTAAAACAAATCCAATCAAATTATATTTGAATAAATAATTGAAAATAAAATATAAGCTCTCTATTGATCCCTGGGATGGTTTAATTGGCCAAGGATATTATTGACGAATGGATCTGCAATTAGAAGAGGCTTGGACAAATGAAAATGCAGAAAATAAATCAGAAAAATTGATTTTGCTTTAGAAATTCAGAGCTTGATTTTCTGCATGATTTTTGACCCAATTAATGACCAAATCTATCAGTGGAACCTCCTCAGAAATGTTTTCCTTGATTTTATCTTTCCAATGAGCCATCCTGGGCCTCATTTGGCCAAGTAAAACTCATTCTATGAGCTTCCAAAGTTGATGAGTCAATCTGGCATAAATCTGGAAATTCTATTGCTGGGCTAAAAATCAGAATTTTTAATTAGAAATTTAATCCTAAATTAGATTGTAATTATCTAATAATTAATTCTAAATTAATTATTAACTAACTAATATATACAATTAATTCTAATTAATTATCATCTAATTTAGAAATTAATTAAGTTACAAAATTAAATTAATATATAAACGATTTGAAAAAGTTAATTTAAATATGATTAATATTATAATTAAAATTATATTAAAATTATAATAAACATTATAATTATAATATAATTATTATAATATAAAAATATAAAAATTAATTTACAAACCATTGGAATCAATCCATACCCATAATCCATTAAACAAACCATTGAGATCAATCCACACTTTATTAATTCATCCATGTAAGTTTGTGGAAGGATATGGTGAGTGGAGTATGAGGTGAGGGTGACGTGAGATGAAACAAAAACTTTATATTAAAAAAAAAAAATTTAACACATCGCATATCGCAAGAACCTTGGATCAGGGTTTTTTAAATGTGCATGTTCTAAAAATTGTGATGGATTCGAAATTGCGAAATTGTGATCTTGCGATCTGCGATGGATTCGAAATTTGCGATTTGCGATCTGCGATGGATCCGAAATTTGCGATCTGCGATCTACGATGAATCTGAAATTTGCGATCTGCGATCTGCGACGGATTCGAATTTGCGATTTGCGATCTGCGATGGATTCGAATTTGCGATCTGTGATTTGTGATGAATTTGAAATTTGCGATTTGTGATCTGTGATGGATTCGAATTTGCGATCTGCGATCTGCGATGGATCTGAAATTTGCGATCTGCGATGAATTTGAAATTTGCGATGTATCTAAAATTTGTGATCTGCGATCTGCGACAGATCCGATGATGTATTTTTTTTTTTTTTAATTTTTAATTTTGGTTTTATTTTAATGATGTTTAGTTTAGCTATGAAATTTTCTAAACTATAGCCACTCCGAAAATAAAAAGAATAAAAATAGCTTTTTTAACCCAGACTAGAAAAATGATGGGACTTCAAAGGAGTACCATTTTTAAACCAGTTGACCAAATGAGGCGAAACAAGCGTCAATGGGAGGCTTATAAAAAATCGATTTTAACAAAGCAATAATCCAAAGAAAATGAAAAATTAACAAAAGTGTAGGATAATTAGTTAAATAAAATCCTAAAAGGTGCTTAGCCAAAAATTTATAAAAAGGGTCCCCATTATTTGAAGTGAACAAGTCAAAAATGGGGGGTTGTGTTTTACCACAACAGACCCTTATTGGGAGTCCCAACTCTTGATGGAATATTCTAAGGACCTATTCACATGTAAGGTTCTTGATGGGCAAGCAATGGACGAAGAGTATGATGTAGTTAATGGAATCATTTATGTTCATAATCAGATCTACTTAACCAAAGATTCCAAGCTCAAGAATAAACTACTTGATACAACTTATGAGGTCTTGCTTTCAAATCCCACTAGTTTCATTAAAACATGTCATACTATATTATATGAATTCATGTGGGAAAATTTTAGAGAGGAGATGCACTCTCATATGAGTAAGTGCATGGATCATTTGCTGGTTGAGGAGGGACTTAGCTCTTGGGAAGAGTTATCATTATCACCTCCTTATTTATTGAGTGTGAGAGGGAGCTCATCCATGAGCTACCTTGTTGATATTAGACAAGTGTATGACAAACATTGTATTGTTGAATCTCATGATGTATTCATTATATACTTGTATCTTCTTAACACTCATGTGTAGGTCTTGGCTCCAAGAGGGGGCACTTTTGTTGCTGGGCTTCATAAGCCACTTTGGGCCATGAAAAATGGTGATGTTGGCCATTCTTTGGGAGATCTTGGAGAGATGATGTACTATTCATGGTATGGTTCCTTAACACCAACCATCATACACCTTCTTCAAGCATGCAAGAAGGATGGGGCAGCAAGCAAGTGTTGGGGAGAATGCTTGTCATATCATATCCTATGGCAGTTAGGAGGAAAACTGCGTTGGTTGCACATGAGGGACTATTTTCCTTCTCCCTTGTTGTATATGGCAGCTATCATGATCTTACTTATGATCCCACATACTAAATATGTTCTTATCTTTGTTGGGGGCATGGTTGGAGAAGAGGCACACTTTTTGGATGCGTCTTTGGGGGAAGAGAGTCCCTACTTTTTCTGCACTACATGTTCCAAGGGACCATGAGAAACTATATGGCCACCATTGCATATCACTTGTTTCTTTATGATGTGGACCATATGTTTTGTTGGAGCACTTGGGGCATGCCTCTCATGAGCAATTGGGAGGAGCTTTTCTATGAATTACCAAGCTGGAGAGTGATTCATTTTATTTGGGTGATAGCATGGAGGAGGGAGACCTCCATTGATGATGAAATTCCCCATGATTGTCATCACTTGTTTCTTGAGAAGGCCATGGATCAGAAAGAAGGTTTCCACAACAACCTTCCATTCTTTCATAATGAGAGCCATTGGGTTTATTCACCAAAGGCCAACTTGCACACTTGGGAAGAGCCATTGGGAGATGGAATTTTTGCATAAATTTTGAAGCGATGGAGGAGACTATGGGATGAGGGGGCCACAAGAGGAAGAGGGGAGATTTTGTAGCACCCTTGCAGTTGCTTGAGGACAAGCAAAATTTGGGAGGGGGAGACTGCAATATTCCTAAATTAGCTTCAGCTAATGGGAATATTAATTTTTCTCTTAAAACTTAGATTGATGAATAAATGGGCAAGGAGACTCATAATTTGCTCAAATATGAATAAAAAGCCAGATCAATGTGAATAGGGATCAATTCTAGCTAGATAAAATGAAGGCACCTTGAGTGTGAAAAGGGACAAGGCATGAATAATCATTCAAGGTTGACCAAGTCAACAAAACTATCTAGATGCATTGAACCATCTTGTTGGATAGCGCAGTTTTTGTAGAGGAGCCTTTGCATGGAAGCAACCTCATAGTGGGTGGGACCCTTGGTGAAGGAACTCATAAATTATATAATGAAGGAGATGGAAAGCGTATGGACATATTGGAGATTATATTTTCATGAGGTCTGCTTAGACTTCCTGCATACTTAGCTGTTTAGCTAAGTTGCTGCACTGCTTAGTGCAAGGGTTTACCCAGGTGGAAATTCCCTATTATTCTTTGGGAGAGCTATAAAAGGAGTCTATAGCCATTTATTTGTATGTTCTACCATTATTTTGCAGAGCTATAGCCATACAATGTTATTCAACCACAGATTTGTAGCAGCTTTCTCATGTACATCTTTTCTGACAAGAAACCCTTGCCGGGTCTTCTTGGATCTGTGTAAAAGAGATTAGATCTCTGTTTTTGTACCTCATTGAGTATTATAATAACATTATCAGATACCTTTCTCTATTTTTTTATTTTACCTCTCTTTTGACTGCGTAGTCAATGGTGCAGTTTCTCTGACATTTTGTAGTCTTGGGGTTTTGCCCATTTTTAGCAGTTGTGAGCATGGGAGGCTTATTTAACTTAGTCAATTGCATTTTTTTCTGAAAATATTTTGCATGTATGTCCTATATTGCCTATTATAAGGGAAAAAACCATTATTTTCCACCTTTTTAGCTCAATACTCAGAAAATATCATTTTTAAGGCAAAATTAGCTGCTTTTCCCCACTCAGTGAATTGTATAAATGCATAGTTTGTTGTTGTGATTGTTATTATGATGACTATGTGTTCAAAAACATTACATGAGTTAATTACTTGCTATTATACAACTTTGGAATACCTTAAGGTATTATTATTGTTGTAGAAAATTCCAGTTTTGGGATATTACATTTCGGTGGTCAAGCACAACACTTGGTTATAAGAGATACACCACAGAAATGCAGTTCACACCTCTTGAGCTTAGTGAAATTTTAGAAGCCGAGAAAGATTACTTGACATCTGTGATAAGGCTTGAATGTTGGAAAAGCTGTGACAAGTGAGCTTGGAAAAACTACCTGTAGAAAACCTTTCCACGAAATCGTAGAAGTACAGACCTGTGGAGGAGGTCAAATCTCAGTCACTCGGAGCTGTAGCTTAAGGCTGGTGGGTAGTAATAAGGAGCTTGTAAATTATGTGGGTAACTTACACTCTCCAGTACCTCAGATCGTTGTGAACAGTCACTGAAGAAGGCTAAGACTTCTCCTTACACCTGAGGCCGGAAATCCCTTGAACGTCAAATCTGCGGTAACTTTTGTGGTAACTCACTATAGTATTCGAACTTCAGACCAGTCATTTTTGAAGGAATTACCCTCGGTCCTGTTGAAGATTTTGAATAGTGTGGAAGCTACCTAGTGTAGAAGTTCGGACATCTATCATTGATCAAGTGCTCAACCCTGTGGAGAAGTGTTTGGATAGTGGTCTGTGAAGCTCAGATTGAAGAAGTCTTATGGAAGATTGTAATTGATAGTTAAGCATTTGTAGACAATGATAGTCACATATGACAGAGGACTCTTGGAAACATTTTATTGGATAGTCAAGGACAGTTTTGGATCAAATTAATTGAATGGTGAAGATTCTTGTTGAAGACAATTAAGTAAGTACATCTCACATTTTCTCTCTAAATAATTCTGAAGGATTGGTCTCCTTGGGGTAGGTGCCCCTAAACACAGGGTTGGTGCCTTGAGAAGATAGGGTCAAAGCCCTAGAGGTAGGAGCCTCATCAAAGTCCAAGTTGGTGCTTGACAAACAGGTTGGTGCCTATTTCATTAAAAGGGTTGGTGCGCTTCTCTCATCTATTGTATACTATTATTAAAAAGGGATTGAAGTTCTCTTTAATTATTAATATCATTATTATATATATCTCTCTGTCTTTAATTGTGAAGAATATAACTGGAAATAATTTTCAATTGAAAATAAATAATGATTCACCCCCCTCTCAATATTTCCAACAAGAAACACGTTCGGGTCGGACACTAGGGTCGGGTTAGGTCGTCTGAGGGAGGTCGTATCAAAAATGCTAAGTTGTGACCACCCGTGTGCATTGTGGCGCACATTCATGTGCCGTGTTTGCCTTTTTCTCCCTTGTGCCTTCATTTGGGTGGGTCGGGTAGGGTCGTGTGAGGGCTCCCAAGGAAAAGTGTTCAGGTCAGGTCGGGTCGTGTGAGGGTGCCCAAGGAAACATGTTCAGGGTGGGTCAGGTTGGGTCGGGTCGTGTGAGGGCATGCAAGGAAACGCGTTCGGGTTAGGTCGTGCCGTGTGAGGACGCCCAAGGAAATGCGTTCGGGTCAGGTCATGTGAGGGAGGCCGTATAAAGAATTCTAAGTTGTGACCACCTCTGTGTCTTGTGTATGTTAGTGTGACCAATTTGACGTTTTCTCCCTTGTGCCTTTGTTCAAGCAGGTCGGGTCGGGTCAGCTTGTGCCATGTGAGGCCACCCAAGAAATGCATTCGGGTCAGGCCATGTTGTGTGAGGGTGCCCAAGGAAATGCATTCGGGTTAGGTCAAGTTGGGTCATGTGAGGGTAACTGTATAAAAAATGCTAAGTTGTGACCACCCGTGTGCCTTGTGCACGTTTGTGCGACCCGTTTGTCATTTCCTCCCTTGTGCCTTCATTTGGGTGGGTCGGGTCGTGTTGTGTGACGATGCCCAAGGAAACGCGTTCGGGTCGGTCGAGTTGTGTGAGGAGGTCATATAAAAAATGATGAGTTGTGATTGCCCGTGTGCTTTGTGGCCCATGTTCATGTGATACGTTTTCCTTTTTCTCCCTTGTGCCTTTGCTCGGGTAGGTCGGGTAGGGTCATGTGAGGGCACTCAAGGAAACATGTTTAGGTCAGTCGGGTTGTGTGAGGGCACCCAAGGAAACACGTTCAGGGTGGGTCGGGTCGTGTCATGTGAGGGAGCCCAAAGAAACATGTTCGGGTTAGGTCGGGTCGAGTCGTGCCGTGTGAGGGCGCCCAAGGAAACATGTTCGGGTTAGGTCGGGTCGGGTAATGTGAGGGCAACCGTATAAAAAATGCTAAGTTGTGACCGCTCGTTTGCCTTGTGCACGTTCGTGCGACCTTTTTTCTATTTTCTCCCTTGTGCCTTCATTCAGGTGGGTTTAGTTGTGTCATGTGAGGGCACCCAGAGGTACTGGGATCAGGTCGGGTCATGTGAGGGAGGTCGTATCAAAAGTGCTAAGCTGTGACGACCCGTGTGCCTTGTCGTGCATGTTCCTGTGACCCGTTTGCCTTTTTCTCCTTTATGCCTTCGTTCGGGTGGGTTGGGTAGGGTCATGTGAGGGTGCCCAAGGAAACGCGTTCGGATTAGGTCAGGTCATGTGAGGGTGCCAAGGAAACGCATTCAGGGCGGGTTGGGTCGGGTCGAGTCAGATCGTGTGAGGGAGGCCATATAAAAAATTCTAAGTTGTGACCTCATGTGTGTCTTGTGCATGTTCCTGTTACCCATTTGTCATTTTCTCCCTTGTACCTTCGTTTGGGCGGGTCAGGTCAGGTCGGGTCGTGTGAGGACGCCCAAGGAAACACGTTCGGGTCAGGTCGAGTCGGGTCATGCCATGTGAGGGCACCCAAGGAAATGAATTCGGGTCAGGTCAGGTCAACTTGTGTGAGGGTGACCGCAAAAAAATGCTTGTGACTGCCCATGTGCCTTGTGCACGTTCATGTGACTTGTTTTCCGTTTCCTCCCTTGTGCCTTCATTTGGGCGGGTTGAGTCGTGCTGTGTGAGGGTGCCCAAGGAAACACATTCAGGTCAGGTACTCAGATCGTGTGAGGGAGGTCGTATGAAAACTGTTGAGTTGTGACTGCCCGTATGCATTGTGGCACATGCTCATGTGATAAGTTTTCGTTTTTCTCCCTTGTGCCTTCGTTCGAGTGGGTCAGGTAGGGTCGTGTGAGGGCGCCCAAGGAAACACATTAGGGTCGGGTTAGGTTAGGTTGGGTCGATTCGTGTGAGGGTGCCCAAGGAAACGCATTAGGGTTGGGTTGGGTCGGGTTGGGTTGTGTCATGTGAGGGTGCCCAATGAAACGCATTCGGGTCAGGTCGTGTGAGGGAGGTCATATCGAAAATTTTAAGTTGTGACCACCTGTGTATCTTGTGCACATTCGTGTGACCCATTTTTCGTTTTCTCCCTTGTGACTTTGTTCAGGCGGGTCGGGTCGGGTTGGGTGGTGTGAGGGCTTCCAAGGAAACATGTTCAGGTTGGGTTGGGTCATGCCATGTGAGGGCACCCAAGGAAATGCGTTGGGGTCGGGGCGGGTCGGGTCATGTGATGGCGACCTTATAAAAAATGCTAAGTTGTGACCGCCCGTGTGCCTTGTGCACGTTCGTGCGACCTATTTTCCATTTTCTTCCTTGTGCCTTCGTTTGGGCGGGTTGGGTCGTGCCGTGTGAGGGTGCCCAATGAAGCGTGTTCGGGTCGGGTCAGATCGTGTCAGGGAAGATTTATCAAAATTCTAAGTTGTGACTGTCCATGTGCCTTGTGGTGCTCGTTCATGTGACTCCTTTTCCTTTTGCTCCCTTATGCCTTCATTCGAGTGGGTTGGGTAGGGTCATGTGAGGGTGCCCAAGGAAACACATTTGGGTCAGGTCAGGTTGTGTGAGGGCATCTAAGGAAATGATTTTAGGGTGGATTCTGTCGGGTTGGGTTGTGTGAGGGCGCCCAAGGAAATGCATTTGGGTTGGGTCGTGTGAGGGAGGTTGTATAAAAAATTCTAAGTTGTGATTGCTGTTGTGTCTTGTGCACACTCATGTGACCCATTTTTCATTTGATCCCTTGTGCCTTCATTTGGGTGGGTTGGGTCGGGTCGAGTTGTGTGAGGGTGCCCAAGGAAATGCGTTGAGGTCAGGTCGGGTCAGGTCATGCCGTGTGAGGGTGCCTAAGGAAACACATTCGGGTCGGGTCGTGTGAGGGAAGATGTATAAAAAATGCTAAGTTGTGACCACCCATGTGCCTTGTACACGTTCGTGCGACTCGTTTTCCATTTTCTCCCTTATGCCTTTGTTCAGGCGGGTTGGGTCTTGTCGTGTGAGGGCGCCTAAGGAAACATGTTTGGATATGGTCGGGTCAGGTTGTGTGAGGGTGGCCGTATAAAAAAGGATAAGTTGTGACTACTTGTGTGCCTTGTGCATGTTCATGTGACCCATTTTCTATTTGGTGCTCCTTTGTGCCTTCGTTCGGGTGGGTCAAGTTGTGCTGTGTGAGGGTGCCCAAGGAAACGAGTTTGGGTCGGGTCGGGTCATGTGAGGGAGGCTGTATAAAAAATGCTAAGTTGTGATCGCCCATGTCCCTTAATGTCCACGTTCGTGTGACTCATTTTCCATTGGCTCCTTTGTGCCTTAGTTCAGGCAGGTAGGTTCGTGCCGTGTGAGGGTGCCCAAGGAAATGCGTCTGGGTTGGTCAGGTCGTGTGTGTGGAAAATTGTAAGTTTTACATATTAAATAATTTATATACACCTTAATATCTTATTTATTTATATTCAATTTTTAATTTAATACTGTATATATATTTTAAATATTATTATTTACATTTAATTTTTCATTTTAATTCCAATTCTCGCCTCAAAAAAATTTCACCCTTCACCCACCCTATCTATTCCCGCCTGTAAAAAATAAACCCTTTGAATCACTGATCCAAAAACGTTGTCACTGTTTTGCACATAGACTCGGGTTGAACCCGACTCGACCCTGCCGAACTACCCGACGCCCTGCTGAATGTTGAACGCCTGAACACTGAATTCTGAATGCCTGAACGCTAAAATGACCAACACCGTGCTGAACCTAGGGTTTGATTCCAAGATGTAAGATAAGTCTTCCATTGAGGATTGCAAAGTGTTGTGGAAGATATTTCAATTTTCCTATCGTCTTATCACTGAGTTGAACATCTGTTAATGTGAAGAGGCCATGTGATATCAGATATCGGAGTTGTAATTGTTACATTCCTTGACTTTTTGTCTTGGATGCTTATACCACCTTGTGAAATTCATAGAAATAAGGGTTTCAGTGGTTGAGTAGTCCTTTAAATAGGATCAAGATTCAACTTAAAGCTGTCCTGGAAGGGGTATGAGAAACTGTTCACGCAAATAGAATCACCTCTTGTTAAGGTCAAACTAGTAAACACATAGAATCAACACCTTCCTGGACATGGGGGATGAAAACACACGCATAGAATCAACACCACTTCCATATTGTTCCCATCAAGCTGGAAATACACATAGCATTGCCTTCATTCGCTTTTTGTTTGGATTTTTGGTTCTTTAGTAAACGAAATCAACATGCATGCTTGTTACTATGAAACATGTTCAACCACAACAGCGGGTAAACATGGGAAAATATCTAGATTTGGTACTGAGAAGGAAGAGGGTCAAATAGGCAGGTTGATGATCCTTTAGGTCACAACATCATACATAAAGGCATAAGAATATTGAAATAATAAAATTCAGAGAATGATTAAAGTTATTGATCAAACATGTGCTCAGTTGACCCAACAAAGGTGGTAGAAACAAAGGGGAAAGCAACCAAGGTGGGAAAGACATGAGCGAGACTAGTTTCACATGCTTTATCTTCCATCAAGAGATATAGTTACGCAGAGTTCTGTCTCGGGCCACAGAGGATCGTTTGGAGATGTTGACTAGCTAGATCAGACAAAGGAAAGTTTGAGGAAATTTTACAACTATTTTCAAGGTGTGAAACTCTCTTAAACTCGTGTACTTTTGTATTTTTATGCTCTCGGTTCTAGTAAATTGTGTAAATCCAAAGGCTAGGTGTCACACATAAAAATTTTGATCTTTAACCAATGGAATTTTCTTAGAGTTGGTTGAGTTTGTATGATTTCCTTCTCCAATATTTAATAGCAGTGACCTGTACAAAGTATGAAACTAGGAGTATATAGCCTGTAACTAGCCCTTAAAAACATGATATTTAAAAATTGTGGTCATATTTTCTTCAACTAAAATGTTTTTTGAGATTTTGATAGAGGGAATGAGTGCATTTGAGGTTATTAAAGAGGTATAAACCACTAAGAACTGTAATCAAAGGCATAGTTGAAGTCTGAAAATGGAGCATTAAAGTACTTTCTTATGTTTTCTTCAAAGTGGAAGGTTCCTCAAGTTTTTGATAAGATGGATGAGTGTGTTTGATAACCTTTTTACCAGATAGAAATTTTACCCCTGCTAAGGGTTGGAGGAAAATCTCTTGTAAAATATACACCCTTGTATTCCTACAAATAGCAACAAGAAGAAGACTAAAAAAGAAAAGAGTAATTTGGTGACAAGAAGAACCCCTGCAGCTATTGAACCTTGAAAAAGCTCAAAAAGAAATTCCACGTGAATAAGGACCATAAATACCTAAAGACCAGGTTTAGGGAAAGAGACAACCTAGGTGAGGAATCTACCAAGGTGAGAAAGACTTGCTAAGGAATAAGAAGCACATTGGGGACTAAAGTGAAAAAGAGAAAAGAAGGTGAACACATTGAAAAACTTTTGTTAATGGCCTATGTTTCCTTTAGGTGTTCACCAGTCACTCCACTCCTTGTTATTCTCCAATCAACACACTCCACCTTGAAGCAAAATTGATCCAAGTGTCATTGTAAATATATTATCTCAATGTGATTAAGTTAACTCTGTAATATCTTCAATTTTTAGTGCATTTCATGATCATAAATTATTTTTTCCCTTACAATTTCTTGAGATTCCCAGCTGCATGCACTTGTTTTGACAATGCTCTATCTTTGCATCAGTTAGAAAGATAGAGTTGGTCAAACTAAGATATCAATGAATTTTATGAGAATTTTTATCCCCTGCTCTTGTAACACTTCCTTTGTTTCTGACATCAACAAATTTTCTAAATTGTTGCCAGCATTTTCATTTTTTGTAATGTTACCTGTACCTATGTTTCACAAGAAGGTAAATAAAGATTTAATGAGTGCTGAACCTGAAATATTTCAAGAGTTGGTCATATTAACTTTTTAAGCTTTTGTTGAAGCTGCAATGCTAGTCTTGCAAGCATTATTCTCAACATGCAATCAAGGTGAATTTTTAACAGTTTCTATCTTTTCATTTTTGTTTCTATTCAATGATGTCATATTTTTCTATGTTGTGCCTTACGAAAATGTTGTAATCACATTACATACATAACATGGGAAAATGCCTTCGTCTGGATTTCATGGTTTTGCAGCTTTGCAAACATTTTGAGATTGGTGGAGACAAGAAGGGGAAGGGAACCTCCCTTTTTAAAATTTAATCTTTGTTGAAGCTTTATACGCATCATTTTACATTCTTGTTCGCATGTCTATCAAAGGAAAAAAAAAATGTGTGTTGTTTATTAGTACATAGAGTAAACTAATCGAAGATGCCAATTTAATTTTTGCCTTTGTCTTATGGTCTCTTGCACTTAATTTATAGAAAAATTCCTTGGATTCAAATCTTTCTTGGTTATGTTTTCTAGTTACTTTATGTTGTTTCCTTCCACAAACTTTTCCTTTGTATCATAATAATTTTGAGATTGAGTCCAACACCTAGTGGAAGGATCGTACCCTGCTTCACCTGCTTTAAGATTAACGTTTACAGGCTTGATCTCAGAAGCATTCTTGAAAATTTCAGCATTTTTTTTCTTATCATTTATGCTAGCATCAAGGCTTTTGCATCCTTGCTTTTTCTTTGAAGAGAAAGGAATTCTAGTTCCTTCAATATCACTTTAATTTTCCCAAGCAGTCAAACCCTAAACAGAGACCCAATTCACATCAGAATATACACCCTCCCTTCATTTAGAAGCTCTGAAATGAGTACATTTTCCATGGAATGAAATCAGTGTCAGATACTTATTTCTCCTGTTAGTTGTTTGCTGATCAATTACTTGGAAATGTTATGTAATATCCCTCAAATAACCATTGATTCAAAGATGTTTTCTAATTATAGGTTTTCGACACTGCTTGTGATTATGGCTCTTAGCTGTAGAGGCTTGGTGAGGAAAATTGATGCTTCTAATAGAGCCTAGTTTAAAATATTTCATCTCCTAAGAAATATAGATGATTACATTCAAACTAAGATCTTCTCCATAATGCAGATCATTCTAAAATAGAGTGTTTCTCAATTTTGCAGATGGATGCATAATAAAAAGGAAAAATTAATCTGGAAATAATTCAAATTAGAAAAAGAGGATAAAATTTATTAATTTTCTTTCTATTAGCAAGAATTAAAGAATGTAAGGTTCAAAACTCGTTTTTCTTACAGGAAATTGCAAGGAATCTATTTTTGAAGGCCTGAGCATATATATATATATATATATATATATATATATATTTAGGGATTTCTTACTCAAATCCAAGAGAAATTTAAAGCCCTCGAGTTGGTGTGAAAATCACAGAGAGAGAAGTGGTTTTGTGAATCATGAAACATTACAAAAATTCCCTTAAAACTGAAAATTTAACTCAGATATAATTGTTTTTCTAAAGCTAGCTATAAGAATTTTTTGTTAGATATCAGTCCTGGGCTAATTATTGGTGAATGCAGATATAACGTGATCATTGGAGAGGTTTCATAACCTGTTTGAGGCCCAAGCACTGTCATTTGGCCTTCTAATTTGACATACTACCTTTTGGAGTAAGGCCGTAAGGTACTGTGGCCTTCTTCCTCTCTCTTTGTAAGCTACAACATATTATAGATTATACACCAGATTTGAAGCATTTCACTACTAACCTTAATCATAGAGATAATACACGATAGCAATCCTTAAAACACTAAGGAATCAAAACATAATAGTCGCAAGTGTTTGGCTTTCTTTCCTTGCTATCTGGGTTACAAATATGGTTTTTTGGAGGACTAATCCTATTACTACTGCTGACCTCTCTTAAAATTGCATAGGTATGATCCAATACGGTGGTGGAATTTCAGTAGCATTAGTATATTTTCATAGTTTATATGCTAGATTCCATGTTTTTCTTTTCTTTAGAACTTGAAATTTCAAAACTGTCTCATGCATATTTTCACTGTTAGCTTTCTATTCTCATGAGATTATTTACTGTTGTTCTGGCTACCTACTAAAGGTCATTTGAAAAGTTTTTAAGAACATGTAACATAAGAAATATCATTGAATAAGCTTAGGGGAGTTATCTTGTTAAAATTTTGGTGTTGACTACTTTAGAACATAAGAGGTTTGTTGCTACCCCAAAGGTTTGATCACTGCTCATTGGAAATAATTGGAATATAAAGGGATTACATATATTGTTTACAATTGAGTTTCTTTGACAATTGTTGAAATATCTTAATAAAAGTGCTAAGTTTGTTGTTCCTTGTGTCTTCTTTAGAATCTAATTGTTTTGTGTTAACAACCTCATTCTCTAAAGCATTAGTAACTTCTTGACAAGATAAGTGTTCATTGAAGTTATTATAAAGAGTCAAATTCTTAAGTATTCTCTTTCCTTCCTAAAAATTTGCATAAGAACTTTGACAATTATCATTTTCAATTTGTGAATGGTAATTTGGTATTGACCCTAGGTCTTCTTCATTTAAGAATATTTTTCCTTAATTGAATAATTGGATTTAAAGCCATTTTTGCTTTTATCTCAGGAGATCTCTCATAGTTTCAAGTAGGTACCATTGACATTCATTTTCCTTACTTTAGGGTTGCATTTGGGTTTAAATAATGATTTGAGTACTAATCTCTCTGACTGATATATACTCATATACTTGACCAGAGGCTGTTGTGGTATATTTTGATTAAAAATGATCTGATTCATTGATTGTGCCATAGGCTCTTCTTTGGGACTTTTTCGTATAACTGAGGCATATTTGATTTGACTTATAAAGTTGACGCATATTTGGCAAAGCTAATCATTAGCATTTGGAAAGAAAAATGGATAGAGGATTGGTGTTTGTTTCTTGGTTTAAATTTGTCAAAAACAACCCTTGCAACCATCTCTCTCTCATCTCATTTGAAGCATTGGCATATTGCAATTGTTATTGTTTGTATTGATCACTTGGCTATATCTTTTTCATCACTGTAATCTCTTTAAGTGGCAGAAATTTTCTAATCTCTTTGAAAAATCTTCCAGTTGTAAGCCATAGTCACATTGTCTTCTCAGTTTCTACCTGTAATATATATATATATATATATATATATATATATATATGATTTGTTCTAGAATCAAAACTTAAATATCATTCAACCTTACCTCTCAGACTCCATTGGCTCTACATTCAACAATTTTCCTCAGCTCTATTTAGGTTCTCTTTCTAAAAAATATATTATGTAGTTCTACACAACTTCACTTACTAGAACTGCCCTTGTCTGCATATCCTATATTGCAAATTGTGTTTATCTTCCTCTTCCCCTGAGATGGAATCTGGGCTCTGGGTCCCCTTTCACCTTTGTATCTCATGTGGTAGGGATTTTCATTCTTGATCCGATGAAGGCATTTAGCTTTCTGACTATAGGTTCATATACATAATTGATACAAGTACATATCTTATTCAAGTGCTGATACATTATGGAATAGTGAGACATTGTATTGATGTTACAATAGGTGAAATAGCAGTACAATTACAATCTTAACTTGTGAGTATCTCAAGCTCTATTTTTTTCTTCCCAAAGAGCATTACTTTTCTCTGTATCTCTTTCCAAAATATATACTTTCTCTAATATCAAATGATGCAACCTTTAGAAATAGCCTATGGATTATCCAAAAGATCACTCTACATGATACAAGTTGGTTTCTCTATTGCAAACGACACATTCGTTAGATCCCTGGTCGATTTCTCCAATAGGTCAACACTATCAAATTTCCACTAATCTCCTTCCATTGGGTAGAATTTCTAGTGACTTCATATTGTGAATTTCCAGTTCTTGATCTTATTTCTCTCCATTACTAGGCCTCTTTGTCCAATCAATGCAACCTTCAGGTCATCTCATGTCCAAAAAAATGTTTCCTAGGTAATGCATTTTTCACATATACTGGGTCATGTGCCCGATTCATAGGTTTTCCTTTGATAAACAATATTAATATTTCAATGGGAATTTGGCATCTAGATCAATTTTGACTTCTAATTTAGTTCACAAGTGAATGCATGGAAAAATAATGGATTCCAAGGATAATACAATTAGAGATCCTCTACCCATTACTCTCCATAGTAAGTCATTTCATATATGATGCAAACTTCTCCAGGGTTTGTAGACACTAGATGCTTATTTGGTCAATGCTCTACAATAGTTTGATTGACTCTGGGCTTGATCAATTATTGGTGTACATAGATGGACTCTCAACCCTTATCTCAGCATTTGTAAATTCCCCTATTCCCTAAATATTCCTATCTAAATGGATTACCTGAATGATTTCTTAGTTATTCGATTGCAATCTAAAATCAAATACAAGGAGCATGTTCTCCAAAACGAATTTCATAGATGTAAAGTTATGAAGGTTCATCAATTAACCTGATAGTGAACGGTTCCTCCTTCATGTGATCCCATGATCCAACAATAAAACACCATATCATTTATGAAATATTCCTTCATATGATTACCTTTTTTGTTGTTTACTATTCTCTTGACATCCATGCTTCCTCATTTGACCATGTGACTTCTCCTATGTTCAATGAAAGCACAACTATTTACACACACAACTACTTAGTGTCACACGAAATCCCTATGTATAATAGTGTTCTCACATAACATTGACATTGTCTCTAATCCTTAATACATAATCAATATCACTCATATGACATATTTTTACCTAAATCTATCATTAGTTCCAAACTTCACACAAATTCACTAATGGATGAGAATGATAGATTTAAAGAGCTTCCAAATTGGATGGAAACAAATGGATGTAATAAGATAATTAATATTTCTTAATTGGATGCAAATGGACATTGGGCTAGTTGGAAATGTCACAATATCCTCCCGAAACTTCAGTCTCATTAGATTCCATTGATCAATTCTCCAAAGGACCTCACTCTAATTGCAACCAAAAATTTGGATCAGAGAACATGGATGAGAAGTAATAAATTCCTCTATTTTTTTAGGGCGGGATATGAAATTTTAGTTCAGAAACTACCTCATCCCCCTTGAGATAGATTGTGGGAAAGAATCTGGCATAAGGATGATCTACCTAAAATTAACATGTTCTAATGGGAAATGAATGGTTCATGGGAATATTCTGATGGAAAAGTATCTCAGAAAAAGGAACACTCACAGTCCATCTTGATGTGTTCTATGTGAGAAGGATGAAGAATACATTCCTCATGTCTTTCAACAGTGTGTCTTCACAAGTTTGGAAATTTTCCTTGGGAAATGTTAATAATATAGTTAGCAACCTCGACAGTTGGTGACATATATTCGAAGGTTGGAAATCCAATTGTCCCTGGAAAAGGAAATCCACTTCAGTATCTATGAGGTGTTATATGGCTCTTCCCAATTTCATGTTTTAGGTGATCTGGATTGCTCGCAACAAAGCAGTATTCAAAGGTGTTTTACCAAACACATCATCATAAACCATTAAAGAAATGTATTTATCTAGGTTGTTTCCAAGACACCAATCCAAAAGACATGTTGATCTAGGGATCTAGGTACCATCTAGGATATTTCCATGTTGCCAAGACACCAGTCCAAAAGACATGTTGATATAGGGATCTAGTTACCATCTAGGCTATTGCCAAGGCATTAAATCAACATATAATATTCCAAGGTATCAACCCAACATCTTACAAGAATTGAGGTAGCATATATAGGCTACTACCAAGGTACCAACCTTATGTACCATCATATAGGCTACCCAGCCCAAAGCACACCAATATTATGTAACATCATATAGGCTACCTAGCCTAAGGTATAACAACTAGTCACCATGATCTAGTTGGCGCCTTAACGTCATGGTATACAAACTAGTACAAGTTTTCCATCACTAAGGTCAAAATGCCAAGAACAACCATTTTCAAACTACATAGGGTTAACCAAACCCTATTCAACTCCTCACACAGCAAGGTCAAACCCTAAAATATCCTTTTCATTACAGATTTTCCATTATCTTGGTCGAAACCCAACATCACAGGCCTCACTCAACAAGTAATCAAGCCTCACAAAGGCACCCACTCTGATATAGTGACTAGGCCAACACAAAATAGGCACCTACTCTTTTGAGTAACTGGGCCTAAAGGATTATTATTCCTTAACACAAGAAGAATGATTGTCCTCCATTCTCTAGGGTAGAATTACTGTCTCATACTGGACCACTATACCTAAGGTAAAATATCTGTCCATGATGCTATTGAACCATCTTCCCTATTCTGGTAAAACATAACTCATAGGGAATATGTATATCCTCTTGCTCATAAAACCTATCTTAACAAGTCCAAGAATGACCCTAAAGTGCCAAGTACTTCATCTAGGATAGAGGCTTGTCAAAGGCCTATAAAAAATTTGGCTATAAAATGTAAATTTTGAAAGACATGCCTCAGAACTTGAGAATTAAATTGATCCATCTGATTCCAAAGATTCTTTTAAATTTAGGTTTCTTTTTTAATCCAAATATCCCTCTGAATCCATAGCCCTTTCAAGATTCAAATCTCCCTTTAAACCCTGAGGCTAGTCATAAAATTCTTCCAGTCCAGACAATATTTAGCATTTACCTGCAACCCTCTCTAGAGATATCATAAAAGAATAGTTATAATCAAGTAATGAAAATAAAGCAAGAGACTAGATTTACTGAAGAAATCGATAGTAGTAAAAGAAGAGAGATATAACACTTTATCTTTTATGAACAACAATAGCCTCCTCTTAAGCATGAGCTGCATTATTTATTTTTTAATATTTTTATTTGTTATTCCCAAGATCTAGGACTTATTTCAACAACAATGAAGGTTTCCTTAATCATACTTTGCAAGGGTTAATATTCAAATCCATGAACCTGCCAATCTAATTGCAAGTTCTACAAGAATGCATATGTTAGTTACAAATTACAAAAATTCTAAATATATGCCTTCTATAGAGCTTCATCAATGATTTAGTTCACAATACATGATACTCCTATCCATTCAATATATCCTTTTAGACCCTCATGTTTCACCATATCTTCAACAATATAATCAAGAGCATTTCAACTTAGGAAGGAAACCTTAACAAATATTCATGCCTAGTTCTTGGAAAATGAAAAAAAAGATACATACCCTATCAATTTTCCCTATTCATACCTTCAACAGATGAATGTCATCTTCCTTTAATAGAGATACCTCAGAATTCTAGTTGTTGGACCACGAAGAATTATTTTAAGCTGCTATCAATGTTCCTCTTGGTTCACATGGATTTTATGTGCACAATCATAGCAAGGTGATTCTCCATTAGCTCATACGGTGGTCCTCCACTGTAAATGAGTCAAATTCAAGGCATCAAACTATCTATAGGTCCTCACACATAAAGAGTCTCAGAATTACAGAAAACCTTGACCAAGTGGAGTCTAGAATTTTTTCATGGAGGTATGCTTCAGGTTTCTTAGCAGGTCACTAGGTATTGGCCTAGTATACATGATCATCAATTCATACCTCTGTATTAACATGGACAAGAAAAAATTTAGGTAAAGTTTTGATCTCAGTCTTCTTCAAAAAAATTTCAATAATATGCTTACAACATAGTTTATATGCAAGGTTTTTTCCTGAAGATGATTCGGTCTCTTTATGAGACTATATACCACATGGTGATTCTGCAAAGGGTCAAAGTAAAGTGTCCTGAGGAAATATTTAGATTACAATAAAATTCTACTTTGTCCTTCTCATATCTCACAGAGTATTGTCCTTCAGAAGATTGAACTTAACTCAGTAGCACATATTTTTAAACTAGAAGATGAAATTCATGAATGCCATACACAATATTTAATTGGATATGTTGTGATTTGGATCAAGGATCATTAGCACAACTTCAAACCAAATAAAAACTTGGAACAACTCAGATTATCAACCACAAGAATCTTGGTCAAGAATTAACTTCCTTCAAACTTTAGTTATTGATTCTAATCATGATATGGGAATATTCTAGATGAGTTGTGGATAGTTAAAGGGATATATATTCAAACCACAGTTTCATACTACTCCTTGGATGCACAAGATTTCACAGGGACTCCTATTCTTGAAATTAAGACCTGTAGCTATGTGTTTTCTTAACACACAAATATTCTTGTCCTATAACTTTGGAGATGATCTACTTGAGTTTCGGATATAATCACAAAATTTTCATTAATTCAAAAAGTTGTCACAGTAATAGAGAATTCAGTCTACCTTTTGAGAGTGTATATACTTGGTGCTTTCTGATTGGATCTTGAATATCTCTTGAATAGCTAAGGTGAATGGAAATTCATATTGAATATCACATCTTGTTGGCTTATCTGAAGATAAATATCTCTCTAGAAAAGAATACTAAAAGGGAGCAGAGGCATCTAGAGACAATAGTCAAGGACTGATACATTTACAAATTCTCTCTATGTTATACATTCGAGTTCAGTGAAGCCTTAACCAAAATTTGTAGTATGATTCAAAATATGAGCACTTGTTCAAGGAGGCCTGAAACTTATATTCTGTGATCCAAATTAATATTAGTTTTTTTTATTTAAAAATGAGCTTAGGAAAAGGTGTGTTTAGTCTAATTTCTTATGGTATGATAAGAATATCTATTTTGTAACAACCATGTAGAAGAGAACCTATTGAAGAAAATCAACAACACATTTTCTCTAAGGCAATATAGGTATGTAGCAACATTTATTCTATTGCATCTAAGTTATGACAAAATTTTTTCTCTATGGAAAAGTTTTATGATATTACTCTGTGACCCGTGGTTATGATATATGTAAATTGGATGATCTGACAGCAAGAGATTTCCCAACAACCCTGAACAGAGACCCACTTCACGCTTATACAACCCGACACTTTTTTTTTCCAACTACCATTTTGGCCGTTGGAATTCTAACGATGGTTTATGTCGGAACTATGAAATGAATTTCACAACATCAGACTTGCGATGACCACATCACACCGTCAAAATAGTGATGAAAGGTTCACACATCGTAGTTGTGACAGAAGTTTCAACATGTCGGACTTCTGATGACTTGTTCCAACTGTTGGAATAGTGACGAAAGGTTCAACACGTCGGACTTGCGACGAAATATTCAAGATGTCAGATTTGCGACGAATGTTCCAAACCGTCGTCGGAATTGCAATGAAATTTTCAAAACGTTAAAATAGTGATGAAATATTTGAAACATTGAAATTGCGACACAACCAAAAAAATGTCAGAATTAGTGTTGCTCTACAAATAGTTATTAGAAGTGTGAGAATTACGACGGGACAGGAAACGACGTTTTTCCCCACCTAAAAGTTTCTCTCTTGGGATGCCTATGTGTCACAAGAGTGACATTTTGGCCATCGAAATTTGGGCCAAATGTGCTATTAATAGAATTGTTGAGCTATTACAAGATACAAGCACTTTGATATGTTTTTGATATTTAGAGAGAAACATGGATTGATGGATGTGACCCTCTTGGGAAAGTGCTCGAGTTGATTGAGGACACTACTATGCTCTTCCCCCCTATTTGATCTCTCAAGGCGGTGAATTGAGCCTTAGAGATCCTAAGGTTGAGGGACGTCTAGATTTGACAGAGTATACCCTAGTTGGCATATGTATTTACCATCCATCTCTCCATTGCGTGTTGGCTATTTGAGTTGGGCACGCTCCTTACCATTTATGGTAAGTGGAATCCTTCTCAAGCTAGAGATGTAGGTGTTCTACTATTTGACTCTTTAAGACATGTTGGGAAGATTCGTAGTGTTTGGATAAATACTGAGAGGTGGGGGGGGGGGGGGATCAGTGTTTAGAAGAGTCACAATATTTTGCTTTTTTCTCTTACTGATTTCTATACACGACTTTGATTAACCCAAATAGCGTATCTAAGCGACTATCCTAATAGAAACTTGTGGATAGCCAAATAACTTTACTATTCAAATAAATATTAAGAAACATTATTTAGCCCAAATATTGAGCTATGCATCAGATAGGTAAGTAGTAAACATGTGCAGTAATAACAGAATAAATCATCACAATAGAGCATCACACATGAACACCAAGATTTAAGGTGGAAACCAAATTTGGAAGAAAACCACCACTGTTGTCGTCTCTGTCTTTAATATTTATTATATAGAAAACTACTTACAATATTGTACTAATGCAGTCTCATATCAGTATGTAGGCATCTACCTGCAGAAGGCTGCAACCTTCTCTTGTTCTCTAGTTGCTACTGGAAGGGAGCTCCAATCCCCTGGTCTCGTTTACTAGACACTACTGTAAGGGAGCTACAACCCCCTGAACAAAACACCAGATTCTAATGGCGGGAAGATTATAATTGCACATTGAAGGCTTCAACCCTTAGACTCACTACAGACCACATTTCACAAATTTTCACACTGGATCCAATAGCTTCAACACAACTCAATATATAGATCAACACCAACATGCATAACCCAAAATTTAAACAGCGAGATCACTGTAACCATAGCATAGTAATATACCCAGACTTCTAAATCAACATGAAAAATCAATTTCAACCTTGATCATTCATCACATTAAATGTATATGCTACTTCACTTCACTATAACCTGTGTGTGTACACGCTTTCCTGCACACCAACCTGTGTATAGATATGTGAATATTGAATTTCCAGAAATTGATCAGACTCAGAAATAGATCTGAGGCTTTCAGTCATACATCTTTTTAGATTGGCAGAAGCCTTATTTAGTTAGCATCATCACTCATATTTAATCACTCATTGATCATATTTGTATATATTCAACTAACAGCATATACAATATTAAAACAACCCAGATCTACATGAAGACTTCATTGATAGACATCAGAAATATAACAACAATAAATAGATAACCTATCCATCAAGCTTTATAAAACCCTGACTTCCATACGCGCTTTTTCTAAAACAAACCTGTGTGTATATGCGCTTTCACCATGATGAACCAATGCATAGATCTGTAAATATTCAAGACTGTAGAAAGTTTTAGATCTATAGACTTACCCAGATTTTACCCTTCACTTTAGAAATCGTGCGCCAAGTCACATATCTAAACATATCACCAATAGATCAAGCAAATACATAGCCATTTCAGGTCTAGATATCTTGATCCATCATTGTGTCCATGGGTGCATCATAATTTCATATTTTTCAATAAACAAAACCCATCTATGCAGATATACTTAAAAGAGAACTATTCAGTTAAAATGCATCAATATGCACACTTTTCACTTTGACCTTCTTCTCCTTATATAGGTTTATCCTTTCCCAATAACATGAGCCAAAACCACACAAGTGCTGATGGTATTCTTGGAAGGAATCAAATATATGATGTTATCACTCAGGTTTTCCTAGAAGTTGTGTAAGAGGAAAGTATACCCGAGGTAACCACAAACCAACCTTTTAGATGCAGAATCTAGCCAATCTGCATCCAGAGAGGGCTCTCTCTTTATAATTTATCTTTGTTCTTAGAAGGTTTTAGGCTAGTTATAGATTCAAGAGTTTGTTTGGGAAAATGGTGGAATCCAAAAACTAAGGGCAAGGTTGAGGGCTTTCAGTCCATTGGGCTATGGAGTCAAAGGATGGCTTTACTGGATTTCTATTCTACGCACAAGATGGCTTTACAGGGCAAGATAGCTAGACAGAGAACAATCCTTAGAATTTAAAGTGGATGGGATGATTTTGAAGGGATGAAAGGCAGCTAAGAATCTTTCACCGTGTTCAAAAAGAGAAATGAGATGATTACAAACAAAGAGAAATGAAGAATTCTTTATTATAGTAATCAACAATGTTTAAATTAGCAAAGCAAGAGCATTTAAGAATTCATGCTTATAACTAATTCAGAGGAAAACATTAAGAACAATCCCATCTGAAATCAGAGTACAATTAAGTAAATTCTGATTCAATCCTTTATGTAGATTATTCAGAAATGGACATAATGATATTATAAACTAATAAAAAACTTAAGACAAAGGGTAGAAAGACTTATTGAACTGCAGTCCAACACATGAATCCTGCAAAAAGTCCTGAACTTCAAATCGTCATCCAGTAAGCCACGAATAAATTTCTCCAAAATGCTTTTATTCCAAAAATCTCAATGTTACAGCAGAGTAATAGAATCCACCCCAAATGCTTCCAAGAGTGGAGTATTTATACAAATTCTAAACTAAAATATCTTGAAACCAATATCAAAATTGGTTCACAAATCTCTCCAACTATTTACATAAATAGAACTTAATTAAAGGACACTCAAACTAATGCATCTATTTGGCACTATTTTTTATGGATAGGTGATTACAAAGAGGAGAATTCGAATTTGATCCAACTCTTAGTTGATGATGAGGCATCCAAGTCACTAACTGCTTCCTTTCTTTGTGCAATCTGCTCCAACAATTCTGCAAACTTGGGGTCCAATGATATCTTCGTATTTCTCAATCCGTAATAGATATGTAAAAATTGAAAGAGGTTATTGTGGATAAATATGTTGGTGAGATAAACCTCTTTCACTTTCCTAAAATTCCTCTCCAGCTGTTCATAATATGCTCTATAAAAAATATATGTAAAACAGAGTTTACAGAGTCTGAAAAATGGCCTGTAAAGATACGCATGTATCTCTCATTATAAGATCACTGTGAAAAAACTGAGATAGGTTTTTGTATATAGTTCTCTGAGGAACAAAAACCTCTTTCAGTTTTATAAAATATATTTCTAACTGGCCACAATATTCTCTGCAAAATGATGACTTAACAGGAATTTTCTGCAAAACATGCTTTCCAACATTGTTTAATATTTCCAAAACCATAATAGCTGTTAGAAAAATGAGAGAGGTTTTTGTAGAAGGCCCTCCTGAGAACATAAACCTCCTTCAGTTTTGTAAAATTTATCTTTTATTGATCGCAATAGTTTCTGAAAAACTATGACTAAAATATGCAATTTCTGCAAAAATGTTCCTTTTTGTTATGTTTTCTCAACTTTTTACTTTCTTGCTCTTTTGACTGTTTTACTTTCACTTTAGACAAAAATCACTATTGGTGAAAGTATTTTCATCTCTTTTTACCATTTTACTGCCTTCTATATTTACTTTTACTGTTTACCTTTGACTGCTCTGTAACTTCATTTTAACTTTCACTGACTTTTACCTGATACACTTTAACCACTGATACTCTTTAACTGTTATGCTTTTCCTATCCCCCGTAATTTTTCATTTCACTTTACCATTCATCGAGCATATTTCATCATTTTAATCTCTCCGACTTTGTATACAAACCGTTTGTTTGAACGAAGATATTGAATTGTAACCGAGGAATTTGGAGTAAACAATTTTGTCAACTAGTATTGAAATTGTTGGTCCAAATCCATATTCTGATGGTAACTTGCTAAAATCAAACAATTTGTTAATGAAATCCAGGTCTCTATGAGGGGCGTTCAATGGGGCAACGTTTAAAGCCACAGGAGCTTCCATTTTGGTTCTTGTGGATTCAAAATGAAATTTGGCTAATGGTGAGGAATTGAGTGAATTCACGGGAGAAACGGGTCAATTTGCATGTTCGGGGGGAACAATTCATAGTTTAAAACTCAGGGAATGATCTTAGGACTAAGATTTAAACACTGATTTCAGCGAAAAACAAGGAAAACAGAGTTTACTTGCAGTCGAGGCGTAAAGGATAAATACCTGCTTTTAGACGGAAACTGGTTTCACTGGTAACAAGCAATGGCGGACCGTTCTTCAACACGGCGCAACAGCACTTTAACAAATGTGATCAATTAAGCAAAGAAAATTTGAAAATCACAGTCAGAGCTCGTCGTTTTCGTAATAACGAAAGAACAGAAAAAACACGAAAAATGGCTTATTCGCAAGTTAAAAAGTATTTTTTTATTTTTTCGAGGTGATGACGTCATCGACGTACGGGGTGACGTAAGCCGGCAGTAAGCGGTAAGCGGTAAGTGGTTTTCCCGCACCGCTTTTGGTCGAGGACGGTTTTTATCGGAGGGGCAGCGATTCCACAGGTTTCTTGCCACGTGGATGGTTTGACTATTCAAAACCACCCATCCCCCGCGGGTTAAAAAACTTACACGGGATGGGCAGCGGGATCAACGCTGGCCGTTGATCTGCGAGAGGCTGATCCAACGGCTGGGGTGACGGGAAGATAGGCGGGGGTTTCATGTGGGCCCGTCGGACTTTTAAACACTTTAAGGTTTAATCTAATCACCCCGGGAGATATCTAATAGGTGGAAAAAGTTATTAATTAGTCCTGATGACTAATTAATCCAGTATGCGTAAAGAAAGGGGTTGCGGTGGGGTTTGGTTAAGTGGAATGCCAGGTGGACAAACCACGGTGGCACGAGACTTTTCCGAAGTTTTATTTGGCATTAAAACTTTAGTTTTATTCATATTTTTGTGTTTAAACATACATATCGCATGTTTAAAGTTTTTGTATATATGTTTTTATTATATGGTAACAAATAAACATTATTTAATTACCATAAGGGCGGGATTATAATATAAAGATATATTTAACCAAAGGGCTTATGAAGCGGGGTTTTTTAATGAATATTTGGGAAAATAATTACTTTGGTTAAACTATATAATAAAGGGGTTTTTTGGGGTATTTATAAAAAAGGAGTTATATACTTAGGATAGGGTATTTCATTAGGGATTTAGTAAAATAGAGTTAAACATTAATATGGCAAAGGGACAAGGGAAACTCAAAACATTTTGCACATCTAAGAAAGTGATAACTTCTGAAGTAAATTGAAATATCTTATCTTCAACACTTAAACTTAGAGTAGCAAGTTATGATGAGGGATTTTTATGGAATTTTGCATGATGTTCCTACGTAAAAGGGGATTTTACTTAGGACAAAGTTAAAGATGGATGATTATAATGATGGATTATCTCAAGTACTTAGGTCTTTTTGATCATTAGGCCGAGGGTCCGGTCCCTCCAAAAGTCAAGGAAATGCCTTGAGCCCCTTTGATCTCCAAATACCTTAGTACTTTGGGGGAAATTAGTAAAAATTTTGAGGGGAAAGTGATGAGGGAAGTTAATGAGTTTGACTTTGCTTGCTGTGATTTTCCAGTGTATTTCCTGCTTTAGTACTTATGATGAAGTAAAGGATCAAAAACATGTAGCAGCATCATTCATCAGATAAAACTTTGTAACACCATCTACCTACCCTATCTACTACTACCATTTTATCTTCTTTATTAGGGTGCATTTAGACTTGCAAACCCTTATCAATGTTCTTTTCTTTTACATGGTAAATCTATCTATTTCTACCCTTATTACATCCAAGGGCTCAGATTAAACTGCTGAGCACCTTTTATTAACTCTACCTATCTACTTATCTGCCAAGATTAAACTGTTTGGTCAGATATTTATTCTCTATTCTACAACATGAAATTGAAAAATGAACTAGCCAAGCTTAAACAGTTTGACTATTCATGAATTGTGGCATAAAATACAACTTGCACACAATTTGTTTATTACATCAGAGTAAAAAGTAGTGGCATTTAGACTTGCACACTTTCCTTGGCCTTTCTTTTTGATGGGGTTCATTTCTTTTACTTTTTGGCCATTTTTATTATTTTTACCCTTTGATTTTTCTTTTAGGGTATACCCTCTTTACATTTTTTAAATTTTTTGATTTTTTGGTTTTTCAAGAATATGGAACACCTTTGTCCAAGAAAAAGGTTTGAACATATTCCATAGTTCAATCAAGACAATCATGAAAAATGAAACCTATTGGTATAGGAGTCTAACACTGGCTCCACTTGGGGATGGCTTTTCCTTGTGGAAAGTCAAGAACAACAGATCAGATGCCTAAACATGTCTTCAAACTGAACTATGTAATCTCCTTCTTCTGGTAGCTTTATTGTACATATGATAGTGAAACTTTTGAAGCTTAGGGCCTTCACTTCGGGCTTCAACTTCAAGAAGTCACCATCCAATTAAAACTGATGCATTAGTTGTGGCTGAAAATCTTGAATTGAATATAGTCCTTTTTCTACAACCTGAAAACTAATCTTGAAACTTAAAAAAAACACACAAAAATTTTCAAACCAACTTAATGAAAAACTAGTTGTAAATTGAAAAACTAAAAAAAAATGCTCAAAATTTTGAGCTTATTAGCACTCATCTACCTACTCAATCTACTGTTCAACTGCTAGTTAGGTAAAATGAAATAGCCAATGCAACCATTCAAGCATTATGTACTTTGATAGATTTTGTTGCATTTTCTTGTTGATTATCAAAATTGTACTTCTGCAACCTATTAGAAACTTGTCAACAAATGAGAGGATAAGGAAACACTTGATTTCCTTTGTTGACTCTAGAAACTGTACAAAAGGATCTTCCAAAATATATACACTGATGTTTAACAGATCTAAACAACTGTACATCTGTTCTGGATAGCCTCCATGCCATGACTCTAAAACGCTATTTTCATCTTTATCTCCCTGCAATATTTCAGATAAGATTTGTGATGATATTCCTACTGATTGTAATGTTTGAGTGTTGAATCCTTTATCATCTTGATTCTAAAAATCATAGTTAGTTAATAGAGGAATGCTTTGAATGCCTTCAATATTCAACATATCTGCTATTGGATCCTGAAAATCTTGGGAAAATTGTTGGAACCTATGACATATAAAATTCCATGGGACTTCATAAACTTCAACAAGTTTCCCATTCTTTTCTTTAAATATGTTATACCACATTTCCTTTAAAAGCTGAAATGGTTCGAAAAATAGTGGTATGGAACTTTCTTGTGTCATTTGATCATTTATTTCAATGGGAACTGATAACTGCAATTGTGAAACTGAAAATTTTTGATCAATAGTTTCATTATCTTCTTTGTTGTCAATCACAATTCCTAAATATTGCTGATTATTGATGGCATGATAATTGTTTCTAATGAACTGAAATGAAGCAAAACAAAGAGGTAAAGAACCTTCACTTATTTCCACATTTTCTGCTCTTCCTTCCTCACTCTCATGGCTGATCTGTATTAGCTGATCACTGTCTTCAATCTGCTGAAACTGCATTTCTTCATCCTCCAAACTAGCTTCTGATATCTCTGTAAAGTTAGCTTGACTTTGGAGAACATAATTATCATCATAATGATCATACTTAGGCAAATCATCAAAATAAGGAATGTCATCAAACATACACATTAGAACAACAGATTCCTCTTCCTCATATTGATTTGTAAATTTATTTTCTGATTTATGATAATTTTAATTAAGAGCAATTTGTTCATGGCTATCAACCTCTTCTATTTCTTCATGGTGATTTTGAATAAAAAATTCTTCTTTCATAGTGATCTCCTGTGTTAATTCATCTAGTTTTCTTACCAAAAGGTTGAGTTTTACCTCTGCAATGTTTTTCCTTTCCTCTTCTTCTAATTTCAACTTTTCCTGTTTGATTTGGAGATTAACTTCCACATCAACTGCAATATTTTGCATCTGTACAAGTGTTTTTGGATCTCTTTCTCTTAACCGAAATTCTATTTCTGAATCAAAGGCACTTGGATAATGCAAGAGAGCCGAATCATGAGGAGGTCTAATATTTTCTGGCATTGAATAATAAACTTGATTAAATCTGTCAGAAAATTGTTGTATCGTTTCATTTGAATGTCTTTTTAATTGATTATATTCTTCCATGATCACAAAATGATTAACTTTAATTATCCATCTATCAAGGAAAATTTTGATAAACTGTTGAAAATTTGAGATGCTAGAATTAGGCAGATTTTTGAACCAACTCTTTATTCCATTTTGCAAAGAAAGAGCAAAAAGTCTGATTTTAACATCATCTTCATCAATCTCAAATAAATCCAAATAATTTTCAAAACCTTGAATATGTTTTTGGGCCGTGATACCATTTTCTCCATCAAATCTAGGAAGGTACTTGTAGTATTTTTCAGGAAAATCATGGAGTAAAGGAGGTAGAATAAGGGGCTTATATCTATCTGGAACTTTATATGGCACAGGGATATGTACAGGGATTGTAAGATCAGTCTTGATTATTTGAGGCTTCTTAATTGGAAAATGATTATCATTAGATTCATAAGAAAGCTGCTCAAAGAGATTAGGAGAATTATTACTCACAATATTTAAAGAAAAATAACTAAAAACTAATCTAAGATCTTCTATAAAATACAATATACATTGAAAAAATTTCTTAATGAGAAAGAACATAATGTCTTGGATTAAGATCCAAGTTGAAAGTCTGATCTTTCCATATTGCTCTTTGAGGTTCATTCCTCCAGTGGAGTCTTGATTGTGAAATTGATTTGGAGTCGCCAGGTGGATGATTTTAACCTTTGTGTGTTTGATCCCTGTCCACCATCATAGATCAGATCTAAACCTGTAAAACAATTTTGAAGAAAAAGTTAGTTCTTCAGGAAACCAAACTTTGAGTATTTTATGATTATTTTGTTTTTTATGAATTTTCAAAACAACTTCTATGATTTCTTTAAGAGGCTTTAGATATGAGATTTAAATTTTCTTAAAGATTTATTGAACTAGAGAAACTGATTGAAAGTTTGAAACCAAAGTTCAGTTTATAAGCTAGACCAGAGATAGACTGAAGCAGCATTTATTTACTATGCAATTGCAGAGAAAAAGCAGTTCAAAGGCTACCTGGCTGATCTTCAGGCTCTGTCTGTAGCTTATAAGCAAACAATAGTAACAATTAAAATGATTCAGATCCCCAGTATGGTCGCCACTATGTTATCACTCAGGTTTTCCTAGAAGTTGTGCAAGAGGAAAGTATACCCGAGGTAACCACAAACCAACCTTTTAGATGCAGAATCTAGCCAATCTGCATCCAGAGAGGGCTCTCTCTTTATAATTTATCTTTGTTCTTGGAAGGTTTTAGGCTAGTTATAGATTCAAGAGTTTGTTTTGGGAAAATGGTGGAATCTACAAACTAAGGGCAAGGTTGAGGGCTTTCAGTCCATTGGGCTATGGAGTCAAAGGATGGCTTTACTGGATTTCTATTCTACGCACAAGATGGCTTTACAGGGCAAGATAGCTAGACAGAGAACAATCCTTAGAATTTAAAGTGGATGGGATGATTTTGAAGGGATGAAAGGCAGCTAAGAATATTTCACCATGTTCAAAAAAGAGAAGTGAGATGACTACAAACAAAGAGCAATGAAGAATTCTTTATTATAGTAATCAACAATGTTTAAATTAGCGAAGCAAGAGCATTTAAGTATTCATGCTTATAACTAATTCAGAGGAAAACATTAAGAACAATCACATCTGAAATCAGAGTACAATTAAGTAAATTCTGATTCAATCCTTTATGTAAATTATTCAGAAATGGACATAATGATATTATAAACTGATAAAAAACTTAAGACAAAGGGTAGAAAGACTTATTGAACTGCAGTCCAACACATGAATCCCGCAAAAAGTCCTGTACTTCAAATCGTCATCCAGTAAGCCACGAATAAATTTCTCCAAAATGCTTTTATTCCGAAAAATTCAAGGTTACAACAAAGTAATAGAATCCACCCTCAACACTCTCTTTGAGGGTTTATTTATACAAATTCTAAACTAAAATATCTTGAAACAAATATCAAAATTGGTTCACAAATCTCTCCAACTATTTACATAAATAGAACTAAAGTAAAGGACACTCAAACTATTTGGCACTATTTTTGATGGATAAGTGATTACAAAGAGGAGAATTCGAATTTGATCCAACTCTTATTTGATGATGAGGCATCCAAGTCACTAACTGCTTCCTTTCTTTGTGCAATCTGCTCCAACAATTCTGCAAACTTGGGGTCCAATGATATCTTCGTATTTCTCAATCCGTAATAGATATGTAAAAAGTGAAAGAGGTTATTGTGGATAAATATATTGGTGAGATAAACCTCTTTCACTTTCCTAAAATTCCTCTCCAGCTGTGCATAATATTCTCTGTAAACAATATGTGTAAAACAGAGTTTTACAGAGTCTGAAAAATGGCCTGTAAAGATGCGCATGTATCTCTCATTATAAAACCACTGTGAAAAAACTGAGATAGGTTTTTGTAGATGGGTCTCTTAGGAACAAAAACCTCCTTCAGTTTTGTAAAATGTATTTCTAATTGGCCACAATATTCTCTGCAAAATGATGACTTGACTGTAATTTTCTGCAAAAAGTGCTTTCCAACTTTGTTTAATATTTCCAAAACCAAAATAGCTGTTAGAAAAATGAGAGAGGTTTTTGTAGATGGTCCTCTTAAGAACATAAACCTCCTTCAGTTTTGTAAAATTCATCTTTTATTGATCACAATAGTTTCTGCAAAACTATGACTAAAATATGCAATTTCTGCAAAAATGTTCCTTCTTGTTATGTTTTTTCATCTTTTTACTTTCTTGCTCTTTTGACTGTTTTACTTTCACTTTAGAAAAAAATCACTATTGGTGAAAGTATTCTCATCTCTTTTTACCATTTTACTGCCTTCTGTATTTACTTTTACTGTTTACCTTTGACTGCTCTGTAACTTCATTTTAACTTTCACTGACTTTTACCTGATACACTTTAACCACTGATACTCTTTAACTGTTATGCTTTTCCTATCCCTGTAATTTTTCATTTCACTTTTACCATTCACTGAGCATATTTCATCATTCTAATCTCTCTCTGACTTTGTATACAAACTGTTTGTTTGAACGAAGATATTGAATTAAAATCTGAGAATTTGGAGTAAACAATTTTGTCAACTAGTATTGAAATTGTTGGTCCAAATCCATATTCTGATGGTAACCTGCTAAAATCAAACAATTTGTTAATGAAATCCAGGTCTCTATGAGGGGCGTTCAATGGGGCAACGTTTAAAGCCACAGGAGCTTCCATTTTGGTTCTTGTGGATTCAAAATGAAATTTGGCTAATGGTGAGGAATTGAGTGAATTCACGGGAGAAATGGGTCAATTTGCATGTTCGGGGGGAACAATTCATAGTTTAAAACTCAGGGAATGATCTTAGGACTAAGATTTAAACACTGATTTCAGCGAAAAACAAGGAAAATAGAGTTTACTTGCAGTCGGGGCGTAAAGGATAAATACCTGCTTTTAGACGGAAACTGGTTCTTTAACAGGTAACAAGCAATGGCGGGACTGTTCTTCAAAACGGGCGCAGCAGAATTTTGGGGCGAAATGATCAATTACAGTGAAAATTTGAAAATCGCAGCGGGAGCTCTGTCGTTTTCAGAATAACGAAAAGAACAGGAAAAACACGAAAAATGGCTTTATTCGCAAGTTAAAAGTATTTTTTATTTTTTCGAGGTGATGACGTCATCGACATACGGGGTGACGTAAGCCGGCAGTAAGCGGTAAGCGGTAAGTGGTTTTCCCGCACCGCTTTTGGTCGAGGATGGTTTTTATCGGAGGGGCAGCGATTCCACAGGTTTCTTGCCACGTGGATGGTTTGACTATTCAAAACCACCCATCCCCCGCGGGTTAAAAAACTTACACGGGATGGGCAACGGAATCAACGCTGGCCGTTGATCTGCGAGAGGCTGATCCAACGGCTGGGGTGACGGGAAGATAGGCGGGGGTTTCATGTGGGCCCGTCGGACTTTTAAACACTTTAAGGTTTAATCTAATCACCCCGGGAGATATCTAATAGGTGGAAAAAGTTATTAATTAGTCCTGATGACTAATTAATCCAGTATGCGTAAAGAAAGGGGTTGCGGTGGGGTTTGGTTAAGTGGAATGCCAGGTGGACAAACCACGGTGGCACGAGACTTTTCCGAATTTTTATTTGGAATTAAAACTTTAGTTTTATTCATATTTTTGTGTTTAAACATACATATCGCATGTTTAAAGTTTTTGTATATATGTTTTTATTATATGGTAACAAATAAACATTATTTAATTACCATAAGGGCGGGATTATAATATAAAGATATATTTAACCAAAGGGCTTGTGAAGCGGGGTTTTTAATGAATATTTGGGAAAATAATTACTTTGGTTAAACTTTATAATAGAAGGGTTTTTGGGGTATTTATAAAAAAGGAATTATATACTTAGGATAGGGCATTTTACTAGGGATTTAGTAAAATAAAGTTAAATATTAATATGGCAAAGGACAAGGAAACTCAAAATATTTTTGCACATCTAAGAAAGTAAAAACTTTTGAAGTAAATTGCAATATCTTATCTTCAACACTTAAACTTAGAATAGCAAGTTATGATGAGGGATTTTTATGGAATTTTGCATGATGTTCCTAAGTAAAAGGGGATTTTACTTAGGACAAGGTTAAAGATGGATGATTATAATGATGGATTATCTCAAGTACTTAGGTCTTTTTGATCATTAGGCCGAGGGTCCGGTCCCTCCAAAAGTCAAGGAAATGCCTTGAGCTCTTTTGATATTCAAATACCTTAGTATTTTTGGGGAAATTAGTAAAACTTTTGAGGGGAAAGTGATGAGGGAAGTTAATGAGTTTGACTTTGCTTGCTGTGATTTTCCATTGTATTTCCTGCTTTAGTACTTATGATGAAGTAAAGGATAAAAAACATGTAGCAGCATCATTCATCAGATAACACTTTGCAGCACCATCTACCTACCCTATCTACTTAACACTACCATTTTCTCTTCTTTATTAGGGTGCATTTAGACTTGCAAACCCTTATCAACCTTTTTCTTTTTACATGGCCAATCTATCTAATTCTACCCTTATTACATCCAAGGGTTCAGATTAAACTGTTGAGCACCTTTTATTAACTCTACCTATCTACTTATCTGCCAAGATTAAACTGTTTGGTCAGATATTTATTCTCTATTCTACAACATGAAATTGAAACATGAACTAGCCAAGCTTAAACAGTTTGACTATTCATGAATTGTGGCATAAAACACAAGTTGCACACAATTTGTTTATTACATCAGAGTAAAAAGTAGTGGCATTTAGACTTGCACACTTTCCTTGGCCTTTCTTTTTGATGGGGTTCATTTCTTTTACTTTTTGGCCATTTTTATTATTTTTACCCTTTTATTTTTCTTTTAGGGTATACCCTCTTTACATTTTTTAATTTTTTTGATTTTTTGGTTTTTCAAGAATATGGAACACCTTTGTCCAAGAAAAAGGTTTGAACATATTCCATAGTTCAATCAAGACAATCATGAAAAATGACACCTATTGGTATAGGAGTCTAACATATGACACAACGCTCAATACTGTGGGCTAAAAAAATGGTAATGGTCCCTGGTATCATAAATTTAGAGCACAAAAGGCATACACTACTTAGCTTGTTCTTTTCCACGTGTGTACGTGACTTGACTTGCACGAACTTGCATATAGAACTTTAAATATGAATATTAATCATCTTTTGCTGGACCTTCTGCTAAACCACTGTGCTTCTCTAGAGGCCATATCTTCTAGCTTTTGCAAGTGAGTTTCCATCAAGGACAACATATGCAATCATAAGAATCATATTTCCAACAATCTCTCCCTTTGGACTTGATGGCAACCATGTTGGAGTTTGATCACCACAACCTGTAAGATATAAAACTTATTCAAACACCAAAAAATATCCCCCTTTGACATCAAGAGAAAAGGGTGGACAAGTTCTCCCCCTGAGCACATACTGAGGGTTCATATTTTCATGAAAATACATGACTCTATAACTCAACTGAGTATGACCTTTCCTATCACCAAGGACACAAAAATTACATCAGTGGTCCAACTGAGTGAAATTACATATTCACTCATCTACCCAACCAAGCGGGTTTACGTATTTGAACAGGTTCATACATGACTCAATATGACAATATTACATCAGAGGTCTCAACATGACCCTTATATAAAATGACAGATATGTCTTTTTATAACTAAGACCAAATAATCTCAATCGAGAGATCATAATATAGCAACCAACGTAATTCCAACAATGTAGACTTATCAGCAAGGCAAATTCTCCCCCTAAACATAGGCATCCTAAACACCTTCAATAACCAATTCATCAAAGCATCTTCATTCAGGAGATAAATATCACAGAAAGGAACTGTAAGATGAATACCAAAACAATAGAATTTACCCATCAACACCTGAGGACAAAGATACAACATAGACTGTTCTGAAAACTGACCCATAGATTATATGTCAGCAAAAACCATACATGACTTTATATAGAGAAACTCGTGTAAATACATGACTCTCCTTCATGAAACCTGTGTATCGAATTTAATCTTCTGAAATCAAGCAGATTTGATAAGTGAGGGAGAGAAAACTCCTAGCTTCTATTTGAGATATTCAAATGCTTCCCTAGGAAGAGGTTTAGTAAATATATCAAAAAAAAATTCTTTTGAGGGAACATACTCCAATTTAACCTTTTTCTCAAGAACTTGTTCTCGTAAGAAGTGATACTTGATAGGAATGTGCTTAGTTTTGGAATGCATAACAAGATTTTTTGAGATACCGATGGCACTTGTATTATCACATAGGATGGAGATAGGAGGAGAACATTTGATTTGAATATCTTGTAATGTCTCCATTATCCAAAGAAGTTGTGTGCAACATGATGCGACAGCGACATATTATACTTTTGTTGTAGATAAGGAAATGGAAATTTGTTTCTTTTTGAACCAAGATACTAATTGAGGCCCCATATAGAATGCACCACCACTAATGCTTTTTCGATCATCGGCATTTCCAGCCTAGTCCGCATCTGTGTAAGCATGAAGAGTAAGATCAACATGCTTTGGATACCGTAGACCAAGATCTTGAGTTCCTTGTAGATATTTGATATTATTTTTACATCCTGAAGATGTGACTCCTTTAGATTAGCTTGGAATCGTCCAACAATCCCAAATGCATGCATAATATTTCGTCTAGTCCCGGTTAGATATAACAGACTTCCAACCATAGATTTATACTCTTGTTGGTTTACCATGGGAGAATCATCATGAGAACTGAGGTTACATCCAGTCACCATTGGAGTGCATACAGGTTTTCATTCCTCCATCCCATACTTCTTCAGGATTTTCTTGAGATATTTATCTTGTGATAGAAATATGCCATATTTTTCTTGCTACACTTGCAAGCCAAGAAAATATGTTAGTTCCCCAAGTAATTACATTTCAAATTATTGCTGCATAATAGAAGCAAATTTATATAATATTCCCAAATGGGAAAAGCAGAAATATAGTGCATAAACCTTGAAATAATAGTATGTATCAATGCATAAATGTGAGAGACCAATATGGATCTTCTATATTCATCATGAGAACAGCAAACATGTACAAAATAATAGGGCACCAATCATATAACATGAATCAACAAGCCTCCAATAGATAATTCCCTCAAGAATGAGGTGCTGCTACTATATCAAAATGCCGGAGACACTGCTACAGTGCAGTTATAAGAGCACTACTACAACAAATGAACATAAAAATTATAAAGGTCTGATATATGCCTCAAGAGATGCATAAAATCAAGATCTAGACTCTATAACAACCTTCTAAGACAACCCAAGAGGGATTACGGGAAATACACCCAATAATACAATATGAGTTGCAGCCCTAGGGCTGAAAGTACACTGAAACAAAGTAACTGAAGATTTATAGCTGAAGATGATATGAAAATAATTAGCTCTCCTCCAATGGATCCTCCAGATGAAAGGCTGGCCCCTTCATTGAAGAAATCACTCCCCAAATCACCCACTGCAACTACCCCTGCAACTCCTCCCTAGAATAATGCAAATCCATAATGATACTATGCTGTAGGGGATAAAAACACTGTGGTCTGGTGCCAAATATATCAATGATGCTCAAGGTCCTTCCTTACTAGCCTCCCAATGGAAGGAAATCTTCCTCCAATGAAATCTAGCTCAGAAATCACCCAAATCAACCCTCCACAACTTCTGCCCTACAACACAATACAACCTCAACAGGAACTGCACTATACCATAAGACTAAAGATTTGGCCCGATGCTGGAATGTGGAAATGAAGTGGAATCACTTCTCCTAAGTAGGCACTTGAAGTACTCCAAGGATGAAGGTGGGATTCCCGCTCAGGAACACCCTGTGCTAAACAACACTACAATCTTAGCTAAACAGCTGAAGAGAGCAAACAAGTCCTAATAGACCATATCAAAATAATAATTAACAACCTCCCCTTTATGGCTGCCATCCCCTTCCTTGATGAGCTTCCTCACCATTGGCCCCACTCATTAAAGCCACTACTTCCATGCATGGAGTCTCCCTCCAAAACTACGTTGTCCCACAATGAATGCCACTCCTCCATGATAGCGTTGTTGATTTGATCACATTTGACCCATTCTATGTGCTCCAACCCATTTTCACACATAAGGGTGCTTTATCAAGTCAGTAAGTGATCTCCTTTCACATTAGCAATGATTTTATTCCTACTAAGGAGATTTATGGGTCTCCATACCCTCTTATTCATCAAACAAAGAAGCAAAAACAAAATTTAATATTCCAACTAGCTCACGGATAATCGAGAATATTACAGTCCTCCCCTCCCAAATGTTGCTTGTCCTCAAGCAACTGTAAAGGTGAGTCCTGCAACTCTTCTCCTCCTTCTTTGGTGACACATGCATGTGATAAGCTCTCCTCATAAGCCAAGTGTCTCCAAATCAATCCCTCCATGAAATGCTCCTCCCAAGTTCTCATGAAATGAAAATGACTCATCTCATAAGGAAGCAAAATATCCAATGTAGCAATCATGGTTTTCCCAATGTTCTCCTTGAAACATGAAGCATAAGAAACATGGAGAATCTCTCTCCCAAAGGGCACATACAATCCTTCCATCCTCCCTCCAATCATTCCCATAAAAAGAATAAGAACATCATCAATGTATGGGATCAAAACCAAAGATACATAAACAACCATATGCAATAATGGAGGTGGATCATAGTCCCACATGTGGAACGAGCGCAGTATATCTCCTGACTGCCTCAGATAATGATATGGTAAGTGGGTTCCCCACCACTTACTTTCTTCCATAGTCTTCTCAGATGCTATGAGAAGGTGAGTAATTTTGGGTGCCTTTGGAGCACATCTTGAATGATAAATCATCTCCCTATATCCTCCTAGGGAGTGGCCATGCTTAACACGGTTTATGGCCCCAAGTTGACCATGAAGTTTATAAGGAAGAATGCTCCCCCTTGGAACAATGTCTTGCACATGTATGGTAAAGGAATGCAAATACTTATTAAGTAAATCATTATGCACCAAAACATGATCTTTACCATATACGTTTCTCACATAAATGGAGTGGCTCATAGATAGATCCCCTCTCATTCCCAAAGAGGAAATAGGTGGCTGTGATAACTCCATCAAAGAGTTATGTATCTCCTCCATCTCCACATGATCCATGCATCTCCTCAAATGCAGATATATCTCCTCTTCAAAGCCTTCCCAAGTAAACCCCTCCATGATAGTATGGCATGATCTTATGGAATAAGTGTGGTTGAAGAGAAAATCTTCATGTGTTGCTTGTAGTAACTTCTACTTGAGCTTGTATGCTCTAGATTAGAAGATAATACTACGATAGTATATGACCTCATCTCTGACTGAATATCCCTCCTCTAGTAGTCGGTCATCAAGTATCATGCAAGTAAAAATATCCTTGGAATAATCCACCAATAGCTGGGATTTCCAATATGGATCTATCCTTCATAGTGGTAGTGCTGATGATCTGTCATGTGAAACATATATCATATGGATGACCTCCTCTTTGACATCACCTATGCCAAAGTCACCTACTGGAAGGCTGTTATCCTCCCTCTGCTGCTTATTTCTCAATGCAAGGTCTGAGATGAGAGTGGGTAATGATGATGTTGGGAGAATCTCTCCCTCCTCCTTGAGTCTACCCAAGACTCTCAGCGCTGTACCATGACCTCCCAATGCTCCCACTCCTCCTATATCTATGAGTGGTGCACCATGATATGAGAAATTATGTAATATTCCAAAATTATCATGCAGCCAATTGGAATATTGATTTTTGATGATTTCATTTAGGAGATGAATAAATGGGTAAGGAGGCCCATAAATTTTAGAAATAGGAATAAAATCCCTCACAATATGAAAAGGGAACATCATAAGAGCTAGATTTCACACCCTCATGTGTGAAAGAGGACATTTGCATGTGGACAGGGTCAAGTTTGACCAAGTCAACAACACTGGGATAGGAGGTGAAGATCATCTTTGGAGACAACGCAGAGATAGTGGGAGGAATATTCCTTGGTGGAGGAAACCATAATGAGTGGGACCCAAGGTTGGAGGGCTTCCATTTGTATAAAATGAGGGCAAGAAATCCATAGCAGGACATGTTATTGATTATTGATTTTATGGTCTGGTTAGACTATTTTGCATTCTCTTGCTGTTTAGCAGAGTTGTTGTGCTGCTTAGCACAAGGCATTCCTGTTTAGGAATTCCTTCTCCTTTCTTGAGAGGCCTATTGAGGAAGCTTGCACTTCATTTCTCCACATTTATGCTTAATTCCAAGCCACCTCCTTCAGCTACAACATTATTTCTGCTGAAGTATAACGTTGCGTTGCTGGGTGTTGCAGTGGAGGTTTCACAACTCCACTTCTGAAGCTTTTTTTTTAGAGGAGGAAGCCTTATTTCCTTTGGAGGATAAATGAGGAAGAATTTGAGCTGATTTCACTATAATTGGCATCAGGCCAAACATTTTCCATCATCTACAGTGTAGTCCTTCTCCTTGACTGCGTCATTTCAGAGAGCAACTGCAGTGAGGGTTTTGTAATGATTGTTTGGAGGGTAAGATATTCAGTGTTAGGATTAGCCTTTCACTTGGAAGATCTGTTGGAGGAGGTTTTTTCAGCTTGTTCATCATCTATATCCATATCCATCCAATTCTTGAGTTGCAGCTGCTACTCAGTCTTGAGACTGCAACTCCGGCATTTTTGTATTTAGGGTTAAACCCTTGGCTTTGAGCTAGTTTCCTAAGGAAAGGGTTAATCCTTCTTTTGGAAAGCTACCAAAGGGGATTATCATATATTTATTGTACCATTCAGCTATATGTATGTAAATATGTAGTTAAGCTACGTTATTTCAGAGTTGGATGTATAGATCTTCTCCTTTGTACTTATGCTTTCAAGAAACCCTTGCCGGGTTATCTCAAATAATGTATTGAAGAGGCTAGATCTCTGTTTTCTCAGCATATTTCCTGATAAAAATCTAGATCTATGGTTTTCTATCATATTTTTGTAGAATCCCTCATTAAATCACACAGTCATGTGCTTCAAAAATTCTGCATGGTATAAGTCATGGGGTGTTGGGTGTTTTTAGGCCATATTGGTCTCGGGAGGTCTGTTTAACTTATAAAAAGGGATTTGTTTCTGATTCCCTTTTGTATTTGAGGACCATAATACATATTATAAGGGATTAAAGTGTTATTTCACCCTATTATATCGTAATTTTCTCGAAATAACATTTTTTTGGTCAAAATTGCTGAATTTTCCAATTTGGGATATTATAGTGGTATTAGAGCATAATCTTGGCTCAGCCTGTGGATCTCAGCCAATATGCCATCAATAAGACAAGAAGAAGAGAATATGAGTAGAAAATACAAAAATAAGACTGCATTCTTTGGAGGAAGAAAAGAGGAGAGACTTCCAAAGTTTCTTTCTCAAACTTTGCAGAGCATTCATGGAGATCTCAAGAAGATGAGAAGGGAGATGTGTATAGAACCTCCAAGACAGTTTGGATCTAAATCAAACCCTAGATTTTCATATGGTGAGTGTGAGCATGCAACCACACACTATGATGCACAACACAGTCATATGCCTAGATTTTCCATGAGAGAGAGGGAAGAAGAAGGAATGACTAGGATGGAAACTCTTAGTGATTTTCTACAAGAGTATGAATCTCAAACTCAGAAGTTTAGAGATCATATTACTTTTCTAGAGTTTTGCAAGATCAAGGTGAAGAGAAGCAAGCAACATGATAGGGGTATATTCCTTCTATCTAGTTTTGATGGTTCACCTACATGTTCAGCTAGAGCTTGGGTGGAGGAGATAGACTCCTATTTGCAGCAACATCACATTTCTGAAGATGAGGCCATCAAAGTTGTAGCGCTGAATTTTGGAGGTAAGGCCTATGCATGGTGGATATTTGAGTCTTTTTCTTTGAAAAATGCAAACACTTCTTCTTATGCAAGGTTCACTAAGAAATTGGTGGAAATATTTGATGGAAAACTTTCTGTAACACATGTGGTGAAGTTAAACAAACCTAAGCAAACAAAAACCTTGCATGTGATGGAGGAAACCATAAACTCAAATACACTTCAGAAAACCATTAAGGAGGCTGATATATTACAACATGCCTTGCTAGGGGCAAGACCTCTATCTCATATTCTTGAGTAAGAGGGTATGGAGATCCCTTTTTCAAAAGAGGATCCAATCATTGGAAGGTTTCCCATACATATTGATGAGGGCAACAACACTGTCATGTCTAGAGTTTATCTAGTACCTCATGTAGAGGAAGAGGGAGCTCTTGCTCCAACAAGAGGGATTATTGCAGCATTGCAAGGAATTCCTCAGGATCTCATATGTGGAGATCAAGGCACAACTCATGATCTACATGTGCCATTGATGAAAGGGTGTTCAAATATGGAGATAAAAGGAGGAGATAGGGAGGATGACCAACATCATGTGATAAGGAGCACACACCCCTATCTATTTGAGGAGGTTGATGCACCTAAGAGGGAGACTGGACTATGCAGTGAGGGCAAGGGCAAGTCTGTCCATCCATATATGCAGTCTACTCTTGATGATGATGTCTCATTGCATGGAGGAATCTCACCAAGGAGACCACCAGATCAACAGATGATGAGATATGCTTCACATTTTGAGGCACCATTCATTGGTTTTAGAGGAGTGGATACCTTGGGAGAGCTTGGTACAACACTGAGAGTCTTGGGTAGACTCAAGGAGAGGAGAGGCATTCTCTCAACACTATCATTACCCACTCTCATTTCAGATTTTGCATTGTGCAGAAGCAACATGGGAAGGATAGCAGCCTTCCAACTTTCATCTTTGGCATGGGAGATGTCAAAGAACAGGACAACCGTATGACATATGTTCTTCATGATATTTCATCAGCACTGTCACTATGGAGGATATATCCATATTTGAATTCCCAGCTATTGGTGGAGTATCCCAAGGATATTTTTACTTGTATGATATTGGATGACCAATTGCATGAGGAAGGATATTTAGTTAGAGATGGGGTCATCTACTATCATAGTAGGATCTTCTTATCTAGAGATTCCAAGCTCAAGGAGAAGTTGCTACAATCAACTCATGAAGATTTCCTTTTCAGCCACACTTATTCTATGAGAGCATACTGCATTATCATGGAGGGGTATTTTTGGGAAGGCTTTGAGGAGGAGATATATCAGCATTTGAGGAGATGCATGGATCATGTGGAGATGGAGGAGGTACATAACTATTGGGAAGAGTTAGCACACCACCTCTTTTCTCCTTGAGGATGGGAGGGGATTCATCTATGAGCCACTCCATTTGCATGGGCAAAGCATATGGTAAGGATATTGTTTGGTTGCATAATGATTTGTATCATTGTAATGTTCCTAAATTAGCTAAGCTAATTGGAACATTAGAATTTTGTTTTATTTTTCATGTTTATGAATAATATACTAATGGAGGACATGCAACACTCCTTAGATCTAAAAAAATAAATACATGCCCAATGTGAACAGTATTAAATATGAGCTGGTTGCATAAAATCCACTTGTGTATGAATAGGGCTAAGCTATTTGACTGGGTCAACAGGACCAAATCACAAGACAGTCCAGGTGCATTGAACCTCCTAGGTGATCAACGCAGTTCTAGAAGGAGGAATTCAGTGTGAAAGGGGCTAATTCAAGTGAAGTGGTTTAGGGTTTTGCACATCCTCATTTTATAAAAAGGAGGGAGATGACTCAAGGAAGGGTTGTTGATCATATTTCAAATTTGAGGTTTCTTGAGAAACTCGATTTCTCTTGGCTGTTTAGCCAAAGGGAAGAGGGTTTCCTGTTTAGGAATCCTCTCTCCTTCCATGGAGTAGCTCTTTGGAGGAGGATGTGTTGCATTGATCCACTATCTGGCATTTGGCCAAGCTTCTACTTCCAACTTCAATGCAGATCCTATTTAGGGTTTGATTTCTTTTGTAAGCTACAACAAGTGGAGAATAGATCTTTCTAGATCTAGGGAGTTCTAGCACCCCTTGTCACTGGGAAACTCATCTATCCCATTGATAAGCTAGATTTAGAATCATTGGGCTTCAGATCCATATCTTGGCATCAAGCCAAAGTGTAATTTAAGTGGAATACGTAGTTTCTCTTCCCTGAGCTACGTAATTCTTGAGGATCAATGTTGCAGGTGTTTGGAGTTCTCCTGGAGGAGAGATCTCTAGTGGAAAGGATCCCTCCTTTCACTGTGGTGATCCATGGATTGGCCAACCAATCCATGTACCCTTTAGATATGATTTATTTTCTGTAGAATTTCTAAATACCGCTGCATAAATGTGTCTTAGATCTCAGATCTACTCACTATGGTCCATCATTTGCTGAGATCCCCAAGGAGAGTGTAATAAAGAGCCAATTTGGCTTCCAGATCTGTAAGAGATCTCTGTTTTCATGAAATTATATGTTGTATATATTATTTATAATAAAATTAATCTTCAACCTCCTTGAATTTACGCTGAAGAGTTTTCTAGGTAATTTCCTATGCTGCAGCACCTCAATCTTGAGGGTTATTTCATGTAAATATTTGTTTTTCTTACTTATTTTTCATAAGCTATGAACCCAAGATTATTTTATGTTGATTATATCATATTAAAACTAATAGATTCAGAAAATAATGCTGCCTGAGCTTCAGTAAATTCTGCATATTCAAAGTCATGGGGATTGGGTGTTTTTCTTGACTAGTCGGGAAGGAGGAACTGTTTAACATAGAAAAACTTATTTTTTTTTTGCTGAAATTGTACATTGGAGTCCCTCATAGCCATATATATCATATAAAACCACTTTTCCGCCTTATTTTTACGCATATCTCTAATTATACTCGTTTTAGGGCCTAAATCCTCACTTTTCCCCATCCCTTGGTTCATAAAAAGTTGTATAAATAATTTATGTAGTTAAAGAAATGTATTTATGTCTATTTAATCTTTTTTTAAGCTTATTAATCAGTGAAATACCGTTATACAGTTTCCAGATTGATGCAATCCCTTATTTCGGCAGTTTTCAAGGCAACTAGGTGTGGGAGAACTATTTAACCCACCTAGTTTGATTTGCTTCTGATATCCTCTTGGAATTGGGTTTTATATTATCAGATCTAAGGGATCCAAGAGTTTATATTAGATCCCTTCTTGGAAATATTAGCTCTTGACATAGTTCTATAGACAGAGTCTGCTAGTGGGCCAGCTAGCCTCTAGGTCTCATCCTTTCTTATAAAGGTGAAATGCCCATTAAATTCCCCTACAGTCAATCTTTGGAATATTTCATTTGTTGATTGTTAATTTTTTTGAAAAAATGGAATATGATTTTCCGGATTCATGAACAGTTCCCAATTTGGAACAGTACAATCATGAATATGTGCATTCCTTAACCATGTATGTGCAGGAATTTGCTCAAAGGAGGAAAATTATTCCTTATAGACTTCATGGTCTACTTGAGGCCATGAGCAGTTTTGATGGCCACTCCCTATAAGGACTTGGGGAGGAGACATCTATTGGAGAACATGCTTACTTGACACCATACATCATACACTTTCTCCAAACTTGTTAGGAGATTGGGGCAGCAAGCAAGTGGTTGAGAAGCCATTGCTACATATGTCATCCTCTGTTGCAGTTGAGGGTCAAACTACATTGGTTACATATGAGGGACCATTATCTTTCTCCATTGCTACATATGGCAGCAAGTATGATTCTCATTATGGTTCCCTATGTTGCTATTGTTCTTATGTTTCTTGGGAGCATGATTGGGGGAGAGACACATTGGTTGGATGTGTCCTTTGGGACAGAGGATTCCCACACTTTTTGCATTACATGTTCTAATGGGAGCATGGGAGTTGATATGGCCACTATATAAAAACATTGGTTCCTTTATGAGGTGGGCCATTGGATTGATTGGATACCATATGATGCTCAAGTCCTATTCATCATATATGGTATGGTTTGGGCTAGCTTGATTCACAACGTTGGAGAGGAGATATTTGGAGATCTAGTCCTCATCTTGCCACTTGAGGGCAATATTATTTCAGCCCAAGATAAACATATACTCTACACTTATCCTAAGTGGAGAGGAGGATAGCATGGTTAAGGTTATTTTTCTACCATGATCAGATTTTCAGCCCACCTACATTGCAGGAGCTCAAGGTGGAGGATGATTTGTATGAGTTACCATTTTGGAGGGTGGCTCATTTTGTATGGATGATAGCTTGGGGATGGGAGATTCATATGGGGCTGGTAGATTTGTATATATATCAGATCTCATGCCTCAAGAAGGCCTTTAGACAACCCATTATTGCCTCCATGGATGTTTTACATGATAATAGCTATTTGGGATGCACACCAAAAGCTAGCTTGCATACTTGGGAGGGACAAATTGGAGATCTATTGATGAGACAACATCTTGATCCTTTGAGGATTGTATCATATGAGGATGCTACAGGGGGAGAAGAGGAGGCTCTTCAGTTCTATCCTTTCATTTTCTTGAGGACAAGCAACATTTGGGAGGGGAGGACTGTAATATTCCAAAATTAGCATGCAACCAATTGGAATATTGATTTTTGTTGATTTCATTTAGGAGATGAATAAATGGGTAAGGAGGCCCATACATTTCAGAAATAGGAATAAAATCCCTCAAAATATGAAAAGGGATTATCATAAGAGCTGGATTTCACACCGTCATGTGTGAAAGAGGACATTTGCATGTGGACAAGGTCAAGTTTGACCAAGTCAACAACGCTGGGATAGGAGGTGAAGATCATCTTTGGAGACATCGCAGAGATAGTGGGAGGAAGATTCCTTGGTGGAGGAAACCCTAATGAGTGGGACCCAAGGTTGGAGGGCTTCCATTTGTATAAAATAAGGGTAAGGTAGCCATAGCAGTACATGTTATTGATTATTGATTTTATGGTCTGGTTAGACTATTTTGGATTCTCTTGTTGTTTAGCAGAGTTGCTGTGCTACTTAGCACAAGGCATTCCTATTTAGGAATTCCTTATCCTTTCTTGAGAGGCCTCTTGAGGGAGCTTGCAATTCATTTCTCCACATTCAGGCTTAATTCCAAGCCACCTCCTTTAGCTACAATGTTATTTCTACTGAAATATAACGTTGTGTTGTAGGGTGTTGCAGTGGAGGTTTCACAACACCACTTTAAGAGCTTGTTTTTCAGAGGAGGAAGCCTTCTTTCCTTTGGAGGATTAGTGAGGATGAATTTGAGCTGATTTCACTATATTTGGCATTAGGCCAACCATTTTCCATCATCTACAGCGCAGTCCCTCTCCTTGACTGTGTCATTTCAGAGAGCAACTGCAATGAGGGTTTTGTAATGATTGTTTGGAGGGTAAGATCTTCAGTGTTAGGATCAGCCTTTCACTTGGAAGATCCATTGGAGGAGGTTTTTTCATCTTGTGCATAATCTACAACCATCTCCATCTAGTTCTTTAGTTTCATTTGCTACTGAGTCTTGAGACTGCAACTCCGGTATTTTTGTATTTAGGGTTAAACCCCTTGGCTTTGAGCTAGTTTCCTAAGGAAAGGATCAATCCTTCTTTCAAAAAGCTACCAAAGAGGATTCTCATCTATTTCTTGTATCATTCAGCTATATGTATGTAAATATGCAGTTAAACTGTGTTATTTCATAGTTGGATGTATAGATCTGCTCCTTTGTACTTATGCTTTCAAGATGACCTGTTTGGAGCAGCGAAAATTCCACGATGACCTGTTTGGAGCAGCGAAACCCTAGAATCCCAAAGCTCTGATACCAAATGTTGTGTAACCAACTCAAAAAGAGAAGAAAAGAGATATAAACGCCTTAGAAATGAGCCACTTCGAGGGGGCAACCTCCAATACATTACATAAATGAACAATTCTTGGATGATACAATTTACAAAACCTCCTTTCTATATATGGGAGTCCATGTGGCCATAATGTAATCCTAGTGGGCCACAATGTAATCCTAGCCGACCTAACAATAATAATTTAAGGGCACAATAATAACAAAATGGGGGTTACAAGGGTACAATAATAACAATAAGGGGGTTACACTAACAATAATAAGGGACTATACTAGTGATATAGGGACCCAACATGCCCCTCTCCTTCAAAAAAGTGTTGTCCTCAACACTTGAGTAGCTCCGGGTGCTTCTGTATAAAATTCTCATCCTCCCATGTAGAATCTTCAGTGGGTAAGTTCTTCCACTTGATGAGATACTCTGAAATTGATCGATTCCGTAGTTGTCGAGTTATTTTTTCTATGACTGCTTCAGGTTCCAATATGATCTTCCCTTCCCCATCAAGTTCTGGAAATACTGTTTGAACTGGAAGATTTTCACCTATAACCTTGTTTAAGCATGAAACATGGAAAACTGGATGTACTCGCGAAGAAGCAGGAAGCTCCAATTTGTATGCCATAGTACCAATCTTTTGCAACACCTTGTAAGGACCATAGTACTTTGGCGATAATTTATTATCCTTCTTAGCTTGCTTGAGGGACATTTGTTTGTATGGTTGTAGCCGTAAAATACCCAATCTCCTACATCAAAACTTCTCTCGCTGCGATGTTGATCTGCCTGTTGTTTCATTCAATTTTGTGCCAAATTCAGGTTATCCTTTAAGAGTTGGAGAACTTCTTGCTGATGCTCGATGTGATCTTCCACTGCTTGAACCTTCGAATTTTCCCTTAAAGATGATGTGATCGATGGTGGATGATATCCATAAAGTGCCACAAATGGGGTCATTTTTGCTGCAGTATGGAAGGAAGTGTTATACCACCATTCAGTGAGAGGTAACCACTTGACCCATTGTGTTTGTTTATCATATACAAAACAACGAAGATATCCTTCCAAAAATTTATTTAC